>JAGGCT020004082.1:311086-413586 GCA_017654935.2 Phymorhynchus buccinoides | reverse complement strand
CAGATTTGGAACCGTCTGTGAAAATCGTTTGATGATTGGGATTCTTGGAACACATCTCCAAAAACATCTCTTTATAAGCTAACGAGCTGGTGGAATTTTTCCGTAGAGCAATGAGATCAAATCTGATGTCTGGAGTACACAGAGTCCAGGGTGGCTGATCAGAAAATTTGGATTCGTCACATATGACACCTGCGTCAATATCTGCCTCTTCCAGATGAGGAAGGATGCGAATGCCCAGAGGTGGAATACTGGAAGGATTTTCTTCATATTTCTTCTGGAAAGGTGGATTCATCACACAGTCATAAGCCGGGTTTTCTGGTTCTGAGTACAGCTGTAAATAATAGCTAAGGGAAAGCCTGAGTCTGCGGTGAGTAAGAGACGGTTCTCCTGCTTCAGCATACAGACTATGTACAGGTGTGGTGTGGAATGCACCGAGACAAAGACGGAGACCTTGATGGTGAATTGGGTCCAACACTTTCAGGTATGAAGGTCTTGCAGCGCCATAAATCATGCATCCATAATCTAATTTGGATCGGATCAGCGCTCTGTACAGATAGATGGAGAAGCGTCTTATCAGCGCCCCAATCTGTGTGCGCTACCACACGGAGGATGTTCATAACTTTGAGACAGGAAGTTTTCAGATTCTGGATATGTGCTCTAAAATTTAATTTTTGATCAAAAGTGACTCTCAGAAATTTCGCTTCAGTAACGGCTGGAATTTTTGTCTGTTGATCATCTAGCCCGTATGGGGTCAACCATCCGCAATGCTTTTCTAAATAAACAGCATGTCGTCACCATCTGTTTCGATCTGGAAAAGGCGTACGGCACTACATGGAAATATGGAATCTTTTATAACCTTCATCAGCTTGGTTTTCGTGGTCATCTGCCGGTTTTCATTCGAAACTTCCTGGCAGAGAGAACGTTCCATGTCCACGAGCAGGAGATGGGTGTTCCTCAAGGCAGCATCTTGTCTCCTGCTTTATTCAGCATCAAAATAAACGACATCGTAAAATCTGTTCGCCAAGGATCTGGCAGCTCGCTGTTTGTTGATGATTTTGGTCTTTACTCCACTGGGAAAACGTATGCAGGCGTTCAACGCCAACTCCATTTGGGTGTCAATAAAATCCAGCAGTGGGCAGATGACAACGGCTTCAAGTTCTCTTCAACCAAAAACGCAGTCTATTCATTTTCACAATATTTCGTTGTTTCTATCCTCAACCCGAAATTTGCATCGAACCATGTTTGGAGAACACGTGATTGTGCTAAACATGATTGAAGAGCGCATGACTGGGTAAAGCATGTTTGGAGGGGGAAAGCATGTTTGCAGGAGTAAAACATGATTGAGGAACACGTGATCAAGAGAAACATGATCAGAGAACACGTGATTTTGCGAAACCTGGCTAGGGAACACGCGACCAGGCAAAGCATGATTGGTGAATAATGAATTGTGTCAAATGTACATCACGTCACGTCATATGAGCATGCCACTGTTTTTTTTAAAGAGAGATACTCGGAAACATCCACATTACAATACACCCTCAATGACAAAGATATGTACGGGACCGTACCTTGGTGGTGGGCTGGCAGTTGTGTGTGCCTCTGAAGACGTCCAGCGATCCAGACTCCTCCCCTTCTTCAGCATCACACTGGTTGATGTCGATGTGAGTCAACTCCAGGTCAGTGGAAGCGATGCCCCTGAATCAAGACACACCAGAAAAAAGTCAAGGCAAGCTGTCAGAGGAATTGGGAGAAAGACTAAACAAACGTGTAGGGAAATGCAATGTAAAAAGCATCGATTGTTTTTATGCGTGTATGTAGAGCAAAATACCAGGGCAATTTGGAAAGCATTTAACAAATTTGAAATTTAAGAACTATTATTACAAATATATAATTATAAAGAACTCTCTGTGCGAGTGCAAAGGAAAGTGCGTTGTGCTGATTATATGTTATAACGTACATTTTTCGTTAAATTTGGACACGAAAAGTACACCATACTGTGACCATAGACCGACGAAGTCTAAGAGTTTGAGAGGAAGTCTGGAGGGTATTTAAATCAATCTGGGTTTTGGACAATGAATATGGAAATCTTTGAATGGCGGCAAAATGCAAAACAACACAACAGAGAAAATGACTGAAACTGAGATATTTTATTTATGCATTGCACCCAAACGTATATGTAAGCAAGGTATTCAAAATTAAAAACAAAAACAAAGAAGAAGAAAACCCTTTCAGCTTCAACACTTTAATCTTCCACAGATAATAATTACAACTGATCAAAGAAAAAGCTCTCAGCTTGGCTCACTTGAAGACAGGGGTATCATTGCTGTCAAGAGTCAGGACAGGGGCCAAGAATGTGACCATCCAGATGTTGCCTCCCCCACAGTCATAATAGGGGTTGGTCCAGTACCCATCACTGTAGCTGGCCACGGGTGTCCGCATCTTAACGATTCCCTCGTGTCTGACACATACCACGGCTAACATGTTACTTTGCTAGGTGGGTAAAAAAGTCCAACGCAACCAGTATATACCATTTGGCTGACACGCTTCTCTCCATCTATAATATAATACGCTAAGGCCCGAAGTGTAAAGGAACGTAAAAACTCGGATACCGCGTAAATGTCGGACTTTTGCTTGCCTACAGTTCCATACACACCCCGTTCCAGAAGACCCCCCCCCCAACCCCCCCCCCCCCCCCCCCCCTGTATTTCTCGGTTAATTCTATTTTTTTTTTTTTCCGTTTTTGCCTTTCTTACCAAACATAGAGCTATATCTTATGAACATTTTCAGCTAATTATCTTTTTGGAATACTAACCCTAACCCTATCCCTAACCCTAACCCTACCCCCCACCCTATAAGACGGGAAAACGCAATGAACCACGACTGTGACAAATGCCGCGGTGTACTGCAGTACATAGGGGGGGGGGGGGGGTCCTATTAGATAATGGCCTTTATCATGACTGCAATTAATTATTGAAGAAAGATAATTAGCTGAAAATGTTCATAAAATACAGCTTCATGTTTGGTAAGAAGGCAAAAACTGAAAAATGGAATTAACCGAGAAATGTAGGGGGGGGGGGGGGGGGCACATCTTGACCTATACCGAAATTTCTTGGAAATTTTGTGTCGTGTGCGTCGCCCAGAGCTGTGTCGGAAATTGCCGAATCTACCTAGGAAAACATGAAGAATGCCGAACCTGTGTTTCATAACTTCTGCCGTTTACTTTCCGGATGTGATGTTGGCCAACTTTTTTAGTTTTTCATGTCTAAGTGTGTGCGTGTGCGTTTGTGCTTTCCTCTCTCTCTCTCTCTCTCTCTCTCTCTCTCTCTCTCTCTCAAAAAAGTTACCCAACAAAAACTGAAACTACCAACTCTAAATAAACAATAAACTGTAAATACTAAAATAAATAAACATTAATTTTGTTAACATACTGGTCAACGGTGACGTCGTCCGTAACGACTTTGACGCCAGAGTAGTTCTGGCCTAAGGGTCCGTCCCACCACTCAGTGGAGCTATTGACGTAATCGTACTCCAGGGCGATGTCGAAGGCCGTAACGCTGCCATCTTCATTCCTGAAGGCGTAAGCGCAGAACCTTGTCCGGTCTGGCAGCAGCACGTCCTCTGCAAAGGCTGCGCCAGAGCCATAGATGAGCGTCTCCCCGTGGACGTTGTTACGGACCAAGTTGTAGAACATAATGCTTTCGATGCTGAAAAAAATAGTACATTCTAACATTTAACAAAGGTGCGTCTTGTTAATTTGGAAGAGTTAACGCGCGCGTGCGCGTGTGTATGTGTTTGTGTGTGTGTTTGTGTGTGTGTGTGTGTGTGTGTGTGTGTGTGTGTGTGTGTGGTGTGTGTGTGTACACAGTGTGTGTGTGTGTGTGTCTGTGTGTGTGTGTGTGTGTGTGTAGTGTGTGTGTGTGTGTGTGTGTGTGTATGTGTGTGTGTGTGTGTGTAATCAGAACCACGGGCGTCATTAAAGTATTTCTGCCCCCGAAGACGGAGTGTGGCTGCTCATGCGGCGGGGGAAATTAAGAAAAAGGTCACACACGTAATGTTCTCATCCGTAGCTGACGCATTTGTACCATAGTGGTCAAGTGCTTCGGCTGTTGGGATGATCCTTGGAGTCTTTTAGCCAGGCTACGTCAACAACAACATTAAAGTATTTTAAACTAAGACAAAATAAATTGTACAAAAACACACGAGTAGGCCTATAACAAGCTTTTGTTTTGATCTAAAGTGGATTAAAGAAAACAAAATCTTGCACTCTAAAGAAAAAGACGCCACACATTTATCAATGAACCATGTATAACATCTCTCGGGTGTGGAGAGAAGGAACTGTAAAGGAACATCGGGCAGTGGGTGGAGGATACCTCGTGCCTCCATACGAGCCTCTCCCCGTGGGAATGTTGGAGGAATGGGGGTGTCTTTCAGTATAAACAGATCTGAAAGTTCTGTGCTAGCAATATAATATAATACACCACTCTCTTTGACTCTGCCTTTTCCTTGCTCTAACAACGGTGTTGCTGCTTTGATTCCTTATAGTCTGCCTTTTCCTTTTCTTACTTTAAAAAACTGAAACAGACTTTTCCTTTTCTTATTAGTCCCCGAGCCGAAGGTTCGGGGAACTATTGTTTTTGTCCTGGTCCGTCCGGCGTCCGTTACCGGCGGCGTCCGGCGGCGTCCATGCGGCGGCGTCCGTGCGTGCCGTCCGTCCGGCTATTCGTCCGTTTTTCTCAAAAACTATTCAGTCTATCATCATCAAATTTGGTATACTAGTTTGCCAAGATGCAAGCTATATCCACTGATGTATTTAGTTTTACATTAAGGTCAAGGTCGCGCCAGTTACGGGGTTCAAATTTATAGACCAGATGATGATTTGCTACGCTCTACTCATGTCACTCAATCTCTTGCTTCTGACCATTTCTGTATTGTTTGTGAACTATGTTTGTCTGTCCCGTCTGACACCCCATCGTACAGACAGTCTCGTAATGTACACGGCATGGACAGATCAGCATTTCAAGCAGAGTTGCGCGCGACTATCTGCCCTGAATCATGCCCCAAGGTCAACGAACTTAACAGCACTCTCACTCGCGTTATCGACACACACGCGCCGTTACGTCACCGCCAAGAGCGTGCCGATAGACTAGAGCCGTGGTACCCTTTAGTTAGCACTGAACTGAACTCGGCGAAGTCAGAAAAGCGTGTAGCTGAAAGAGCATGGCTTAAGACCCCCCTTACCGTTACAAAACAAATCTTCAACGCTGCGAAACGAAAAATAGCGAACATAGTGTTGACAGCAAGATCCTCCTTTTACACTGACCAAATAAACAATGCAGTGACCTCTAGCCGGCTGTTTTCTATCTGCAGCAAAACTACTTGGGCGTGAAAAAAAGCACCCCTCTTCCTACCACCCACCCTGTCAGTGACCTTCCTGATGTCTTTAACGACTACTTTGTTCAGAAAACCCAGCTGATCAGAAACGAACTTGATCAGGCTTCTTCCACACCTAGGCCTACCACCCTGTTAGACCAAATAGGAACAACATCCACATTCTTGGAATTTCAGCCAGTTACTGCCTTTGAATTGAAGAAGATCATTCTAAAAGCAAAACCCACTTCCTGTCCTCTTGACCCTATACCGACGCCACTTTTCATAGAGTATCTTGATGAACTACTCCCTACTCTCACCCATATTGTCAACAATTCTCTAACATCTGGCTCCTTTCCATCTGTGTTCAAAACTGCCATTGTCAAACCACTTCTAAAGAAATCATCCCTTGACCCAAACACTCTCAAGAACTATAGGCCTATATCCAACCTCTCTTTCATATCAAAAATCATCGAGAAATTAGTTCTTCATCAACTCCTAGGCTATCTCAATGAACATCAACTCATCAGTCGTTCACAATCAGCGTACAGGCCATTTCACAGCACTGAAACGGCACTGTTGAAAGTAACTAATGACATTCTCTTAGCTCTTGACTCTGGTGACGCATCTATATTAACTCTTTTGGATCTTTCAGCTGCTTTTGATACTATTGACCACCATAATACTCCTTAAGAGGCTTCAAATCACATATGGAATATCAAGCACTGCTCTGTCATGGTTCTCGTCTTACCTTTCTAGTCAAACTCAGTCTGTCTCCATCAATGACTCATCTTCTGCAATGGTTGGCCTCACATGTGGGGTTCCTCAAGGCTCAGTACTTGGACCAGTCCTCTTCATCATGTACACTAAACCCCTGTCCGAGTTGATCACTTCTCATTCAGTTGATTCTCAGTCTTTTGCTGATGATACACAACGCCACAAGCCTGTATCCCCATCTACCATTCTTCCTTCTATATCTTCACTTGAATTCTGCATTCGCAACATCAAATCATGGATGCTACAAAACAAACTGAAGCTGAATGACGACAAAACGGAGGCCTTGTTCATCCACTCTCCATCTAGAAAACTTTCGTACCCAAAGCCTGATTCCATCTCTGTCTGTGACACTCAAATACCTTTTTCTCCTTCTGCTAGAAATCTTGGCTTCCACATCTCTCAAGATATGAGTGTTGACTCACAAGTTCAAACTATCTGTCGGTCAGCATACTGTGAGCTGCGTCGCATTGGTACGATTCGCCATCTCCTGTCTATAGATACTACTAAAATACTAGTCTGCGCTTTTGTTCTCTCTAAACTAGATTATTGTAATTCACTCTTGTATGGCTGCCCCCAACACCTCATTGACAAGCTTCAAAAAGTCCAGAACTCTGCTGCCAGACTTGTCCTCAAGGTCTCTAAGTATCATCATGTTCAACCACTCCTGATATCCCTTCATTGGCTTTCCATCAAAGCACGTATTGACTACAAAATTTCCACTCTATGTCATTCTTATTTCTCTGGAAATGCCCCTAGCTACATTTCTGACATGCTTTCTGTCTATACTCCATCAAGGCAATTGCGGTCATTTTCAGATTCCAAAATTCTCTGTGTTCCTAGTACACGAACAAAAATGTTTGGTGAGCGCTCCTTTTCCTTTTCGGCCCCATCAGTTTGGAACTCCTTACCACGCGAAATCCGCCATATCCAGTCCTTGCAATGTTTCAAATCAGCTCTCAAGACCCACCTGTTCAAGCTACATCACAACCTTTAGGCCACATTACTTCTGGACTCTATTCTCACACACACACTCCCCTCCCCCCATACTAGTTTCACTGTGTGTTGACTGCAATGTGTACGTCAGCTTTGTTGAGAGAGAGAGAGAGAGAGAGAGAGAGAGAGAGAGAGAGAGAGAGAGAGAGAGAGAGAGAGAGAGAGAGAGAGAGAGAGAGGAGAGAGAGTGTGTGTGGTGTTGATGCTTTGTTCAACTGATTGTATTTTGTATTGTGTTTTTTGGGTGGGGTGAGTGGTGGTGATGGTAACGGTGTGTGTGTGTGTGTGTGTGTGTGTGTATGTGTGTGTGTGTGTGTGTGTGTGTGTGTGTGTGTATGTGTGTGTGTGTGCCGGTACGTGCGTGTATGTGTGGGTGGGGTGTGTATGTGTATGCCTATTTGCATGTGCGTGAGCGATTATTTCGTGTTGTTGTTGAATTTGTTGCTTCTTAATTTTTGTTGTTGTTAAGCGCATAGAGCTCCACATTGGTGGAGGAATGCGCTATATAAATAATTCACTATTATTATTATTATTAAACACATAATCGCTAATATCTCGCGAAGTTTTTCATGTATTTCAATGCGGTTTTTTTCACAACATTTCTTGATGAATGGTCTATAACACAGTTGTCATGAAGTTTTGTGTGCGCATGATCGCGCGCGCTCAAATCACGGGTCCGAACCCCAAGGCTATATATAAAAAAACTATTCAGTTACGTGCTGTTTTCATGCGTTTTTATTTAGTTACGTGCTGTTTTGATGCGCTTTTATGTATGTGTACAGCCGACACATTCCGATTTCGGAGTAGCTCGGCGATGCTGCGAGGGGACTTTGCAGCCGCCCGGCGTTGCACTTGTTTCAGTTAATTTGCTATTTCTCTGTCTTATTGTCCCATTCTCCTGCCTTTTTCCAACAAAATCTCCCAAATAATTTCTTATTTGAGCTCCCTCAAAATCGGGATGTGTCGGCTGAATGCAGCGGAGAGACCAATGAAAACTGGGCACATACGTACCTCACAGATTATGGCCGCATGGCCTGGGAACGCAGAAGAAGAAGAAGAAGTAAAGGAACAACTGACTTCATGTTTTGGTTGTGAACTGGGCTGGAAAGGGTGATGTTTTACGACTTGGGTTTAAAGACCCACCAGATCACGTGTCAAATCACGTGTTTCACGTGTTTTCCCTCTTATAGCTGGTAAGAAATCTTGTTTTGACCAGGTTTGACTCCCATACAAATGCCCCCAAATTGAAAAACAAAACATCATTTCAAAGAGCAGCCTCAATTTGAAGTTGGGGACATTTGTATGTGGGTCACAGCTACCCAGAAAAACAACAAGGGACTTAATCGTGGGTGGGTCAGTGTGTCTTTAAATCAGCGCGAAAGGAAGCGGGAGGGGTGGTGGTGTCTTACTCATTGAGTGAGTTGTTGTTTTGGGCCAACAGTTCAGACAAGTAGTTTGCAGTGCGCGTAGCGGGGTCGGTGTAGTGCACCCAGGCACTGGTGTCAAAGGTCAAGCTCAAGGTTTGGCCCGCGCCTCCGCTACAGTTCTCCATGTGGGCGATCTGCTCCACAAAGTTCAGAGCCTCCTTCGCTTTCTTGATTCGTTCTGGAAAAAAAAGTTTATAGATTTAATCAATGAAACAGTTAAAAAAAAAAGGGGGGGGGGGGGGGCACGAACAAACACACGTGTCAGTGTAGAATTCGAAATCTGGTTGGGTTTTAAACTTTACTGGTAAATAACGCAATTGCACGCAATTGCACTGATCTCAATCTCAAACTCAATTTTATTTCCACCGGTACCAGTAAAATTAAAATTGTCTATTCTACCAACTGGTTAAAAATCACTAATGTACAAAGCTTCACTACAAATTATTTCTAAGATAGAGCAAAGCTTTTCAAGACTCAAGACTACTTTATTATCTCATACAAAAAGTCATGAGAATTTTTTTTAATGTTCTACTCCACTGCGTCCTCTATCCCAATTACTTCGTGAAATGAATGAAGGAAAGACGTCTCCAAATTAACTCCCTCCACCAAAGTTATTTACGGCGCCATCGCCTAGCAGGGTATAAGCAACAGCCACAGGGAAACAGACATGACCTCATCTTCGTCTTTTAAAAACATGCTATCTTAAAGGTGGACCCTGACGGATAAGTTTTTGCAAAAAACACGTCGAGAGATCACCGGAAAGACAGCCTTTTCAAGGATCGGAACACTCACTTTGCTCTGGTTTCCTATAAATTAAACCGTCAAAACAGCGATTCTTCATTGGCGGAGATGCCAGAGAGAGTAGCCATTTTGGATGGGGTGGGTGGAGGTCACTCATTGTGGTTGAAACGTTTTCTTTTTTTGTAGTGCAGTAAATTTAAAAAAAAGGAGCTACTATTTCCTTTGTTGTGAGCGAAACTCCTTTAGATAAACTGTATACAATTTAAAACAAGAAAACAAAAGGCTAGTATTGCGAAAATATCGTGCAAACCAATTGGTGGCCATTAGAAAAGAGACAGAACACGCCTTCTCTTTGGGTGAAATAATTTTGACTTCCAGCACCTCCGCCAAGGAGGAATCGCCGATTTGACGGTTTGATTTCTAGGAAACCAGAGCAAAGTGAGTGCTGCAATCTGTGTAAAGGGTGTTTTCCTGGTGATCTCGACGTGTTTCTTACAAAAACCATTCCGTCAGGGTGCCCCTTTAAAGACCCACCACGTCACGTGTCAAAATCACGGTTTTCACGTGTTTTCCCTCTTATAGCTGGTAAGAAATCTTAAGAAATCTTCCTAGCATAAGAGGGAATGTGTCACGTGACGTGGGGGGTCTTTAAAGAGAGGACAAAATTAAAACAGTAACGCATTGTCTTTCACCTGTAGAAAGTTTTGCATGGGCACGTTTGTTTTTGCAGACAAGAGCAAAAAGAGAACTCTGAACATAGCACTGTTTAAATGTCTAAAAGAAAAGAGAGAGAGAGAGAGAGAGAGAGAGAGAGAGAGAGAGAGAGAGAGAGAGAGAGAGAGAGAGAGAGAGAGAGAGGCAGACAAGACAGACAGACAGAGACATACAGAGAGAGAGAGAGACATACAGAGAGAGAAAGAGAAATATAAAAAGGAGAAAAGAGAACTCTGAACATAGCACTGTTTAAATGTCTAAAAGGCAAGAGAGAGAGAGAGAGAGAGAGAGAGAGAGAGAGAGAGAGAGAGAGAGAGAGAGAGAGACGAGAGAGAGAGAGACAGAGGACAGAGAGAGAGAGAGCCAGACAAACAGACAGACAGAGACATACAGAGAGATAGAGACATACAGAGAGAGAAAAGAGAAATATAAAAAGGAGAGAGCGAGAGAGGGGGGGGGCAGAGAGATAGAAAAAGAGAAGAGAGAGAAAGAGGAAAGAGAGAGAGAGAGAGAGAGAGAGAGAAGAGAGAGAGAGAGAGAGAGAGAGAGAGACGGATGAGGGAGAGAGAGAGAGAGAGAGAGAGAGAGAGAGACAGCCAGCCAGCCAGACGACCGACCAACAGCAAACATAAAGAAAAGACCGCTACATTACATGGAGACAGAGAAAAGAACCGTAAAAGACAAGGCAACCCAGAGACGCACGAAAGATAGACACACAACGAGAATATAGAATGATTAGTCCTTTCTCCTCTTTCCCATCAAGCACGAGAGTTCTGATTATGACGAAGCTGCTGTCACTCTACTCGCACATGATCCACAAAACCAATTCATCATATCTTGAAATATTAGAACACCCCCCATGCAGCGCACACCCACCCCCCACCCCACCCCATGCAGCGCACACCATTCGTCAAAATTAATCGGCTTCCCAGTTGCGCTCCTTACATTAGGCCACATACGTTCCGTCAGTTCTCATTCAGCTTAAAACACTGTCTGAAAATAATAAAAAGGATGTCACCGGGTGGAAAACACAACTCCCAGTTTCATTTCCCCATCAAGAGTCATTCACTCCGTAAGTAATAAATAGACCACCCCACAAAAGTAGTCTATTTATTACTTATTGAGTGAATGACTGTTGTGTTTGATTAGTGAGCTGATCAGGGATAGACCTATGCAGCATAATAATAATAATAATAAGAATAATAATATCATCATATAGTAAAAAGCCAAAGTGTCCGTGTGTGTGTGTGTGTCTGTCTGTCTGAAACACAAAACAGGCCTTATAACTCCGCCGTTTTTCGACCGAATCGCTTCAAATTTGCTGTGAGCCCTAACGGGGCGATGGCAACGGCAACCGAGGCGGCCGTGTCATTTGCGCGGTTTGGCAAATGCGCGAAACGCGCATCCACCGGCCTTTCAGCACCCGTATCTCCGGTATTTCTAGACCGATTGCCTTCAAATTTGGCAGATATATGACCGAGGGACGGTGACTATCAATGTGCCAAACTGGAAGCGAATCTATTCATAAACGCGCGCAATATACGCCGCTTCACCTTTTCACAAATAACTCCGCCGTTTCTTAACCGAATCGCTTCAAATATGCTGTCAGGCTTGCTGTGGCCAGGGCAAAGCCTGGCAGCAAATTTGAAGAGAATTGGGAGAGAGCGTCACTCTCAGAGCAGCACCAACTGCTGGCCTCTCGGCGCCCGTATCTCCGGCGTTTCTGGACCGATTGCCTTCAAATTTGGCAGATATATGGCTGGGGACGGTGACTATCAATGTGCCAAACCGGAAGCGAATCGATTCATAAACGCGAGTGATATACGCCGCTTCACCTTTTCACAGGTAACTCCGCCGTTTCTTAGCCGATTCACTTCAAATTTGCTGTCAGGCTTGCTATGGCCAGGGCAAAGCCTGGCAGAAGATTTGAAGAGAGCATCAGGAGAGAGCGTCACTCTCAGAGCAGCACCAACTGCTGGCCTCTCTGCGCCCGTATCTCCGGTATTTCTGGACCGATTGCCTTCAAATTTGGCAGATATATGTCTGGGGACAGTGACTATCAATGTGCCAAACCGGAAGCGAATCTATTCATAAACGCGCGCAATATACGCCGCTTCACCTTTTCACACAGGTTAACTCCGCCGTTTTCTTAGCCGATTCACTTCAAATTTGCTGTCAGGCTTGCTGTGGCCAGGGCAAAGCCTGGCAGAAACTTTGAAGAGCAATCGAGAGAGAGCGTCACTCTCAGAGCAGCGCCAACGTGCTGGCCTCTCTGCGCCCGTATCTCCGGTATTTCTGAACAGATTGCCTTCACATATGGCAGGTAGATGACCGGGGACGGTGACTATCAATGTGCCAAACCAGAAGCGAATCGATTCATAAACGCGCGCGATATATGCCGCTTCACCTTTTCACAAATAACTCCGCCGTTTCTTAGCCGATTCACTTCAAATTTGCTGTCAGGCTTGCTGTGGCCAGGGCAAAGCCTGGCAGCAAATTTGAAGAGAATCGGGAGAGAGCGTCACTCTCAGAGCAGCGCCAATGGGAAACGGGGCCCTTATAACTCCACCGTTCCGAATCGCTTCAAATTTGCTGTACTCAGCAGTTACCAGTACTTGGCGTTACTGTTACATAGGTGTTACCATTACTAGGGAGAGCGCGTCACTCTCAGAGCAGCGCCAACGGGAAACGGGGCCTTATAACTCCGCCTTTTCTTAACCGAATCGCTTCAAATTTGCTGTACTCAGCGTTACCAGTACTTGGCGTTACCGTTTCTAGGCGTTACCGTTACTTAGGCGTTACTGTTACTAGGCGTTACCGGTACTAGGCGTTACCGGTACTCGGCGTTGCGCTAGTAATAATAATAATAATAATACAATGTCATTATATAGCGCCGTTTTTCAAATAAATAAGACTCAAAGTGCTTAAATTCACTGAATCACACGCAGATACACTTATGAAGCATTCTCGCTCAGTCATACAACCATGTCTCTGAAATCACAGAGGAAAAGCTTTTTGAAACAGATGGGTCTTGAGTTGGGTTTTGAAACTGGAAAGGGTTGATTGGTGACGGAGACGGACAGGGAGAGAATTCCAGACAGTGGGGGCACAAAAGCTGAAGCTGCGCTGACCAAAAGATTTGAAATTAAAAAGCATGGCATTGGAAGACAGGAGTGAGAGAGGAGTGTATGTGTGGAGAGCAGGGGTAAGGCGGACGAGTTTTCTCAAAACGATGGAAGGCAAGGACTGCACCCTTATAGTTATACTGGCTGTAGGCAAAACTGGACTGTGAGCTAGTGCAGCTCTCTCAGTTCACAGCCAATGGTTGGTGGCCTACCGCTCAGCTCTCACTTTCACTTTACTACTGTAGGCCCCCTTCAAACTGTCTCCCACTGTATTCCTCGAAAGATGCTGATCCATAATGTATATAGAGGCGTTACAGACTACAGTCACCACTCAAAGATACAACAAAGGTCAAAGTCATCCAGTTAGGTCATCAATACTTTGCACCACACATGACTGTGATCCAATCTACCAACACACCAACAATTGGAGCTGTAACCGCTAAAACATGAAAATCATAGCTAGGACAACAATATGACATTTCAACGGTCAAATGGTCATCCTCAGGGTGACGCTGATCAAATACAGCTATAGGGGTATAAACCAGCTGTTTGCAAACTACTGTCACTGCTCAAAGAAGCAATGTCAAATGTCAAGGTCAGTAACGTCATTGATATGTTGCAATAAAAAGTGACCTTGAGCCTTTCTACCGTTCTATCGACTTTAGGAACTGTAATACAATAATGTGAAAGGTATGACTAAGATAAAAATAAAATTGACATGTACAAGGCCAAACGTCAAGGTCACCGAGCTAATTGGAACCCATTATTTCTTATCATGATAAGTTAATATACTCATATTTGGCGCCTGGTATGACCAAATTCATATACTGACAGGCAGAAGTTCTGCACACACGCATTGCAAAAATCATCAAAAATGTAAATCAGATTCAAAATTAATTTTACTTTGGGTAATCCTAAATCATGCAATTGTACACACAGCATGATTTAGGATTACCCAAAGTAAAATTAATTTTGAATCTGATTTACATTTTTGATGATTTTTACAATGCGTGTGTGCAGAACTTCTGCCTGTCAGTATAGATAGGCTTCTCAAGTCCGCTCCCTTTCCTCCCCCCCAATTAAAATAATAAAATAATGGGTGGTGCTGCGCCCACGGCGACACGCTATCCAGGTGAGGGCAGCCCGAATATAACAAAGACTTGTCTCTGTGATTTGATTTGATTGATTTAATTAACAGTCTGTTCACAACAACTGAACTATTGGAACGCACTTCCTGCTCAGACAACACTTGCACCTGATACTAACAAATTCAAAAACCTCCTGGACAAAGACCCAAACCTTAGTAAATTAAAATACCAGTATGACTGATAGTCTACCAAAACCGTCACAGCTGTGCCAACTGAATTTAAAGAGAAAAAAAAAAAACCAAAACCAAAACAACAACAACAAAGAGAAAAGACGTTTGAGAGGCCGAGAGGCCTATTCGTCTTAACTGACTTGACCTGACCTGACCTGAAAATGCTGATATTAGACTTAAAAAAGAAAGAAATTAATTAAAGCGAGCTGAAAAAGCGCGCGCGCGCGTGTGTGTATGTATGTCTGTGATTAGAATATACCATATACTGGATTTATACCGAGTCTTTGAGAATGTAACTCCTTAGATGTTATAGATATACCACAAGAATTTGGCGTTTTCAAGGTCAAACTTCAAGGTGAAAATCAGCACAGTTCTAATTATTTGTCCATGGCATTCTTCTATTTCAGGTAATACGCTCGCAAAAAAGCGATTCTGTCCAGCGGTTCACAGCATAATCTTTGGGACAGACGAACAAAACAAACAAACAGCAGCAGCATCATACCGCGACAATCTTATTATCCCCCTCCCATCTCGGTCACTTTATCAGTTTATGAGACGGGGATCTAATAAGAAGCAAGTGATTGATAACTAAGTTCCAGCCCTTGGCACTTAAAAATTACATTGTTTTTTTCCTTAAGTTTTTATCCCTTGCTTCGTGACTAAAAAGAGTGATGGGTTAGATGCGTGAAAGGCTGTGAAAGAGTAAGCTTATAGAGTGATTTTCAATTTTCAATTTTTTTTAAAAAGCAAGAAAAGGGGCAAACTTGAAAAAAAAGCAAGCTAAGTGCCAAACTTTTATTGAAGGCCGTGGCTATTTTCCCTCTAGTGAAAAAAACCTCAGGCTATTTTCGCTCACTTCCGTTTCGTGCGCTAAAGATAGATTTTCCCGAAAAAAACGGTGTTTCATGAGTGATGGAGATGGTGAACGTGTGTCTGTGCGTAAAGTAAGCTATCTCTGTGGTACGTTGTCATGCTGTCATGTGGCAGGGCGGTGTCAGATGAGTTAAAAGGTTGCCCATTATATATTTTTTTCTATCATATGTCGCCACTATACAGTTTGAAAAAAAAGCTATGATAAAATTGCACGAATACCAATTTCAACTTATATGATCAGTGATGCATACTGGCCAGTACTATCACGCGTCAAAAGGAGGATTGGAGTTCCAGTCCCCAACTAAAAGGAGGATTGGAGTTCCAGTCCCCAACCAAAACGAGGATTGGAGTTCCAGTCCACAACTTCGTCCTATTCGATACGCATCTGTTTTTTTCTGCTCATAATTCTGTACGAAAATGAGCGTGATCGGAAAGAGTGACCGTGCCAGCACCGAATCTAAGCAAACTTCCGCAGAGGGGGTGGAGGTGTGTGTGTCTGTGTGTGTGTGTGTGTGTGTGTGTTTCTTTATCTCCATGTAAGCTAGTGGGAATACATTTATACGCAAGCCGTCTTGTACTTAATCAGCGACAACAAATGTGGTCGCACACACAAGACTGGACGGATATATAGAACTAGGCCTAAGTGAGAATGGATTCCCCGGCGCTTCCGGGCGAAATCAATAGATTAATATGCACACAGCAGTCGTAGCAAACCAACAAATATGAGCACGGCAGCTGTGGACTTGCCCTCTGGCTGTTTATATAGTTTATGTCTGATTTGGAAAACGGCAACATACACATGCAAGATCGCGCTGAAGTAGCCCTACACCTGCGCACGCACAAGCATAATATTTGTAAACACACGCACGCGTGCGCACGCACACACACAGCACATACACAAGCGCGCATACACGCTTCCATGCACCTATGCTACCCTAACATACACACACACACACACAAACGCGCGTACACACTTCTATGCACCTACCCTAACACACACACACACACACACACACACACACACACTACACCACACACACACACACACACACACACACACACACACACACACACACACACACACACACACACACACACACACACACAACACAGTCTCAGTCTCTCTCTCTCTCTCTCTCTCTCTCTCTCTCTCTCTCTCTCTCTCTCTCTCTCTCTCTCACATATACACACACTCACCTATTATTGCTGCTCTGTTTCGGCCATTCCAATTTATTTTACTTTTACACCTACTTAATCTCTCATCATATTGCCATTGTCCTCTTCTTTCTGGGGTGGGTGGGTGATTGGGGGGTTGAGGGGTTGGGCAACATAGAGCAAGAATAAACAATTCTTACGAAGAGGATGCAAATATAAATTTAGCCAATTATTTTGGAACTTCATGACAATATGGCACATAAATGCGGCAATGAGATTTTAGAAAGGAAACGCCTCAAAATAAGTTTATGCATCAAAGAGTGATAATTATTCCAATAACCCGCAAAACAACCAAGAAAGCTGACTTTTAATATTTTTTTTATAAAGTTTACCAATTTACTTTCACCTGCAGGTAATCTGAGCGTCTAATGGTTGAAACATGAGGATAGATTTGCCAACATCCAGGCTACCCATATTAGCAACAGTATAGTCCTCGTTTCCTTGTTTCTTCAGGATTACAAGTCTTGCACGGGTCTGGTACGAAATCATGGGCTTCTTAAATGAAACAAATGCTTCTTTAGTATTTGATAAAGAAGAGCATTTATCAATGAACAACATAGTATCAAAAGGTTTTTTCTTTAAACTCCACTAAGAAACGAGATTTTAGCGAAACAAAGAGCCTGAGCATTGTGCGTTCCGGCCTACAAGGCGCCTCGGTGCATAAGGCGCACCCCTCTGCTTAGATTTTTACAAATAGAATTTTAGGTCATAGATAAAGCCTGCAGCAGATAAGGCGCAAATAAAGAAAGAGAGAAACAAGCACAAATCGTATTACCACACTCACTTGGTAATGTGCATGACTAGTCCAGTGAAGCTGATGAAAAACCTTCAAAATATCAAAGCAATGATAGGGGAAAATTGTTCTGTACAGTAAACGTTCTTCGTAAGTAATTGGTGCAAGTTGTTTCAAATTTAAAAATCATTAATGTAGAACAAATACGCTCGTTTGAATGATTATGAGAAAAATATTCCAGTACCAAACTGTACCCATTCTTACTTAAACCCATACTTCAAACCATTCATCTCTTCATTTGTATCTTGAACACAAAGGGCAATAATTTGATAGAAGAAACATGACAGAGGGTGCAGGTCCAGACATGAAAAAAGAACATATGGCTATACACGACTCTCACACACACACACACACACACACGCGCGCGCGCGCGCGCGCGCGCGCATACAAACAGAGAGAGAGAGAGAGAGAGAGAGAGAGAGAGAGAGAGAGAGAGAGAGAGAGAGAGAGAGAGAGAGAGAGAGAGAGAGAGAGAGAGAGAGAGAGAGAGAGTGAATCTGTATGGTTTACTGATTAGGTGATATGCCCATTTCAAAGAATGAGTACATAAAAGGAAAGTACATACATCCACAAAATATTAGAGAGAGAGAGAGAGAGAGAGAGAGAGAGAGAGAGAGAGAGAGAGAGAGAGAGAGAGAGAGAGAGAGAGAGAGAGAGAGAGAGAGAGAGAGAGAGAGAGAGAGAACAACCGTTGACAGTGCAGTGTTCTATATGCCTACTGATAATCTGCCCTGCGGCGGGAGATCACCATTGATTAGTTGGGAGAGAGGGTCTGTGAACCTTCTGACCATCGATCGTACATTATTGCACGATTAAGGCCAGGTTCACATTAGACGCGTAAGTTCCGTACGGAAAACCCTAAATAAGTGGAAGAAAGAAGGATGAAAGTTTACGCATATAGGGGACATTCGGACACGTGCGCAAATCTGTTCCCTTCTTTGTTTCACTTCTTTATGGATTGCGCACGGGTTTCCGCATGGACTATCCGCCTATGTGTGTACACGACCTAAAAGCATACACGATGCTCAGAGTCCTCATATCAACACCATAGCAACATCTTAATGGATAGTTTCTTGCCCGCCAATAGGACGTGGTCCTCCTACGTGTTCTATTCTATAAACTCACTGCGTTGCCAAGGCAAAAGACAGATTTCATGCAACGTTGTGCAATGGCAACTGCATCAAAGTAAGCATATAATAGGCTTAAGTTTAAGTTAAAGGGGCACCCCGACGGTTGAGTTTTTGCAAGAAACACGTCGAGATAACCAGGAAAACACCCTTTACAGAGATCGCAACACTTGCTTTGCTCTGGTTTACTAGAAATCAAACCGTCAAATCGGCGATTCCTCCTTGGCGGAGGTGCTGGAAGTCAAATTCTTTCACCCAAAGAAAAGGCGTGTGCCGTCTCTTTTCTAATGGCCGCCTGCGTTTAGACCAAATCGTTTGCACGAACTTTTCGCAATACAAGCCTTTTAAAACATTTTATACAGTTTATCTAAAGGAGTTTTGCTCACAACAAAGGAAATAGCTCCTTTTTTTTTTACTGCACTACAAAAAAACAAAACGCTTCAACCAGAATGACTGACCTCCACCCACTCCATCCAAAATGGCTACTCTCTCCGGCATCTTCGCCAAGGATGAATCGCCATTTTGACCGTTTAATTTATAGGAAACCAGAGCAAAGTGAGTGTTCAGAACCTTGAAAAGGCTGTCTTTCTGTAAAAACTCATCCGTCAGGGTGGACCTTTAAAGCAACACTGGAGGACAGGTCTACTTCAACAGACAAAACCAGAAATGAGGCGAAGATTTCTGGATCGACCGTGGATACTTTAAATGCGTAGTCTATCCATGTCGACAGATGTGACACCCCCGAGTAACTAACTCACTATCCAATTTCCAAATCACGGTGGGTAGTCCTACAGTTACAGTAGGGCTCACATCGAATGTAGCCTGCACGAAAAAATAGCCGTTAGTATAAACAAAAAAAGGAATGATCTGGGGGAAATACAAGCATTGGTGTCATTTTGCCAAATCAAAATTAGAAAAGAAAATACATTTTATTGGTGATATATTTGACGTTTATTTCGTCTTATCAAAACTTAACAAGCCAACCAACGCTTCGGTAACGCGACCGGATGAGACAGTGATTAAATATATTACTATCTAATGGATGATCTGGCAGATCGGTAAGCAGCGTTCAGATGTTGGACATTTACTGCAAATAGCTACAAATTTAAGGCTTTCCCCTAAAATAACCACTTAAAACAAACATTTCAGTAAAATAAAGACTATAATTTTCAGGCATTTCCAAATATGTCCGATTTCCCTAAATGGCTGTACCACAAACACGATGTTTCTCACTGCACTCATCTCACTCCGATATATCCAGTTCTGTGGAAGCTCTTTTCATTAATTTCCGTGTTTGCGCGTTTACTTAAACTCCCGGATTAGAAAGCGTGAAAAAGTAAGGTCTGCATAAAAAGGATATTTAATTACAGTAATTGCAAAAGCAGGCAGGGTGCATGAGGTTGGTCTTGTGAGTTCTCTGGTATTATTAGTGTCATTTTCTAACGATATTTTCCCACTTGAAAATCTATATATAATTGCGTGCGCGTGCGCTTCAAATGGAACATTCTTCTAAATGTATTAATAACTATCAAGTGTTTGGAATTGGCATTGTCACAGATTTGTCAAGCTTTCTGGTATTGTTAAATTATGACATACAGATACTGCTATACTCAATTCAATTCAATTGGCACGCTCCTATATCTTCATTCATTTACAGCGTCGAATTATGTTTGTAACGACGACATTGTTTACGATAGAGGAATACATGAGAAAAAGAACTTTGTCTGATGTCAATCATCCACGAATGAAACTTTAATCTATCGCCTGTATTAGAAACGCCCAGGATTGCTGTAAAGTTACGAACGGGTTTTGATTACAGTTTGCAGACAGCTGCACAGTCAAGATAAAATTAATCAATAACAGTTTTAATGCCATCGAATTCGTGGTTCAGATACAGTGTTTGTTTCTTTGTTTGTCTCTGTATTTGACTGTTTGGGTTTTTGTTGTTTGTTCTTTTTAACTCTACGACTATTGGTAAAATAGGATGGCTCGATTTGTTTCCAACACTTCCTTGCCACTTTGCATGTGGTGGCAAACTCGCGTTGTGAGAGCTAGCTTATAAATAAACTAAATTTGTCTCTCCCCGAGATGTAGTGCTAATGGATGTTTTTACTGTATCAGTGTTTTAGTTTATTTATTTTTTCTGATCCAGCGTAACAGTTTCAAAAACCAGCCACCGTTTTCTTCTTCTCTCTTATATGTTGCCGAGAACGGTGAATCGAACAATGGTGAACGACGGATGTCTGTGTGTCTGCACTGGCCTCATCTGTCACTGCGGATGATGTCCGATAGATCAAAGGGGGCGTGTTTGTCCATCAAAGTGGGGCGTGTTTGTCCACCTGAGAGAGAGAGAGAGAGAGAGAGAGAGAGAGAGAGAGAGAGAGAGAGAGAGAGAGAGAGAGAGAGAGAGAGAGAGAGAGAGAGAGAGAGAGAGAGAGAGAGAGAGAGATCGACAGACGGTCAGACAAATGCAGGCTCATACTGCAGAGAAGAAAACCAAAGGAACAGATTGAAAAGATACAAAAGAACACAGCAAAAGACCGAGAGGAGAGGGGCAGGTCAGAATAGTGCAAGGTCCGAACGTGTTCCATAACAACTTCTGGACACACACTTAATTGAAACTCGTTAATTTGACGCAACCCCACTACACTTATCACCCCCTTACACACAGGCACGCGCGTGCGCGCACACACACACACACACGGGTATCCACTCACCAGCAACATTCTGAGTTGACGTCTGCTGGTTGGTCCTGTTCACCATCATCACCACCACCACCACCACCACCATCAGCAGCCACATTTTGTGCAGCTGAACCCACGACTTTTTCTGTCGACGTCTAGCACACATTTGTATTCTCAGCTTCAACTGCTCAATTCTCAGAAGATCCTGGGGCCTAATTCTAAGCCTGTCTTCAGACTGTTCGATTCTCAGAAGATTAATATCTTTGTCTTTGTCTTCAGATTGCTTGATTCTCAGAAGATCGTTTTAGTATGATCTGTCTTAACACTCTCAATTCTCCGAAGATGATAATCTTAGTATCTGAATTCACACCATTTTAAGTAACAGAAGATCGTAATCTTAGTCTCTGAATTCACACCATTTTAGTTCTCAGGGGATCGTAATCTTACTTTCTGAATTCACACTATTTTAATTCACAAAGGATCGTAATCTTAGTCTCTGAATTCACACTATCTTAATTCTCAAAGAATCGTAATCGTAGTCTCTGAATTCACGCCATTTTAGTTCTCAGAGGATCGTAATCTTAGTCTCTGAATTAACACAATATTAGTTATCAGAGGATCGTAATCTTACTCTCTGAATGCACACTATTTTAATTCTCAGGATCGTAATCTTACTCTCTGAATTCACACCATTTTAGTTATCAGAGGATCGTAATCTTAGTCTCTGAATTCACACCATTTTAATTAACAGAAGATCGTAATCTTAGTCTCTGAATTCACACCATTATAGTTATTAGAAGATCATAACCTTGGTCTATTCAAACTCTTCAGTTCTCAGAAGATCAGAATCTTAGTCTTAGCCCTGCTTGATTCTGTGAAGATCAGAATCTTAGTCTTCACACTGCTTGATTCTCTGAAGATTAGAATCTTAGTCTTGATATTGCTTGATTCTCTGAAGATCAGAATCTTAGTCTTCACACTGCTTGATTCTCTGAAGATTAGAATCTTAGTCTTGATATTGCTTGATTCTCTGAAGATCAGAATCTTAGTCTTCACACTGCTTGATTCTCTGAAGATTCGAATCTTAGTCTTTACATATTCGGCAAATTTTATTGGATTTATGTTGTTACCGTTGAAGATCACATAATGGTTTTGAAACATTTCTTTAGCACAGACAAAACATAATACAAAGAGTACTGTTCTGTAGCCTACTAGCACTACCCTTGCCTGTTTTATACGGAGGAAGCAAAGACTTTTGGAGGAAGAAAGCAGAAAATCGCTCAAAACTTTACCCTACATACCTTCATAATTTGTGGTCCATTTTCTAATATTCTTGTTCACTTATGTTTAATTTTATTCGTTTAAGACAAAATCCATACAAATTGGAATGTATACAAAGCAAGAATAAGTGGGTCATATTTCATTGTTTGCTTTAAAAAAAAGTATTTGACGATGTTTACAGTGAAAACAAACTGTTTAAAGTCCAAAAACTGCTTAAAGTCTGGTGTTATGAAATGGAAACGCTATCCCTCTGGATCGTCCTCTGGAGACTGAAAAAACTGTATGATGAAAATCATAAACAAAAAGATAGTATACTGCATGAAATATAGTAATAACAACAGCAGCACATCATCACAATTAACAAATCAGCGGCCGCAGGAATAGCAGTAGCAGCAGCAGTGTTATTAGCAACACCAGCAGCAGCAGCTGTAAATGTAGCAGCCGCAGCTACTGTACTCAAGGCAAAAGAAGTAGGTGTAGCGGTAACAGTATCACTAGCACTAACATCGCAGCAGCAGCAGTAGCGGGAGCAGCAGCAGTAGCGGGAGCAGCAGCAGTAGCGGGAGCAGCAGCAGTAGCGGGAGCAGCAGCAATAGGGGAAGCAGCAGCAGCAGTAGTAGTAGTACCCTAGTAGTAGTAGTAGTGATGGTAGTTGTAGTAGTAGTAGAAAGAAGAACAGCGGCAGAAACAACAGCAGCAATACCCGAAGTACTAAAAACCTGACGTAGCAATCGTAGACGTAAGAGACGATGCTATAAAAAGCCTGCTAATGATGCATACTGTATGACCAAACAGCACAGGAAGCTTGCGCAATGACTCTTTGTTTAGAATAAAGCAACAACAACAAAAAACAACACACGTTACTTTATGCTGTAGATGAAGCATTCCTTGCAAGTGGAAGCTAAATGGAAAGCCTTATAAACGAATTCCCAATTATTAAATGATGGGCATAGGCTACGTTCCATCAAAACCTCAAACAGGGTTTCATGCCATTTTTAATTAACAAAAACAACAGCACGCTAGCTTTTATGCTTGAAATGCTTCAAACAACACCCTTTCTTTTTAAAGTAAGCATAGGTCAATTCATTAATGCAACCCAGAAGACAATTATTACTATTATTAGTATTATTAATCAGGTTTTGCCAGACGTGTCATGGCTTTCATTTTTATTTAATTGTATGACGCTATTCAAATGTATGCTAAGAGAACGATCTCGGGTGCTCACAAGCTACGTACTTCTTTTAGCAATGATTTTTTTAATAGTTGGCTCCCCTTTTGGGTAAACCGATATCCTACACCGTGCATCACTATATCTGGGACAAGTCTGCTAATTTTCGTTATGATCGTTTCAGTGTGTGAGCTGGGGAAGATAGAACACATTTACACACACATACACGCACGCACGCACACACACGTTGCGTTCCAGTTCAATGTACGCTTACTTTTCCTTCTATTAAAACTGGGAGGACGCAAGCATTGATTACATGTCCCATAATTTGTTATTGAACACCTTTACTTGGCTTAAGTGTGAAAAACTGGTAGTTTGGACACTGTCATTTACGCAAAAGCCGTAGAGCCTTAGAATGGAAACCATTTTCCCGTGAAATGAAGTAACGAGGCAGTTTAATGCTCGTTCATGCTGTTAGAAATTATTAACCAGCCGCGTGGTGAAAGGTGGTTAATGTTTTCAGTTGTGTTTGTTTGTGACTGGCATGCTGGCTGACTATGCATGCCAACACGATAGCGTTTGAACAGAGGGACACAGGACCCTCAAATTGTGCATGCGGATTTTTGTTGTTGTCGTACGCTGGCTTAAAGACTCCAGGGATCATCCCAACAGCCGAAGCACTTGAACACTATGGTACAAATGCACCAGCTAGGGATGAGAACATTACGCGTGTGACCGTTTTTGATTACCCCGCCACGTGGGCAGCCACACTCCGACTTCGGAGGGTTTGAGATACTGATGAATATGTTATGCTATGAGCTTGTCATGGCTAAAGACAACCCCCACATGTTCTAGCCTATGTCAATGTGTCTGACACAGCCTTAAACCAAACCGAATGCGGATATGTACTTAGGATATCTAGGCCAAGTTCGAAAATGAAGGTCATTGGTCAAAGGTCAAGTTCACTGGAGCAGAAAATGTGCAGTGCTGAGCACAAAATCTGCCGCACGGTGAAAATGAGGGGCACGGGCTGCGTACAGCACAAAATCTGCCATGCGGTACAAATGTGGCGTGCGGCTGGTAGTTTAGCGTTTTCACGCTCTAGTTAACTTCGCCAAGGATGTTATGGTTTTCGTGTGGTTCGTTTGTCCGTTTATATGTCTGTTTGTCTGTCAGTAAATGGCTTCACTGCAAAGGGTACGAACGGGTTTTAAGTATTTATTTGGAGTAGTGGGTTATGTCCACGTCAGTTGTGTAAATGGAATAATAATAATAATAATAATAATAATAATAATAATGGGAATTTATATAGCGCTCTTTCTCACATGAGCTCAGTGCGCTTTACATTGATAACAAGAACATTAAAGGCAAACAAATAATGAATCATTAGAAAGTAAAATAAACACGATGATTGCCCGCAACGTTCTCTTGAGTTTATTAATATTCATTCAAGTGATCTTCTTTTGAGTTTTTTCCCCGCTGTCCACACTTTTCAACAATACTACAACGAAACTGTATCCATTACCCTTCCAAACAGCTACGGCAACGTTTTACAATGACCTTTGGCATTGATTCTCTCACTTCCCAGTCATAATAAGTAAAAATTATTCAACCATGCAAATCTGCATCAGTAAAAAAAGAAATGGCCGTCACAGCTGGGGCGATACTTAAGTAACATCGGTGCCTTTTGCAAACGACAGTTAAGCAGATTTTTCTGTGTCCTTTTTTTCGATGGTTTAGATTTGTTTGGCCTCAGTTGCATGCAGGTCAAGGAGCACCAACCTTATTTATATTTATTTCTACTCCCCCTCCCCCCCCCCCCCCCCCCCCCCCCCCCCCCCCCCCCCCCCCCCCCCCCCCCCCCCCCCCCCACCCCCCCCCCATTTGTCATTTGTTTTATCTGTGCTTTTGCGGGTGCTGCTACATGCCTTCTTCATTGGCCAAAGCATTAAGGAAAGGAAGCCATATAACACCGCCTTCTTGTTTAGAATTAATCATTTGCACACACACAAAATAGTATGACTAGCAGCTACGCCGGGCCCGCTTCACTTCGCGGTAGTTCAGAGGTTTGCACTTGAGGTTCAAAACGTCCTGCAGCACCTTTCTTGGGTGAAGAAACGGGAGGCTTATTTGCCTCAGCAGAATCATAGATTTTGACCATCGTTTTACTCTGTGTATTAATCAACAAAAACAATAAACATGGAAAACAATTTAGTTAGCATGCTATAGGGTATCCTTTTACAATTTCGTCCAATTCAGATAGTTAGCTCACGTTTGAACACATTCTGACTTGTTTATGCTGCAACCGAGTGACTTTTAAAATTGCAGCCACTTGTTTGGGGACATACCAGGTATTCAGAATAGCAGTCTCCAGAGTAGCAGTCAAAACATGCTTTACTGCATGATCGTGAATACATGTGGTTATGGGGTCTACAGCCAACGGTTTTCAAACCACAGCAGCTTGTTTTCTGACGGCCCAGATCTTGAGAATAGCGTCGCCAGCTAGAATAGCTGTCAAAATGTGCTTTACTGCATTCCTAGAGTGATACTGATTATGAAGGCATACATGGTCATAGGGGTCTACAACTAACGCTTTTCAAACTATAGCCATTTTCAGACAGCCCAGGTATTCAGAATAGCAGTCACAATGTACTTTACAGCATTCCCCGAGTGATGATGATTATGGATATTCATATTTATAGGGATCAACAGCCTACAATTTTAAAACTGAAACTGCTTATGTTTGGACGGCCCATATCTTCAGAACAGCAGTCACCAGAATAGCCGTCACAATGTTCTTCAGTGCATTCCCTGAGTGATAGGTACTAATTACGAATATAATTATGTGGTTAAAGGGAACTTCAACCAACGGTTTTAAAACTAGGCCTACAGCCACTTGTTTTCGGACGACCCAGGTCTTCAGCATAGCAGTCGCTAGAACAGCACTTCAAAATATATCCCATTGCATTCCCCTGGTGATGTTGATCACGAATACATAGGTTATAGGGGTCTCCACCCAAAGGTTTTCAAACTATAGCCATTGTTTTCGAATGGCTCGGGTCTTCAGAATAGCAGCCACACGAAGAAGAAGAAGAAGAAGAAGAAGAAGAAGAAGAAGAAGAAGAAGAAGAAAAAAGAAGAAGAAGAAGAAGAAGAAGAAGAAAAAAAAGAAGAAGAAGAAAAAAAGAAAAAGAAGAAGAAGAAGAAGAAGAAGAAGAAGAAGAAGAAGAAGAAGAAGAAGAAGTTCAAAAACTCTAACACTATGCAAACATCTGTCAAAAAACGCAATTCTGCCTTGATTAGCTTAAAAGTTCATTAGAAGAAAAAGTGAAATAACCTAAGAAGCTAAAGATAACAAAAGTGAAGCAGCTCTGGGCAAAATACATTTTACTACTTGCTTTGTATTCCTGAAAGAAGGCGGATAAGAAAAAAACACATTGAATGATGAATTCGAAAGTTTGGAAGGCTGAAAGTCTATTATAGATGACACTAATTTTCAACAAAATGTCATGAAAATCTTCTAATAAATTTCCATAGCGAAACAAAAGAAAAAGAAAGAAAACAACATATAAAAAAAACACGCTAGTAATAACCACACTCTGTATATAAAAAAAAAAGAAAAGGAAGAAGAAAAAAAAAGAAACATATAGAGAAGGAAAGAAAGAAACAAAGGAAAAATGAAATATTTTACCTTAGTTTACTGCAATGAGTTAATAGTAGAATTCTTTGTTTATTTGGACACATTAATCACAGCAGTGCTAGGTTTCCTCTTTTACTATCATACTGCTTAAATTCACCTTTTGGACAATACTTAGACAAAGTTCCAATCTTTCCCATTTTTGAGGAGTCTTTTTGTTTTAGTTTGAAGATGTAGATAATGTGATTTTGAGAATAGGTATTGGGCTATGCATAATTTTTTTTATATAATTTCAATCAGAACTTCACAAAAATGAACGCTTCTAAAAGTGCCTAGAAAAAAGGATTTATAGAACAAAAAGAAAGCACACTTATTGTAAAAACAACAACAACAACACTATACCTCTCACACACACACGCGCGCGCGCACGCACACACACGCACATACACACACGTGCGCGCGCGAGCACACAGACACACATAGAGCACAACTTGAAATCATCAAAGATATAACGGCTGCAAATTTTCGAGAGAAACAAAAAAATCAAATGAAATGTACTTACCTCAAGATGAATGAAAAACAAATAAAGAAAATAAATTGCTCTTAAAAAATAATCAAGACAGTAGACAAATCTTAACATCGGTTACCAAGGTTACAAACTACACAACTAAATAAACGATCACGAATTGCGAAGATTAAAATGATATACCAAAATGATCTATCTGAAGTTGTTCCTTAGCAATGGGAATTATATGTCTGTTGAGCGGTGGGAACATGCGTGTACACACATGCCCCCAGCACAGGCTCAGCCAACGTCAAATTACTATTTCCACCAGTACTGTAGCATTGGCAACGCGGAGATGGACGGACAAACAGAGGTCTCATGCTGCGCGTGCAGTCCCAACTACCACAGTCATCGCGTTGTGTCAGTCACCCTCGTCAATAGGCTTTTTTTAAGTCCACGATCAAGCTTGAGATGTGTTACGTATCGTCATTTATCGTGTGAAAAAAGCACGCAAACGGTGGAAGATATGTACGTCATGACGGTGGAGGTGTACTTCATGCGTGATCGATTCCGCATCTCAACATGCTCAATGTAATTCAAGTCTTGTTCTTTGGTTTAAACAAAGTTTATTAACATAATACATTGCAGTGTACACAAATTATTGTATGAGCACAACAAGCTATAAGCTTATAAGCGCACTCAAAAACGTTTCAGTTACGAACAAAAGGCTACATCATGAAATTACTTGAATAGCTATGAGAAAAATACAATTGTTCTTTCGTTCAGATTGCATCTTGTTTCGAAAACCTTCATCATTTCACTGAAAATGGCATTTTGTGAGGCACCCTATTTGGCTGTCACATAGTTTGATGGAAGGTTACCTATCTAAATTCAGAATTCAGAACGAGATTTGGTTTTGAGCTTTCAATTCGGGTCAAAACAATCCATTAAACTGGCCCCTGAAGTTGCTTATGGAACCCAGCCTTTATTTCAAGGTGTTCAAGTAATCAAAACGACAATTTATAAGCACTTTTTCATTAATCAATAATTGATCACCAAACAGTGTTCGTTTGAGCTGTCATAGATCATTTCAGTAGAACTAGACACATGACATACACATTTAGGCCTACGGGCGCCTAAACATCGAGTCCAAAATTGATTAAGCTTTATAATACTTACTACAAATAAAATGAAAACAGTTAAACTTAATTCAGTAACAAATTAACATAAAAAATAAAACTCAAACTGATCTGACTGTAAACAATTCGAACTGAGAAGATAATTTTCAGCGTTTAGAATAATAAAATTTGGAAAGAACTTAGGACAATAAATTGTAGCAGACGACAAGAAACTGACAACTTGAGGCGAAATAGGTTTGTGGGTGATGGGGCCCTGTTAGGGTTAACTCAGCGACGTTTACAGCTTGTTTGTTTTGGGGGGTGTTTTTTGTGTGGGGGGGGGGGAAAGCCAAACCAACCTAAGATGAAATTTCCTAGTAGTGATACAATCTGTAAACATAAAATAATTTAGAGAAATAGGTACTTACACCAAATGAGATCGAAATAACACCAACAATTATGAAGTGAATAAAAGAAGCACCCCCTACCCGAACCCCGTATTTCGATGGGGGCTGGGTGGAGCATCGTGAAGTTAAAACTAAGCAACATGTAAACGCAAACGCAAAATCTTTACCGCAAACGCAAAGCAGTGATGCGTTACGGTAGACTTAAAATCCTCTAATAAGATAAGATACGTATCATTTGCGGACTAGATTGAAGAGGGGAAGTATTGTTTTGTTGTTTTTCTATGTTGTATGTTAACCAAGGCAAATTTGCCCCCCCAAATACCAGTTGTTTTCTTGTCTTGCGTGAATAAAATAACGTCATTTTATTCTTGTGTGTGTACTTGTCTGTGTGTTGTCTGACCTAACGACGTTTGTAGTTTGTTTCAGATTTTCCTTGGTAAATAAAACTGAGAAAAAGAAGACAGGATGAGGGTGGGAGTGAGGTGGGGATGAGGGTAGGACATATTATACCAAATGTGTTATTGGGCGAAGATTACTGTTTACTAACAAGTGAGACTAGCTAGCGTTGTTCATTGCCTCCACCCAGATGGAAGCTTACGTTTCTGTTTCTTTTCTTATTATTATTTTTTTTTAATGTTTGTTTGGCTTTGCCTGTTAGTCAGTGAACAAAATTTATTTAAAAACAACAACGTGTTTTAAGATTTTTTTTTATTGTTTTGTTGGTTACCTCGTTTTCATAATCGTTGTTATTATTTGTTTGTCCTGTTTTGTCGTTATTATTAGGATTCTTACCGTTGGGTAGAATATTTTTTGCGTTTTTACGAGTTTTTTTCTTTTTTTTTCTTTTTCTTCTTCTTCCCCTTTTTGCGTCTGATTTGCCTGACATTTTCAGGAAAGTTGCGGGGCATAAAGGGATTGACGCATTTGCAATATGAAACGATTTCGCTGATTTTTCGGCTAGATATGGCCAACAAATGAGCAAAAGTCAGCAAAAAGTCAATCTTGAATATCTCATTTAGATTTTGGTGTTATACGGAGTTTAGTTGAATGCCATATTTGAACTGGTTGATTACCATTATTGTTTTGTAATTAGAATACGATGATTTATTATCTTAGTCTTAGTATGATACAAAGTGTTGCAATTGTATAAAAACACACACCACAATTTGCCTCTAAAAGTACCATTGTTTATATATACAATATCCTGACACATTTTCCACACAGGTTTAACTGTTTTATTGTGTATTCTAAAGCTACCTGCAAAAACACAGGTAGTCTTTAGCTTTTGGTGGTATATGCTGTCTTATTAGTCGAATGTGGACAAGTGGTTTCACGAAAATTAAAACAATGTATGACAGAAAACACAAGATGAGCAATGGATACGAATCAATTCGATAGATTATGAATAGGTTTGCGTAGAAGATAGACAGATGAAGTGTACAAATATGAATGGGTTCGTGAACAGAAAATTAAATGTAGCCTATCAATCAAATTAAAAACAAATTTGACCCAGACAGAACTGAAAAGATTCACCAATAAAAAAAATAATGGATCCAAAACACGTCTTTGATAATTTTAATAATACTAAAACGACATCACCAAATTTAATTTAAAAAAAGTCTTTATCAAAAGCAACACAAACATATATCATAATATAATAATAATTTATTTTAAAAAAACAGCAACCAAAAGAACGTTTTATAAAACAAAACAAGAAAAAAAAAGCTACATAAAAGGAAACGTTTCCTAAAAAATACATGTAAAAAAAAGACACTTTTAAAAAAGTATGTAAAAAGCGTGCTATATAATAAAAGAAGTGCTTTTTGGCCCCCTGTGTGATGACAAATCTGGTGTCAGCATTTTCACTGTTGATCCACTGCACTGGTATTCCTCTCCTTAAAACTCAGGTGCTTCTGCTTAAGACTCCCCAAGGGCAACACTTGGTTTCCACCAGAGATCGAAGAATGTATCTGGAGGAATCAACACACAAAGCACGCCTTGTGGCCCTCTCTGACTTTTCAATTTCATCGAACAAACAGGCTGCAAACTAATTTGAACTGTACTTTTGACGTTTTCATTTTGTACATAAAGATCTGGAAAGCATTCAAAACTCTTGGTCACAGCCTATTTTGTTCAACGAACTAGGGCAGTCTTACTCTTATGCCCACTTTAAGTTATGGATTTTGGCTACCGTTCTTCAACGGCCCAGAGCAAGGATTGTCATATAGTATTTTAACAGTGGCGAGGGCGAAGCTGGTAAAGTTTTCAGTGATGTCTGTCTGTTTGTTCCTGGTTGGCTGGCTATCTAGGTATATTACCACGATAACGTTTGAACGCAGGGACCTAGGGGCTCACATTTTGCATGCGCGTAGGCACTTAAGCTATCTAGGCCATGTTCAAAAATGAAGGTCATCGGTCAAAGATCAAGGTCACTGGAGCAAAACATGTGCCGTGATATAGCGTCTTAACGCTCTAGTTTTCTTCTTTGATGGACTTTAATGTTATTGCTTAATGTTGAGACGTACAGACTAATGATATAGATTAAATGGAAGGAGGGGAAAGAAGAAGAGAACAGTAAGGCATGCGGAATGAAAGAGGTAACACTCTGTCATGATTTATTTTATATAAAAAAAAACCACTTTTCCTGCCCTCCCCTCTTATGCATACACACATACATACACATACATGTACATGGACACAAACACGCACATGGACACATGGACGTACCCATTCACATACAAATACACACACAGCATGACACACTCGCACGCTCACGCACAATACACATACACGCACAGATGCAATACTGAAATTTTAGTATACAGTAACCACAAACACAGAGAGAAAAGTGAGTATAGCGAGAGAGAGAGAGAGAGAGAGAGAGAGAGAGAGAGAGAGAGAGAGAGAGAGAGAGAGAGAGAGAGAGAGAGAGAGAGAGATTCGGAACTCGGAAATGGTTTAAAGGGGCACACTGACGGATGAGATTTTAAAGGGAAACACAAGTCGAGATCACCAGAAAGACAGCCTCTTCAATGATCGGAACACTCACTTTGCTCTGGTTTCCTAGAAATAAAACCGTCAAAATGGCTATTCCTTCTTGGCGGAGGTGCCGGAGAGATAAGCCATTTTGGACGGGGTGGGTGGAGGCCACTGACAGTGCTTGAAGCTTTTTCTTCTTTGCAGTGCAGTAACAAATAAATCCGGTGGAGCTATTTCCTTTGTTGTGAGCAAAACTCCTTTTGGTAAAATATAAAAACTGTATAAAAAGGCTTGTATTGTGGAAATTTTGTGCAAACGATTTGGTCTAACTCAGGCAGCCATTACAAAAGAGAAGGCACTTTTCTCTTTCATTGAAATAATTTGACTTCCAGCATCTCCGCCAAGGAGGAACCGCCGAGTTGACGGTTTGATTTCTTGGAAACCAGAGCAAAGTGAGTGTTGCGATTACAGTAAAAGCTGTTTTTTCTGGTAATCTTGACGTGTGTCTTGCAACAACTCATCCAGCAGGGCACCTCTTTAATGTATGTTGGCCTTAGGCCACAATACATATCAAGGAACAAGAGAGACAGACAGACAGACAGAAACAAAGAGACAGACAAATATGTCCGAAATTAACCTGGCTAACCTTTGGTTCATAGTCGGCCAGCTTGACCTGAACGCCTCTATCAACAACAGAGATCACTTTATGTGACTTAAGCTCCAGCCCAAAAGTCTTGGTGACCCCGTCCCTTATGCTTTGACAAGTAGTCATCAGCATATCTTTACCACCTGATGGTAAACCCGTGTGTAACAACCAGAGCTGCCAGATATAAAAAGAATGTACACACGCATGCGCAAGCGAGGGCAGAAACACACACACACACACACACACACACACACACACACACACACACACACACGCACGCACGCACGCACGCACACACACACACACACACACACACACACACACACACACACACACACACACACACACACATAATGCATCACGTACTACAAGAAGCAACATCCATACAGAAACGCTTGAAACACCACCCCAAACAAAGTGTTTGAAACATCGTCGACACAGAAGTGCTTAGAGTATCAGTTGAAGACCATCCACATACAAATGCCTAGAAATAGTGTCCACACAAAGTTAGTGGAAACATCAACCACACAGGTACTAGAAACATCAACCACACACAGGCGCTAGAAACATCAACCACACAGGCACTAGAACAATCAACCACACAGGTACTAGAAAAATCAACCACACAGAGGTCCTAGAAACATCAACCACACAGAGGCACTAGAAACATCAACCACACAGAGGCACTAGAAACATCAACCACACAGAGGTACTAGACACATCAACCACACAGGTACTAGAAACATCAACCACACACAGGCACTAGAAACATCAACCACACAGAGGCACTAGAAACATCAACCGGTATCAGGACAAGTACCCCCCGGACAAGTACCCCCGGACAAGTACTCCCTGGACAACTACCCCCCTAGGACATCTACCCCCTGGACAAGTACCCCCCCCCCCCCACATTATTTTTTAAACATTATTTAAACATTATTGTTAAAGAAATTGGCACGCGCGCGCCCACACACACACACATACACACACACACACACACACGCACGCACGCACGCACGCACGCACACACACACACACGTTCGCGCGTACACACACACACACACACACACACACACAGACAGACAGACACACACACATACACACACAGTAATGCACACACATTCAGAAACACACACACACACACATACGCGCGCGCGCGCGTGTGTGCGTTCGCGCGTACACACACACACACACACACACACACACACACACACACACACACACACACACACACACACACACACACACACGGCATCAGGACAACTACCCCCCAGATACTAGCTGGACAAGCGGTTCCACCACAACGCGGCAAATACAAGGCCATCACCGAGCGCTTAGTTAGAGTTGTGGCCGACTATGGCAACCGCCCTGTCTTGGACTTTCTACGAGGTATTCACACAACATACAGATGTAGATTATATGGAGAACATTTTGCCTTGTATATAATTGCTGGTATATAATTGCCTTGTATATAGAAATTAGTCCGTGAAATGTAAAATAAAATATAATATACAAGTAAAAAAACACGTCCATTTTTTCACTCTTTTTATTTGACTATATGTTTTCATGGGGGTACTTGTCCAGGGGGTGCTTGTCCCAGGGGAGTAGTTGTCCAGGAGGTGACTGTCCGGGGGGTAGTTGTCCTAGAACCACATCAACCACACAGAGGCATTAGAAACATCAACCACACAGGTAATAGAAACATCAACCACACAAAGGCACTAGAAACATCAACCACACAGAGGCACTAGAAACATCAACCACACAAAGGCACTAGAAACATCAACCACACAGGTACTAGAAACATCAACCACACACAGGCACTAGAAACATCAACCACACACAGGCACTAGAAACATCAACCACACACAGGTACTAGAAACATCAACCACACACGGGCACTAGAAACATCAATCACACACAGGCACTAGAAACATCAACCACACAGGTACTAGAAACATCAACCACACAGAGGCACTACAAACATCAACCACACACAGGTACTAGAAACATCAACCACACAGGCACTACAAACATCAACCACACAGGTACTAGAAACATCAACCACACACAGGCACTAGAAACATCAACCACATAGAAGCACTAGAAACATCAACCACACACAGGTACTAGAAACATCAACCACACAGAGGCACTAGAAACATCAACCACACAGGCACTAGAAACATCAACCTCACAGGCACTAGAAACATCAACCACACAGAGGTACTAGAAACATCAACCACACAAGGACACTAGAAACATCAACTACACAGAGGTACTAGAAACATCAACCACACAGAGGTACTAGAAACATCAACCACACACAGAGGCACTAGAAACATCAACCACACAGAGGCACTAGAAACATCAACCACACACAGGCACTAGAAACATCAACCACACAGAGGTTCTTGAATCATCAATCAATATCCCTAGTCCAAGTCTCTCTCTCTGCCAGTCGTGGTCAGTCTCTCTCTGTCTCTGTCTCTGTCTCTATCTCTCTCTCTCTCTCTCTCTCTCTCTCTCTCTCTCTCTCTCTCTCTCTCTTTGTGAGTATTTCTTTCGTTTTAAAAGTATGTTATGTATGGCTTGTCGCTCTCTTTACGTGTAAGTTTCTGTTTTCTTGTTTACCTTGGGAACAAATATGAGGCACAGAGGAATAGTGACAAACACTTGAAGCTTCGTCATCAGCAACGCGTACAGCACGTCTGGCCCAACTGAGGGGGCTATGATTTGCCTGCACGCGCGCGCGCACACGCACGCACACACACACGCACACGCACACACACACACATTCAGACGTACACACACGCATACGCGTCATGCACACGTGAGCAGACGTTAAGTAAACTACTGAACTGAACTGAACTGAACTGAACACACACACACACACACACACACACACACACACACACACACACACACACACACACACACACACACACACACACACACGCACACATGACATACAGAGACACAAACAGATATGCGCATGCACACTTACAAACACATACTTTCGCTATCATCCTCATCAGCAGAATTATGTAGGCCTGGAGAACGACTCGCATCCTAGGCAAGGCTATAATCTATCTGTACATACTCAAAGTATTCCAAGAAGCGTGAATAAAAGTATGATTGAGTTATGATGTTTACTCTACCTTCTATGTGGAAAACCGCTACAATCGTGATAAAGGTTCGATCTTCATACATCAACGTAGAGCTCTCATGGCTGGTATAATAAAAAGTTCAACAACATTTTTATATTTCAATACAAGTTAGAGTTAATGGGCTTTTACTACCTATCGTTCCTACCAAAATTGCCTCTCTGTTTTCTGTTTTCGTTTAACGATTAACAGCTAAGGTATGTTACCTTCAATATAGTACATAGCTACATCCACAAAATCCTGAAATCATGCTTTTTATTTTAAAGTTTCTTTGCCTTATATACCAAAGTTTATTTTTCAGAGTCCATCTGTAAAACCATCGTATCATAAGCTTGCACGCACTAGTATGAACTCTATGCTTTTAACCAACACATTTTCACATATGATTATTGCCTAATTCCCCACAATTTCCCCACATTTGGCTCTCATTTAAGTTTGATCTTTAAAGCAAAGTGAGTCGAGCTTAATCTTTGAGACACCACTAACCGTTACATACTGCCAATGTTTGCCCTAACAATTCCTCAATGCGTTGGCTTGTGATTTATGAAACACATTTTCGTACATTCTGATTCATTTCAGACAGAAACAGACGACAGACAGAAACTCACAGGTCTTTGTTTCCTAACCATAATACGCCTGTCTAATTGTTGTCGTTATTGTAATTCATCATCAGCATTATCACCATCACTATCGCGAAGTGGTTGTATAGAAATGGTAATTATACACAACAGGAGAAAGGGGAAGCAAGACTTGGTTTGTCAGACAACACACGTGATGGTCATGATGAATAATCCCAGGATGATGGCGTTGTAGATGGCCCAGGCGATGTACTTGCTCTCGTTGAACTTGGATGGGGCTTTCCGTACCGTGAAGCTCAGATACACCCCGACCAGTAGCATCAAGGACTCAGCTACACGTTAAACAAGACACACAGTACACGTCACATAGCCCTATAAAGGCGATAGCTTCATTTACAACAAGACAACTGGCACACCCCGAATACACGATTGAGGTTTCAGCTACATTAAGACACACAGTACACACCGAATAACACTATCAAGGCTTCAGGTACATAATGGCACACATAACACACCGAATAACACTATCACGGCTTCAGGTACATAAAGACATACAGTACACACCGAATAACACTATCAAGGTTTTAGCTACATTAAGACATACAGTACACACCGAATAACACTATCACGGCTTCAGGTACATAAAGACATACAGTACACACCGAATAACACTATCAAGGTTTTAGCTACATTAAGACATACAGTACACACCGAATAACACTATCAACGTTTTAGCTACATTAAGACATACAGTACACACCGAATAACACTATCAAGGTTTTAGCTACATTAAGACATACAGTACACACCGAATAACACTATCACGGCTTCAGGTACATAAAGACATACATTATACACCGAATAACACTATCAAGGTTTTAGCTACATTAAGATATACAGTACACACCGAATAACACTATCACGGCTTGAGGTACATAAAAACATACAGTGCATACCGAATAACACTATCAAGGTTTTAGCTACATTAAGATATACAGAACATACCGAATAACACTATCAAGGTTTTAGCTACATTAAGACATACAGTACACACCGAATAACACTATCAAGGCTTCAGCTACATTAAGATATACAGAACACACTGAATAACACTATCATTAATTAAGACATACTGAACACACCCAATAACACTATCAAGGCTTCAGGTACATTAAGACATACAGTACACACCGAATAACACTATCAAGGTTTTAGCTACATTAAGATATACAAAACACACTGAATAACACTATCATTAATTAAGACATACTGAACACACCCAATAACACTATCCAGGCTTCAGGTACATTAAGACATACTGTACACACCGAAATTACACTATCAAGGCTTCAGGTACATTAAGACATACCGAACACACCGAATAACACTATCAAGGTTTTAGCTACATTAAGACATACAGTACACACCGAATAACACTATCAAGGCTTCAGGTACATTAAGACATAATGTACACACCGAATAACACTATCAAGGCTTCAGGTACATTAAGACATACTGTACACACCGAAATTACACTATCAAGGCTTCAGGTACATTAAGACATACCGAACACACCGAATAACACTATCAAGGCTTCAGGTACATTAAGACATACTGAACACACCCAATAACACTATCAAGGCTTCAGGTACATTAAGACATACCGAACACACCGAATAACACTATCAAGGCTTCAGGTACATTAAGACATACCGAACACACCGAATAACACTATCAAGGCTTCAGGTACATTAAGACATACTGAACACACCCAATAACACTATCAAGGCTTCAGGTACATTAAGACATACTGTACACACCGAAATTACACTATCAAGGCTTCAGGTACATTAAGACATACTGAACACACCGAATAACACTATCAAGGCTTCAGGTACATTAAGACATACCGAACACACCGAATAACACTATCAAGGCTTCAGGTACATTAAGACATAATGTACACACCGAATAAGATTATTGAGGCTTCTGCTTCACCTACATTAGGACACACTGTTAAATCCCGCATGACAGTATTCAGGCTTCGGCTTCATTAAGACATAACAGTAGGACTACAGGCCGAAGAGCACTATCAAGGCTCCAAGAGGGAACATTTCTGCTAATAGAAACTTCGTTAAAGAAGGTGTTCCTACAATTAGAATATACAACACAATATTTAAAACGAGACCTTGCCAAAGAAAAGGTTGCTAAGCTTTGCCAGGGCAAAGACTGCTAAAACGAGACAACGTACATTGTCAGAAAGAGAGGGTTGTTTAGAAGGACTCTGCTAGGCTTTGCCAAGTTTTCAAACAAAACAGTTTCCCAGTCGACGATCAAAGTTCAAGTCGACAAAAAACTATAAGCTGACAAAAGAAGTCTACCATCGACAAACAAGATCAAGTCCACAAACAAGTGCATGTACCACAAAAGACGCCAATGTCCCAGTGGTCGAAGGAGCAGGCAAAGAACTTGTTGCCGTCCGGCATGTTGATGGTGTTCACATAGGAAGGGTGGAAGACTGTCCAGACAGCCAGAAACATGGACATCAGCAATGGCAGAAACACCAGCCTCTGGAGCAGAATCCTGTCCGACAGGTTCACCTTACGACGACTGGTGAAGATCACTGAGATCCTGGACAAGACACAAAGAAGACATCAACAGAAGTAAACGACCCCTTCTTCACAAGAGCAGGCCTAAGAATAATGACTCAAACAAATCATTTCATGTATTATAAATATTTCGTTAAATTATCTGTCCACCAGAACTAAAATTTATCAGATTCTCGAGTCATTTTATTAGTTTTGAAACAACAGCTCAACACACAATACAACCCCTAAATTTAAAAATAATATTTTAAACTGGGCGTGTCCACCGTATATGGCGAGGCAAATCCAAATGGTAGTGTCTCATAAATCTCTCTAATAATAATAATAATAATCATTGATATTTGTTAATGTAGCCAGAAAGCCACGGGGAACTGCTGCTTACTCCTGCTGAAGCTAGAATAACAGTTGTCACAGAGAAATGGGTCGAGAACAATATTTACTCTGACAACAGTCTGGGTCTGAATTTCTTTGACCATTTTGATCACCCCTCGTAGGTGATGTCCAAAGATGGTGCAAAAATACGATATTTGCGGCCTGGATATTATTTAGATTTACACAATGGTAACCAAGGCATGGACTGTAGCAGAGCTACTTCTTTTTTTAAGAATGTTTACTAAATCCCATTTCTGCATTAAAAAGTAATCCCTTTAAACCTCAAAGGCAAAAATAGACAGAATGGAAAATAATCCACTCCCAAGTTGAAACCTTCATAAACAAATTTATTACACGCCAAAACCTACCAAAAGATAACATATTATGTGCATGTACTTCATGTATTAGCATAAATATGAGGAAAGTTTAATCTTTGGATCCGCCATTTTGTTTTTCAAGATGGCTACTAAATACAACCCCTATGTAAATACACCAAACTTTGACACTTTTTGACCAGCCATACTGTTGTGCATTTCATTGGGGATGGAATTGTTTGTAAAGTTATTGTTTTGATAGTAATCGTACAAAGGCAATGAAGCTTGAGATGTGAGCATACAAATAACTGAATTAAACATCTTCAAAATTTGAAATAAATCTGTCGAGCCGTCTTTGCTTTACGCGTTTGTGAAAAAAGTGGTCGCTCACTTTTGATGGTATCTAGTCAGACAGAGAGACAAATATAAAACAGATGGACTGAGAGAAGAACTTATTGTGACAGACAAAAAAGACAGACAGACAAATAAACAATTAGATGTGTATTTACCTCTGAGTACCTGGTTGTGTCATTATAAGGAACTGTAGTGTTAATGCAAGCGTATATGCAACAAAATGGCAATTCAGAAATCAACGAGTAGGCAACTAACCTCCATGTTTTCAGCAGCAGAGAACCGTAGAGTAAGACTATTCCCAGATGAAAAGGCCAAACAGATATGAGGCACAGCAATTGAGTGGGCTCAGGATACATCAACAGAACCTGTGGACATAATTGCTATAAAATTATGTGTAACAAAGTATAATACATAACACGAAGCAAAGCAAAGAGTATATCAGATGAAAAAGGACAGACAGTTTTAGAGCGAGAACAGAAAAAAAACTAAGATAAGAAAAGAAGGGGTGTTTATATAAACAATGATGAGACAGATAAAGAAACATACATCCACAATTTCAGACAGAAAACTAATAGTCCCTCACTATCTTGAGCAAAACAAACAACTATTAGGATTATACTACAGTGGAACCTCCCTACTAAGGCCTTCCATATTAAGACTCTCTCTAAGATATGACCCAACTCTTTTTCACTGATTTTCCCCCCTTCATATTCGGACTACTGAGTGTCTACCTCCCTAAAAAGAACCCTCCCTATAAGACCATTTTCTTTAACAAGGGAATGTTTTTTAATTCACATTTACTAACATAGTTTTACTTTCAAACCACAAATAACTCTACACAATATGGCTGACATTTACTAACATTTTTACTTTCAAGCCACTCATAACCCTACACAATATGGCTGACATTTACTAACATTTTTACTTTCAAGCCACAAATAACTACACAATATGACTGTTAAGACCTTTTTGGGCTGATTTGTTAAGGAGGGGGGATTCCACTGTAATTATAAACACTTTTCCCACATGTACCCTGGTGAAGCAGCGGGTCAATATATAATGATACTGGTCTACAACTACATACTAATTCTCTCAGGCACAATTTTCATCAGTCTTCTACCACAATATTTTTTTACAGCGTTTTCTAACAGCTTAAATTATCGACCTATTATTGCTGAACATTATCATCACCACCACCACCAAACCATTATGATCATCATCACCAATATCATCATCATCATCATCACCGTCATGAATTGTTTTAATATTTTCCTTCACGTCAGCTTGTGCTTAGCTAAATGGACGCTTTAGTTAAGGACACAGAGAAACAATGCGAAGTGACTCTTTCTTAATATCCAGACATAACAGAACGGTCTGTTTGATATAATCTCGTGATACAACAAAAGACAAAATAATATACTCTCTCATGACACTAGTACTGGGACAGACAGACATCACAATGATAATGCTGTGCATGCGCATGTAAATGGATAGCGAACGCACATGCGTTGTCAGTGTCAAGTGGGTGTGTAGGCCTACAGAATGTAAAGAAGGGGCAGACATACCGCCAAGCACATGAGCAAAGCCCCCAGAATCATGATCTGTAGGAAGCTGGGACTAGCTGTCTTCATCACCTGTGGAGTGACAGGATAAGTTTACCATCTATTAAAAGAGGGCCATCTTTCATCATTTCATCAGGCATTTCCGCGAAACGAAACTTGACAAGAAGCACTGCGACAGAGCAAACCCAGCCAGACTTATGTTTAATAAGTTGCAAGTAACCAGTCGGGTAAGTTAGATTAGTATGTACTTTACCTGTTAAAGGGATATTACTCTTGTTTTACTGTTTGCCCAATACCTAGAGTAGTTGGTTCCCTTTCCCAATGGTTTAACACCCATGTCACCGAAAGGCATCAAATCGGGACCTGTTATCCAAAGACCCTATTTTCTCAATTTTGGGAGGTAAGGATAGGCCTAATGTTATATATGTCACAGAGGAATTCCCAATATTGCAGATTTTTTTTTCTCTATCCAGTTAAGTTTAATGGTATTTTTTGGCTGCAAAATGGCTGGCGGTGGAAGGGTTAACGTAATGAAGAGTGTAATGCGGAATAATATTGGGGAATATTCGATTAAGGCCCGACTACTAGGTAAACTGGGGTATCATACTTTTGTCACAAGGGTAATGGCAAGTTATTGTTATAATAAGTAATAATGATGTACATTAAAAAATAAGAGATTTTTATAGCGTTGTGGAAAAAAAGAACCCCTATGTTTGATGGCAAATATATCAAAAAACGGATAAGATGGGGGGGGGGGGGGGGGGGGGATACTATCAATATGGAAAAGTATCGACACTTTTACATCAGTCACAAGATAAAACAATAAAATAAGATTTGTGGTTAAAAAAATTCTAGCTAGCTGCTACACTACATACGATTCGCTGTTAATACAATGCGATTGTGAAGATGTGAGCCCTGATTTGCGTGAAATTCATGTATTGGTCTTCTTCTAGAAGTACTTCTTCAGTAATGCCCACCTGCCGATAATCGGTAAATATTGACACTAGCGCAACGCCTAGTACCGGCAACGCCCAGTACCGGTCACGCCTTGTATCGGTACCGCCAAGAAACGGTAATGCTGATTGAGTACCGGTTTGGCCGGGTCCGCAAGATATTATATTATTACTTTTGTCTGTGTCCCTCCTTCCATCTTCTTCGCTCATCCCGTTAACCCCCCCCCCCCCCCCCCCCCCCCTGCTCGGCGTCGTTCAGCTAGTGATTGCCACTACACTGCAGCTGCTGTAGCATAGCACCGACACTAGAGGTGTTTCTGTGCCGATTGAGGACAAACGTCGCAGCTCTTCGCTGGATTTTTTTCAAGTTCCGTGATGAGCCTGTTGGTGTGTGGATCCCAGACTGGGCTAGCGTATTCTACAACAGGTCTCACCTTGTAGGCGAGCTCTTTTGGTGTTGCAGAGCACACCTTCAGGTTTCGTCTCAGGAAGCCCAGGGTTCTGTTGGCCCTCGCACAGACAGCTTCAATGTGGGCTCCCCACGAGAGGTCGGTCTGCAGGGTGACCCCAAGGTATTTTGCCGAGGACACTCTATCAAGGCTATGGCCATGCAGGCTGTAGCTGACGTTGGCATTGAGTGGCTTTTTGCTGCGCGTCAGAGGAAGCTGGCTACACTTGGCGGGGTGGAATGCCATGTCCCATTCTCTTTCCCAGTCTTCAAGTCTGTGAAGGGCCTCTTGCAATTTGGCCGGGTCATCACAGGTGATGAAGCGATACACAGCAGTATCGTCAGCAAAGAGTCAGGATGGAGATGAGGTGTTGGAGGGTAGGTCATTGATGTAGGTTAAAAAGAGGCATGGAGCAAGAACCTTGGGGCACGCCGGACTTCACTCGCACGTAGCTGGACTGTGCTCCGTCGACCACTACTGCCTGCTTTCGGGTCTACTTTAGCATAGAATATAGAACGAAAGTAGTAGAATTATTTTTAGACGAAAGTATTTCACGTGAATCATGACTCGTATCGTCTCAATCGCATTGACAGTGAATCGTATGTAATGTAACAGGACCTTTATAGAGTTTATTTCATTTGATAACAAATACTGCGCGTGCACTAAAGAACCAACAGTGCGTGAGCACGATTATAGAGGGACAAAGGAGAACTACATGGATGAAGTAGAGAACACAGCAAACGTGAATGACACAGATTGGCGACACAGCACGATGTTGAAATAATAATCACTTCCAGTAAAACGAAGGATTCAAAAAAAGGAAAGAAAAGAAAAAAATGGAAGAGCATAATGATCCAATTTTATGTTAACCATAAGGTTTATCTCTATTAGTTTAAAAAAAAAGAATTTAAATCGTCGTTCCACAGCAGGTCTTCAAGAGGAATCAGTTGATCATGCATGGATTGCAGAAAGGTTTATAAATGCTCTCTCTATCTCTCTCTCTCTCTCTCTCTCTCTCTCTCTCTCTCTCTCTCTCTCTCTCTCTCTCTTTCTATCTCTCTCGCACACACACACACACGGAAAACCGAAGAAGCATGAAAACATAGACTCACTTTCGTGTCGTTGACACGAGTGAGCCAAAAAGAAAAACTGAGGCTCCACAAAGTAAAAGTATCTGACCAGATCCATCCTATGTCTGTAGGTGATGACGGAGAGGGCGACACAGCCGCAGATGAGGAGGCCGACGATGACGACGACGATGGGACGAAAAACGATGCTGGTCTGATACAGACAGGGAGTGCTATCCTCACAGGTCACACAGCCACGGGCACACGGCACGCATTGGAACCGACTGCAACAGAGCACGACTGTGTCAGTTTATTGGTGCTGGTCTGATACAGACAGGGAGTGTTGTCATCACAGGTCACACAGCCACGGGCACACGGCACGCATTGGAACCGACTGCAACAGAGCACAGACTGTGTCAGTTTATTGGTGCTGGTCTGATACAGACAGGGAGTGTTATCCTCACAGGTCACACAGCCACGGGCACACGTCACGCATTGGAACCGACTGCAACAGAGCACAGACTGTGTCAGTTTATTGGTGCTGGTCTGATACAGACAGGGAGTGTTGTCCTCACAGGTCACACAGCCATGGGCACACGTCACGCATTGGAACAGACTGCAACAGAGCACAGACTGTGTCAGTTTATTGGTGCTGGTCTGATGCAGACAGGGAGTGTTGTCCTCACAGGTCACACAGCCACGGGCACACGTCACGCATTGGAACAGACTGCAACAGAGCACAGACTGTGTCAGTTTATTGGTGCTGGTCTGATGCAGACAGGGAGTGTTATCCTCACAGGTCACACAGCCACGGGCACACGTCACGCATTGGAACAGACTGCAACAGAGCACAGACTGTGTCAGTTTATTATTTAACATCATCATCATCATCATCACCACAACCATCACCACCTTCATTACCATCATTATCATCATCTTCATTACCATCATCGTTATCAACATCATCCTTACCATCATCATCATCAGCAGCAGCAGCAGCAGCAACAACAACAAACTTATACTCCTTTGCTGACATTAGTTGGGCATAGGACAATAACAAGAGAAAGGGTTATGCTTTGTTTTAGAATTGTCCAAATGGTTTTTGCAACATTCAATACCTAAGGGGGAGAAACAGTATTTGTGACTGTGGGACTTGGGTACGGGTGATTCAGGGAGCGGGTTTCATGTAAAAAATGTCATCTTCAGAATTGTATTAACCTTTTGTCAATTGTAAAACTGAGCAGTTTAGTACTTTAGGCTATAGCGATTTTGTTTGGTACATGATGTTTGTTTATGTTTGCGTGTGATGTGTGTACCAACAGCCCTGCAAAATCACTGCTAAACTAATCTGTAGAATATACACATTTTTCAACTAGTTATTCAAATGTACTTTTAGTGCAACACAAGAAATCCCGAAAATTCAAATCAATGAATGTTGATAAACCTATTTTATATATATTTAAATAACTACCAAACTATAAAAGATATCATCAACATATTCCTTTCTTCTTCTTCTTCTTCAGCGGTCGATATGAGTGGCAGGTCAGACTTTTAAATTAGTCGCTATGATGAAGTCCCCTGTCTTTGCCAGGTCAATGCGGCTGCCCCAGCCCCCACCCCGACCAAGGCTGGCGTCGTAGTGCATCATGCGTTGAACAGTATTGTTCACAGGGGTCTGCAGTCCTAACCTACATTTACATTCGTCAGTCTGGGCGATTTTGAGTCGATTGAGGTGGCTCAGTAGTCTGCAATGGCCAGTCCTCAGCCGGAAGAGGGTTGTTTGCTGGTGTTTGTTGAGCTGGTGGATTGCATCAACACCACTGTCTTTGCCCTGCCTTCTCTTCCACTGGGACCGGTAGCGATTGTGGATAATTGTTTTTGCTTCTCAGTAGGTCACGGGATAGCTGAATTGCTCCATTCTGCTGCCTGCTTTGGAGAGAACGTCAGCCTTCTCTTTTCCAGTATCCCACAGTGAGATGGAATCCATTAGAGCGTGATAAAGGACTGTCTTGAAAGATCAAGGAGAGGTTCTAGCTTGATGCTCTTTAGATCTGGTTCATTTTTGGTGTTTTGAAGTCCCTGAAGCAGAGATTTGCATTCAGTGAAGAAGATAATCTTCGGTGGTGGGTTTGCAGATCTTGCAATGATTTTTGTTGCATAGAGCTGATGTCTCTGCTCTGTAATTTGAAGAATTTCTCACTTTGGAAGAGCTTTAGGAATCAGTGTTCCGCCTGTTTTTTCTGATGAAGATCCCTACACTTCTGTTCCTAACTCCTCCCTCTGAGGATCCATCGGTAAAAACATGAGTCCACTCACTGGGATGGCATTGGCTCCCAATCATCTCCATTGCCAGAGCGTAATGTAAGTGAGGGGCTTGGTAGTCCTTTTCTGTCCCAGGAACTTCAGTAACGATTGAGATCCCTTCCATGAAGTTGTCCGGCTCCTCGTATTCAGGAAGCATCTCCATTCGGCCAAGGATGCAGGTAGCAGGTCTTCATTTTTGTTGTGCAGACTGTTGGACAGGTGCTTGAAGCTGGTTCGTTTCAGCCTGTTCTTTGTTGGCTTGTGAATCTAAGAGTGCGAGGGGTGGGTGGGCATTCGCAGAAGCTTTTCACTATGGATATGCACCTTTTCTTCCCTTCTGTCTTCCAGAGGATGTAGGCTGGTGTGCTTTTCCATGGCTTGGCTGGGGGTTGTTCTTATCCCGCCTGAGATGAGCCGTAATCCTGCGTTATACACTTTGTTCAGGCGACCTGTTTTTGTTTTGGATGCTGTGGCCCAAGCAGAGATGCCAATTTCCAGGACTGGTCTTACAGTGCCCTTGTACACCGTCTGTAAGATGTTACTATTTGCGCCCCACGACGTCTTGCCAGCTTCTTCATGATGACAAGCTTCCTGGTGGCTTTCTTCTCAGTTTCTTTGAGATGAGGGTCCACGTCAGGCGCTTGTGCAACTTAACGACCAAATATGTTGGGACGTTGTCCTTTTGCAACTCTTTCATTCAACTTAATTTTTGCAGTTTCTGGCAGGGATGACAGTGAGAAGACTGTAGTGACTGCCTTGGTGCTGTTGATTTCTACACCCCATTCAGATGCTCATCTTCAGACATGAACCAGTGCTTCCTGCATCCTGTGGCTTACAGTTGATAGATGCTCTGCCGTGTTCCAGGCTGCAAAGTCATCGGCATGGAGGGCTCTGGAGACATGCTTGGTGAGTTTCTCCGAAATGTTATCTATGAAGATGAGGAAGAGAGTCGGGGCGACTCATTCATAATGGAAGTGCTGCAAATCTACTTTTTTTACATTCAAAATATAAACATATTCCATTGAGCCATTTTTGAATTAATCAAGATTGAAATTTCACCAGATTTGCGTTGTTTGTTTGTTGCTTTGTTTTGGTTTTTTGCCGTATTTCAACGGCAAATCACGCAAATGATTTTGGATTGTAAATGTGGCAATCCCTTAGTGACCCGCAATTTTCCTGAAAAATTGCAGTGAAATTGGAGGATACAATTTGAAGAAAATTAAAGAAAAAAACACCTCGTACAATAAAAATAGTATTGCCACCCAAAGGGAAATTCCTAATTAACACAGCAAACAATTGACAACATCCACCAATAGAAAGCAAACGGAACATAGTCTAGTCCAGAAAAGATGGACATTGAGCGAGAAATATCATACCCAGCAGGGGCCTGTTCAGATGCTGTATCATCCCAGCTGTGCGCTGTGTTCGAGTCACTGATCTGGTCAAAGACGTTGTCGATGTCCACCCCTTGGAAAGCTTTCACACCGTCAGTGCCTTCGCCGAGGAAATAGAAGCCGTCCAAACACTCACAGTTGTAGGAGCTGCGCTTGAAGCCTCGGTTCTTGATGGGCACACACTGAGGCAGACACATGTGCAGAGAATGCTAGGAAAAGTTGAAGCACCCAAGGCGGTTGATTTTCTTGTTAGTTTTTACATGTGTGTGTGTGTGTGTGTGTGTGTGTGTGTGTGTGTGTGTGTGTGTGTGTGTGTGTGTGTGTGTGTGTGTGTGTGTGTGTGTGTGTGTGTGTGTGTGTGTGTGTGTGTGTGTGTGTGTGTGTGTGTGTGTATGTGTGTGTGTGTGTGTGCTCTAATTACCTGACCAACACTGCAGGTGTCTGTATTTCTTGGACCTGGTTGAAGTTAGGGCATCATTATAAGGAAACGTAGCAGCCCTGTCATGTAGTCCCTCACCAATATTGGAACTCCATAGCATTTTATTCATCATAATAATTCTCATCTCCATCAATCAATAATGTTGTTGTTGTTGATGGCTTACCCTCGCTAAAAGACCCCAGGGATCATCCTAACATCAGACACACCCAAACACTATGGTACAAGCGCATCAGCTACGGATGAGAACATTACGTGTGTGATCGTTTTTTGATTACCCTGCCACATGGGCAGCCACACTCCGTCTTCAAGGGATTTCGGAGACTGATGATGTTATGCTAGAAGCTTGTCATGGCTAAAGACAATCCCTGTATAACTATGCATAGCATAACCACATTTTGATGTAGCCTAGGTGTTCTAGCCTATGTCAATTGGTCTGACAGCCTTAACCCTTTCACCGCCAGCCATATTTCAGCCAAACCTTTCCACTAAATGTACCTGGATAGAGAACAAAATCCATATTATGCAGTATTGGGGATTATTCTGTGACATATATTTGATAAGGTCTATCCTTACTTCCCTAAATTGAGACAATAGGGTCTTTGGATAAAAGACCCCAATTTGATGCCTTTCAGTGACATGGGTGTTAAACCATTGTGGTGCATAAATGCAGCATTGGCGGTGAAAGGGTTAAGCCAAGGCAGAATCATCAATAATAATATAAAAAATATCTCGATTTTAGTGGCCTTGCAAGCCCTGCTTTCATGGTGGTCTCAGTTTCGATTGCCAATCTAGTCTACCCTATGCATTTGGTGCGTTCGGGTCAAGTCATGGGAATCAGTATGTTCACGTAGCGGTCGGTGGATGGTTGTGGTGGCACCCTCGGGGGAGGACCTCACTCACGCTGTCTCCATGACTAGGTCATTATTATTTTCAGTAGGGGGCTTAGTAAGTGTTGTCCTGCACCATACGTTAGCTCAGAACAGGTTCCACTGAATACCACCGAAGCGACTCAGCAGCAGTGCAGTGTCTCCTTTCTCCTTTGGTGGTTGCCTTTAGATGACCTAACATAGATTTCCTCTCTTTAGATTGCTGGTTTTGGATTCTGCGACCCTGACAAACCAGGGTGTGGCTGTGAGTTGGGACTCGGAATGACTGGCGTGGGAGCAACGCCATTGTATGGCCCAGAAGATGGGACAAAAAAGGGGGGATGGGTGTGTGAATAGAGGTTAGGAAGAAGAAGAAAAATCAAATTTGATTTTTCTTTCTTTGAAACCTCACGCTGTCTCCGTGACTAGGACATTATTGTTTTCAATAAGGGGCTTAGTCAGTGTATTACCCTTAAAATGAAAATTCTAAACTTATAACCATTGGTGGTGACAACGAAGAAAAACACGCTTAAGGACAGCAAAGGTACCTTGGTGGTGGACTGACAGTTGTGTGTGCCTCTGAAGATGTTCAGCGATCCAGCCTCCTCCCCTTCTTCAGCATCACACTGGTTGATGTTGATGTTAGTGAGCTCCAGGTCGGTGGTGGTGACGCCCCTGAGAAGGACAGTTGACCACACTCATGTTGGCCTAATGTTGTAGGGGCAATAAGGATGGTGGAGGTGGGTGCATGGTGGTAGGCGCTCTGTGTCCAAGTCCTATTTACATTCTATTGTCACAATTTTATGTCGTATAAAAAACGTACGTTCTTTGCTGAAATTGGGGAGCACTGAAACTGTGTGAAGAGTATGCATAAAAATAGTAGGCCTACTTAGCTGCAATTTGAAAATTATTATCAGAAAATTTGACGAAGTAATCCACGTGTAAGTGAAATCTGAAAAGCAGAAACACATAGGCTATGTGTAAGTACATGATTTGTGTGTGTACGTAAGTACATGATAATAAAAAAGATGGGTTTGGATACACACACACATTATAAATGGAAACAGCATGCGCTTATCCGTAAATAAGTAAAAGAAAGAAGGAAAAAAGTAAGCACATGAGGTTTCAAAAGTAGGCCTACTGTGATAAACAAAGAATCGAAAGCCAACGTCTATTTGTACCTTTGAAAATATTGAGACAGATGGATTTGTATTAAGAAACAAAAATTAAATTAAGTGTAAAAACGTGTCGCGTAAATGTGCAGAATAATTTGGTTTTTGACAAAGTATGTGTTGAATAAGAAACTGGTTTCAGAGCATACATTTTTGAACTGTTAATACAAGTTCTTAGGAATTAAAACCCCCACAATGCATCGCTCATGTTTATGAAAAGCTTGACAAATACGCGTGGAATACAAAACAAAAAATAATGCAGTTTAGTCACATTGTTACAAAAAAAAATCGTTTTAAAATATAAATCGATGTGTAGGTTAAGTTTCAAATTGCAAAATGCAGTTTAGTAATATTTTTACCAAAGTTTTCATATTAAAATATAAAGCGGTATGTAGGTTAAGTTCTTCTTCTATCACTCAGACAGTTTCCTGTCAATTATGAGCGCAGATGCATCAAGCTGCCGTTATTCGCCTAAGAAATAGTCTGACTTCGGCTGGATGAAATGTTTTTGAAGTGTTTCGTGAAAAAAGGCAAGAGAACGGACCGGTAAGCAAAGGGAAAAGGCAGAGTCAAAGAGAGTGACAGACTAGAGGAAGTTACAAGCAAAGAACTTCCAGGTGGGGGAACTATTTATACAAAGACCCCCAGGTATCCCCACGGGGGGAGGTTAAGTTCGAAAGTCATGACATTTTGACAAGTATGGAGAATAGCATGTGGTAATAAACTTGACGAAAATGAACCAAATGTAGTTGTAAGAGTACACCAACCTATGCACCATCCATTTAACCACATAGTCAAAAATACGCCCCCCCCCTTCCTCTCTCCTTAGCTTACTTGAAGACAGGGGTACCACTGCTGTCTAGGGCCAGGATAGGGGCTGAGAATGTGACCATCCAAATGTTGCCTCCCCCACAGTCATAATAGGGTTTGGTCCAATACCCGTGACTGTAGTTGGACACGGGTGTCAGCATCTTAATGATTCCCACCTTCCTGCCACACATGTAGGATTTCTTTTAGCGTTGTTATTAAACACACACACACACACACACACACACACACACACACACACACACACACATATAGTTTGCTTTGATAAAACTTTTTTTGTGTCCAATGTCTGTATTTGTGAACCTCAGAAACAAACTCAGTTTACTTTAACTTTACGATTTTGTTCTGTGTTCTGAAAAGAAGAAAATAATATGCTGATTTATAGACAATGCCTACTCAAAGACAGCTGTTTCGTCTTGTGAAAGACTCTTCAGTCTGCATGTCGGCCTGCAAAGAATGTCCACAGTGAACGTTCAAGCTGAGCAAGAAGACTTTCTGCAAGAGAATGGTGTACTCTTTGCACCAGATTGAAAGTCCACAATAAAAGCAAACATAAAAAGAAATGATAAAAATCTTATATAAAATGACACAAATAATAATGTTCTAAAATTATAATTAAAAAAGATAATAGACATGACTAGGGAGGGCCAACTACTGAGATGGAATCCAAAATGTTAATAAAAATAGAATGAATATAACATCTCAGTTATAAGCTGAGCGCAAGCTTATAACTGCAATTTTATATTCATTCTCTCTCTCTATATATATATATAGTTTGCTTTGATAAAACGTTTCTGTGTCCAATGTCTGTATTTGTGAACCTCAGAAACAAGACCAGTTAACGTTAACTTTGAGTAATGTTCCGTGTTCAAAAAAAAGAAAAAAGTATACATAAATTGTGCTGATTTACTTTTTCTCCCAATGGGGGAGGGACAGTGCCTTATGCAAAGACAGCTATTTGGATCTAGTAGAAGGTCTCATCAGTTTGCATGATCAGCCTGCAATTTTATTGTCCAGTGGATGTCAACTTGAGCCAGAAGAATGGTGTCTTCTTTGCACCAAATCGAAAATCCAGAGACATACAGAGAAAGAAAGGGAGATACAGAGACAAAGAGAGACACAGACACACAGAGAGAAAGAGAGACAGAGACTGAGACACAGAGAGAGACAGGCACAGAGAAAGAGAGAGAGAGATACAGAAAAACACATGAAGAGACAGAGAAAGAGAGAGAGAAAGGGGTGGGGTGGGGGTGGGAACAGAGTCACACAGTGAGAGAAAGACAAATTAAAAACCGAGACACAGAGAGGGACAATGAGAGAGACAGAGAGAGAGTGAGACATAGAAAGAGAATCAGAGAGAGACACAGAGAGAGAAAGATAGGGAGAGACATTGGAGAGAAGAACACAAAGAGAGACACAGACAAAAAGAGAAAGACAGAGACAAAGAAATACAGAGCGACATACAGAGAGAGAGAGGGGAAAGAGAAAGAATAAGAGAGACATCGACCCATAGAGAGAGAAAGAGATACAGAGAGAATAGCCACATGAGGTTAAATAGCCATTGCCATGCTAATTAGCCATGCATCAGCAACGAAAGCTTCAGCTGGACATAACGGAACGTGTGTGTGTGTGTGTGTGTGTGTGTGTGTGTGTGTGTGTGTGTGTGTGTGTGTGTGTGTGTGTGTGTGTGTGTGTGTGTGTGTGAGAGAGAGAGAGAGAGAGAGAGAGAGAGAGAGAGAGAGAGAGAGAGAGAGAGAGAGAGAGAGAGAGAGAGAGAGCAATGAGCAGACAGGGAGTGGCGGCTTCATCACACACTGTAAACATTTACCACAGACAGTAACAGGAAAAACGAGAGAGAGAGAGAGAGAGAGAGAGAGAGAGAGAGAGAGAGAGAGAGAGAGAGAGAGAGAGAGAGAGAGAGAGAGAGAGAGAGAGAGAGAGAGAGAGAGAGAGGGCGGCTTCATCACACACTGTAAGCATTTACCTCAGACAGTAACAGGAAAAACTATGTGCAGGCATACTTTCTCATAAAACTTTCGCTTATCCGTCTTGGAGATGCGTAGGGGATGTCAGAGACACTTTCAGGTATCAGAAGTTTCGCTTAACCGTCGTTTCACTTATCCGTCGGAAAGTTAGTCTTCCAAAGAAGGGCTTTGGCCGGGAAATGAAAATTGCTTTCAGGTATCAAAAGTTTCGCTTAACCGACTTTCAGGTAAACTTACATGCACTGTATTCGGAATTACCACAAGCCATTGCAGCAATATACCAAGCTTGAAGATCCTAAGTCCAATGATGTGAAATATATGGCCACAAGAAGAAATTTATATTTTCAGAGTCAAACTTCAAGGTCAAGGTCACCATGGTTATGTAACTTAGACCTTTTACTGATAGAGAATAATATAAGAGATACGCCTCCAGACAAAACTTCAAGTGATTATGTTTACGATTCCCAAGATACAGTCCAGAGAGAAAGACAAAAACAGAAAGAAAAAAAGTTACAAACCACAATTAACAAACTTATCCTCCTTTGCCCATTGTAAACTGGGAGAAAGGACGAAAGCAAACAACCCCCCCAAAAAGCAGCAAACTGATACTCATTTGCTGACTGCTGCAGTCAGGCAAAGGGAAAAAAAACACAACCAAAAACGAGCGACGAAAATGATGTTTTACGTCCTCGGTCATAGACACATATGGGACATTTGTAAATACAAAGATGGTAGGAACAATACTGGATGCAATGCCCGGAGGCAGTGCAACACCAGTAAAGTCCCGAGTTTTTAACAATATAGATAAGCGTAGCGGTAACCACGCCTCGGTTAAACCTCATCGGCTATGGTACCGCCACAGATGTGCAATGAACAACAACAAAAAACAGTGCCAAACTTATACTCCTTTGCCGACCGTTGTCGGACAAAGAAAAGAAAAAAGTAACGACTGCTAGACCCATCTCGTCTCTGACGTGACAGACAAAAAAAAACACTTAGAGAACTATTCCATGTTCAGTTTGTAACAACGTAACATGCTGCTATCCATTTAAACCGGGTGTACAAAAAATAAAACATGGTTTACAGTACTTGTCAATGGTAACTTTGTCCGTGACGATTTTGACGTCAGAGTAGTTCCTGCTCTTGGGCCCTTCCCACCATTCACCAGAGGTATTGATGTAATTGTAATTCTGGGCAATGTCGAAAGATGTGAAACTGCCGTCTTTATTCCTGTATGCGTAAGGAGCGAATCTGGCCCGGCCCGGCTTCAGGACATCCTCTTCGAAGGCTGCGGCAGCGCCATAGATGAGCGACTTTAAGTGAACGTTGTTAAGGACCAAGTTGAAGAACGTGATGTCCGGGATGCTATGGAAAAAACAAAACAAACGGGTACATTTGACAACAAGGATGTTGCTGAGTGGCAGATTGTCCATTACGCGTTTTGCCCCTTCACGGATCCCCCCCCCCCCCCCCCCCCCCCCCGCATGTTAGTCCCCACCGTTTTTTGCGTCCTTTGGTTAATACACCTTCACACAAAAGTTGAGACAATTCCGTCCAGCGCTTCACGAAATACAGCCCAAACAAAAACTGAAGGTCAAGAAGATTCAAAATGATCCCCACTGCATTCTTTGAGTGTTGCTGATTGAGACTATGTATAGCTATATGGGTGTACGACGAATGGGTTTCATGAAACAGCCTCAAGGTCAACGTCAAGGACAAAAGGCTTAAAAGGTCTCCCACTCTATTCCTTAGGTCATGTTGATCAAGAATAGGCCTACATATTATTACCTGGGTGTACACCCAATGGTGTTAAAACTATAATCCTACTGCTAAGTTTCCCATTAGAACCTGCAAGCAGAGATTCACAGATTATGCTATGAGTCACCTCCGGCTTTGTACACATGGTCGTTGAGCTCAGTCGTTGAGCCCAGTCTTCGTTTAGACTACAATTGGCGCACAGGATGCATGCTATGCGAGTTCGTGTCATCCATTCCGCCGGCACAACATTGCCTACTTCTACTGAATAGTGGAATGGGCTTTAACGTGTGCGCAAGATCGTTGTGCATGTGTTCGCACACGGGACCTCGGTTTTAAGTCTCATCCAGAGTACTTTTTCCCCAACTGACGTCAGGTACCCATTTACACCTGGGTACAGTGAGGGAAATAGGAGTAAAGTGCCTTTCCCAAGGACACACCACTGCGACCCGAGCTGGATTCGAACCCGCACATTCGCAAACCTGACGGATTACTAGCCAGCGACTCAACCAACTTGAGCCACAGCGGTTCATCAGGATGTAGCACGTGTAGCCAGCATGTGAGAGAGTTGGGAGGTGATATGAGGTGCTACCTCTAATCAGAGCCCCCTGCATCCCGGTCATAGACTGTAAAGTGAAAAACCCCTATAATACATAATTAGCATCACCTAAAGGATGCAAAGAGTGAGAGAGAGGGGGAGAGAGAGAGAGAGAGAGAGAGAGAGAGAGAGAGAGAGAGAGAGAGAGAGAGAGAGAGAGAGAGAGGAGGGGGGGGGGGGGCGCTAAGATGTGGGGGTGAATGGAGCGGGGCGGAACGGGCCAAGGACATGTCTACTGCTCGGCGACACACTTGTTTTTCGTCTCTTTTAGTCCAGGCTTTTCTACTTTCTGTAGATCCCCAACATTCTGGCGATATGAAAGTCAACAGCGAACAGTGAGTGTGGTCATTTAAAGGGAAGACAGGAAGTTTGGGCATCATCCAGGAATTTTATTATTTTTTAAAACTTGCAGAGAAACATGGAACTTATCTTTTTAGGCTACAAAAAAATTGAAGAAAGTGACGATGCATGGGAGAGAACACGCACACGCACACGCACACACACACACACACACATGGGTGCTCCTGGGAAATTTTTAAAATCCTGCAAGCCCCGGTGGAGTGCAGGGACAGCGCCCCTCCTGGGGGTTCCGGGGTGCAATGCCCCCTGGAAGCTGAAAGGAAACAACAGTTTCCAATGTAATTGACAGGCTCTCGTTGCACTTTCACTTCTGGCTAAACTTCATTACCTCTTTAACCAGCGAAATGCATCTTCTCAAATTCTCATAACCCGGCGACGCCGGCTCCAGGCAATAAAAAAAATCATGAACTTCAGGATATCCTGAAAGCAGGAGCATCCATGCACACACACACACACACACTGTCACACACACACACAACACACACACTGTTCTTACTCTTTCAGAGTATTATTGTTTTGGGCCAACAACATGGAAAAATAGTTTGCGGTGCGGATGGCGGGGTCAGCGAAGTTCACCCAGGCGCTGGTGTCAAAGGTCAAGGACAACGTAGGGCCATTGCCTTCGCTACAGTTCTCCAGATGGGCAATCTGCTCCACGTAGTTCAGAGCCTCTTTCGCCGCCCTGATTCGCTCTGAAAGAGAGAAAACAAATGGAAATATAGGGCATGTGTTTGCTCCTGGAAGAAACATGGGAGGATTCCCGCCATCAGACACCTTTAAAACAGGTCTTCTCCATGTGCAGCCCCTATTTCCAGTCCAACTCCTCCGTCACCAATATCCTGTGATCCAAGGTCGACCAAATTTCAGCCAACTGCTTTAATATTCCAAATTTTGAATTGGAATAATGTCTTGCAATGCACAGTGGCGTAGGAACATGGGGGTGGGGGAACTGCCCCCCCCCCCCCCGGCTCAGAGGAGGGGGATGGCAGTCATGATGAGTGAGTCCAAAGGCTGGCATTATAGCGACATAGTTGCATTGTTTTCAGATTGCTTTATTAGCCCTCTATTACATTCTAAAATGGCGAGGTGTTGCGATTTTTGTACCTTCTTTTTTGCTGTTTTATTTCTGTCTTTACAATATCATGAGAACGGCTGCAAAATATTTCTTCAAAAGTTGAAGGTAGTATATCAGTGGCATAGGAACAGGGGATGGGGCCGGGAGAGCGGTTGAACCCCCCCCCCCCCTCCACTCCCTGTTCCCTGGCTCAGAGGAAGGGGGAGGCAGACATGCTCCCCTGGCCCCCAGAGAGAGAGAGAGAGAGAGAGAGAGAGAGAGAGAGAGAGAGAGAGAGAGAGAGAGAGAGAGAGAGAGAGAGAGAGAGAGAGAGAGAGAGGGGGAGGGCCTTCATTTTTTTTTCCAAACTATGATTTACATCGATTTATTTGAAATTCTAATGCTAAAATAATTATGGCCGTTATTAAATGTACAAGTACGAGACCTATCAAACACTACCCCCTTGTCCTGTTCTTCTCTGCCCCCCCCCCCCCCCCCCCCCCCTCCCTACATGCTCCCTGTGACTTGTTAAAGTTTGTTGCATCCCAGTTCTGCTTCTGTCACCTCTCCCCTTACGTTCTAATCCACCCTCACTACTTCCACCCCCTTGAAGGCGAAAAAGTACAGACGACACACACAAAACCCATCGTTACATTAAGCCGCTAATATGAAGTCATGTGATTAAAATTGGAAGTGGTCATTAGAGGTGAGGGCCTGCATGATTTAGCCCGGTTTCACTGGTCCATTGGTCGTTCTCAAAGGTGGGTTTACCTTGGATCCGTATTCTATGCCACATTTTCAATTTTAAATAGATTAGGATTAGGATTAAAATTATAGCCCCGTCGACAACAAAGGCCATGTCAGGGCTGTCACCACGTTACATCTCACCACGAATTTTGAAATAGAAAACCATGGTAAATTGCTAACCTTTTATAAATGACAATGAATCCCAAACTAGGAGGCATTAGCACCGGCTCTAAGTGCTGCAGCAAAGGGGATTATTTGGCCTTTGGGGACCTTCCTCATCACCAGCTGTCTAAAATCTCTTTGGCCGAGAGAGTGTGGATACCTTTGGGCCAGATTTCTCCACAATTAACGCTATGCCCAGTCCTCCGCAATAGTAGGTGCCCCCTTTGCTATCCGAAAGTCATGGCTAGTCAAGACTGACTGGCATACACCTTTTGAAGTTTTAGATCATTTGTAGATTTCATTAAGTTTTATTTTATTAGATGGCTGATAGTGATAACTGATTTGCTTTGAACAACTATAATCGAATATAACTGATTTCTTTAGGCACAGTATTTGACAATAGCATGATCTGGTTTGATTTCACTTTGCTCAATTTATGATTAAATATTATCTGAGGTAGACCTACCCTATAAGAACACTTCTTATATATCCCTGTCTTGCTTATATGTATGAGTAATGTTACTAAGTTTTTGTTGTTGTGTTTCTGGCTATTCTTATATTCAGGAAAAAAAGATTTGGTGTGATGTAATATGACTTTAAATAGCTGAGATATGTTTCCCTTCCCTTTTTTTTCTTTGTTGTATAGGCCTAAATGATGCAACATTTTTACACGACTTCGGGCTTTGGTGCTACATCAAAGACAGTTCATTTGCTGATTCCACCAAAACAGCAACATCGCTGCCGATTTACACAGATTCTGCATGACATAATTATGTTCATGCTACACATGGAGGGATTTTTGCGAAGTCATCATCCCTCAACCACGTCACGTATTTGATTCTTCTAATAAGACAAAAGAAAAGAGACAGACAGACCGACAGACAGACTGTGAGAGAGAGAGAGAGAGAGAGAGAGAGAGAGAGAGAGAGAGAGAGAGAGAGAGAGAGAGAGAGAGAGAGAGAGAGAACTCGAAATCGAACTCGAAATTTTTAATGAGAGCCCGTATCATGTGGGAGGGTGGGGAGGGGGAGACATAAGAGAATAACATTATTATCAAAACATTCCATAATTGGAAATGCAAACAAAACAACCAAGGAAATAAAACAGAAACGTTGCAAAAAAGAAAGCAAATCAATTAAAAAAAAAAGCAAAAACAAAACAAAACATTATTAAAAAACCCAGCAAACCTCTATGCGTCTGCTCATCTGAAAAACAAAACAAAACACAAAACACCACACACACACACACACACACACGGCGCGCACACAGACACAGAGGTTAGGATATAAAAAAAGCTTTCTCATCTAACCCTCTAACCCACAATTACTGTCCTCTTGACTTGGTTTAAACAGAGATGTAGAAAGGAAAGGATCAGTAACTTCACTAGTAGTGTGTTAGAGTTGCACTGCGCATGTCATATTCTCTGTTTGGTGCAAGGTTCTTCCGGTTTTGTTTTCTCTAACGTGTTAATGTGTGAAGAATGTTGTTGGATCTCGTGCTATTTGTCATTTCAAAGCGTTTCTGAAAACTGAATAACTTTACCCATGTCGCGTTTTGCTGTTTTTGGACATGTTATTTGCACAGGAAAAGATTAGGGCCAGCATTTTCTGTAATAATCCGGCAACTTGGAGACTGTCAAACCAAAAAGAGAGACGGCGTGCTGTTAGCTGTGCGCGCATGTATGTGTGTGCGTGCGCGTGCGTGTGTGTGTGCCAAGTAGAGAGTTGGCATGCTGTTAGCCGTGCGCATGCGTGTGTATGTGTGTGTGTGTGTGCGTGTGTGTGTGCTTTAGGTTTAGTGTGTCTGTGTGTGTGTGTGTGTGTGTGTGTGTGTGTGTGTGTGTGTGTGTGTGTGTGTGTGCCTATATGTGTAGGTCTGTGTTTGGCCTAGGTTTATAGACCTAGATGTGTAGGGCTGTGAGTAGGCCTAGGTTTGTAGGCCTGTGTATGTGTAGGCCTAGGTTGTAGGTTTGTGTATGTGTAGGCCTAGGTTGTAGGCCTGTGTATGTGTAGGCCTAGGTTTGTAGCCTATAATATGTAAGCATAGAATGGTATGTCTGTGTGTGTAGGCCTAGGTTTGTATGCCTGTGTGTGTATGCTTAGGTTTGTAGGCCATATGTGTAGGTTTGTGTAGGCATAGACAGTGGTCACGTTTACTGGTAAATATAAATACAATACTGATTGCAAAACCAAAATATTTAAAAACATGACAGGCCCAGGGACTGCTTTGTTTTGCTAGGACTGATAAATTGTTTAACAGGGGCTCTGATATTGTGGTTTTTAATGTTTTTTGTTTCCCTGAGACTGGTTTTGATATTGGTTGCTGGGGAGCATTATCGCTGAAGGGACTAGTGTTCAAATATCCTAGCCATCACTGATAGGTTTGTTGACCTTTGTGTAGGCCTAGGTGTGTGTGTGTGTGTGTGTGTGTGTGTGTGTGTGTGTGTGTGTGTGTGTGTGTGTGTGTGTGAGTGAGAGAGAAGAGAGAGAGAGAGAGAGAGAGAGAGAGAGAGAGAGAGAGAGAGAGAGAGAGAGAGAGAGAGAGAGAGAGAGAGAGAGAGAGAGAGAGAGAGAGAGAGAGAGAGAGAGAGAGAGAGAGAGAGAGAGAGAGAGAGTGTACACCGGGTAATAAATACTGTTGTTTCTTTACATCATTATGTTCTTCAGTCACACATCTCTGGGTTAAACGAATTTTATTGATAATCAACATAGCAGCAACATAAACAAATGCAAGTGAGCACAACAAGCTTAAAGCTTATACAAGGCGCTCAAACACAGATATGTTACACAATATTGGCTGCCAAAACTAGTGACACTGGAACAGAACATAATAATGAAATAACAGCAAAAATTGAACATTAAGAGAAATAACAAGTGAATGAATATACACAACACGAACAAACAACTTGACTTGACCTGACTTCATTTGATACACAGAGACAGCATTATTATAATTATCTAAATTCGGAACACACACACACACACACACACACACACACACACACACACACACACACACACACACACATACACACACACACACACACAGGTTAGAATATAAAAAAAGCTTTGTCATCTAACCCTCTAACCCAGAATTACTGTCCTCTTGACTTGACCTGACTTCACTTGATACACAGAGACAGCATAATGATTATCCAAATTCGGAACACACACACACACACACATACATACACACACAAAACGCACGCACGCACACGCACACGCACGCACGAACACGCACACACACACACACATACGCACACTCAAATACAGTCACACACATACACACAAACACACACACTCTCTCACACACACACACACACACACACGCACATATACACACACATGCACGCACGCACGCACGCACACGCACACGCACACGCACACACGCACACACACACACACACACACACACACAAGCACACACACCAATATAGGCTTACATATACAGATCACACATAATAATCAACACATTTAATTAATTAGTTTAAGAATGTTATGAAGAATGAGCCTTTTCGCATAACGGCAACGAGTTCAACATTTTAGATGCCTTACAATAACTGACTGCAGGCATGCAGTTGGCTTGTTATTCACTGCATTGAAGTAATATATTTTGCAGAATGCATGATCTTACACCTCGAGGACTGAGCTACGAACATTCACACCATTTACAAAGGGTCACTACTATATTTTAATCATGTATTATTTTTAAAAAAAAACCTGTTATTTATCTTCTCCTTCCCTCGCCCACCAACCCCCTCTCCTTATCACAATAATTATGTTTCGTCAAAAATCTGCAAACATGGCAGTTCACATAATGAAGTTGACAACTAGTCCCGGTGTGCACCCACCTCTCTTCTTATATACTTACATTCATGGACGATCCTTGAAGCTCGGATTTGGCTCCGCAGAATCCCTGCAAATCAAACACCACATGCTTCCGTCTTCCTTGTTGTAATTCGAGTTCCGTCAAGTGGTGCGTATGTGTGTGTGTGTGTGTGTGTGTGTGTGTGTGTGTGTGTGTGTGTGTGTGTGTGCGTGCGTGTGCGTGCGTGTGCGTGTGTGTGTGTGTGTGTGTGTGTGTGTTGTAGATGCGCGCGTGTGTGTGTGTTTAAGTTGTACGTGCATGCGCGCGTGCGTGTGTGTGCGCGCGCATAGTGTGTGTGTATGCGCCCATGTATATGTGAGAGAGAGAGAGAGAGAGAGAGAGAGAGAGAGAGAGAGAGAGAGAGAGAGAGAGACACAGTGACAGTGACAGAGAGAGAGAGAGAGAGAGAGAGAGAGAGAGAGAGAGAGAGAGTTGCTTTGCCATTTTGTGTTGTTTGTTTGTTTGAACAGCTGTTACTTCTCAACCTATAGCCTACTATCTTTGTTTTCTGCTTATATTAAGACCCACCACCCCGATGTGCATTTTCCCTCTCTTGCTCGGAATATTTCTTACCAGTGAGAGAGGGAAAACACGTGACAACGCTGTTCGGCGTTCGCATTGGCATAAGGCTGTGGTAGACCAATTGACATAAGCTAGAACACCAAGGCTACATCAAAATGTTGTTATGTTCTGCATAGTTATGCGGGGATTGTCTTTAGCCATGACAAGCTCCTAGCATAACATCATCAGTCCAAAATCCTCCGAAGTCGGAGTGTGGCTGCCCACGCGGAGGGGTAATGAAAAACGGTCACACACGTAATGTTCTCACTTCTCATCCCTAGCTGGTGCATTTGTACCATAGTGTTCAAGTGTTTCGGCTGTTGGGATGATCCCTGGTGTCTTTAAGCCAGGGAACGACAACAACACAATGGGCGTGGTGGGAGTTTAAATGTTTTAACCTTGACAAATGCCAGGAATGAGATCTTACTAAGTCATATTTAAGTTAAGTTCATACTCAATACATAGCTTTGAACAGACAAGCTTCCATACTCAGTCACAAACACATACTTTCGGAGATAGGCGGGTAACCCCCCCCCCCCCCACCCCCACCCCCACCCCCACACACCCAGACCCACACACCCACACACCCACACTCATTTGGACACATCACATATTCTTACCATCGACACTATGATGTCTAAGTTGGGTAGTCCTCTTCATCATCATCACCACGATCATCAGCCACAGCAAACGGCGTGGACGACCCAAAGGTCCCCTCAAACGCATCGTAATCTTAGTAGTCCGTAGGCCACCCCATACCTTCCTTGCAACCCCCCCCCCCCCCCCCCCCCCGGGGATTTTATGAGACATAATTATACCCCACGAAAGCCCAGGCTCTCAGCTATCAAAAGCAGATTGTTTGCCTTCGAACATCCGCTGGGTGTGGACGTGTCAAGGGCACAGACTTACTGGCTTCCGAAACGACATGCATCGTCCACGATACAAAACATAGTTTTTGCACATGCTTTCCGACACCTAAACTAATTATTTCACGCTCTCATGCAAAATGTAAACGAGAGAGACTGCCGTCACTATTATTGTTTATACATAGTGATAACTATTTAACGGATAGTACTACAGCATAGATTACTGTGACATGGCAATGTCTTCTGTAAAAGAAACATGCTGCTCAGAAATTATCCTCAGAGACAGGCAGCTAAGTAGAATAATTAATGATCTCATTAACCATCTATGCACATAAAAGATTGGTTTTTTTAACTCATATCATTTATAGATAAAATGATGTACTTTTTGTTATGTTCTAATCGTGTAAGAACTAAGATAACAGACCAAGCAAAGAGTGTGACGTGAACATTTTTTTTTTTTTTTTGTATAATGAAATAATTGGCACTACAAGAAAGAGCAACTAACTATTAAGATCTTTAGTAAGAATTAAATCGTTGAGGCCACCGAGAGAAAAATTAGGATTTTTTTTTTTTTTTTTTTTTTTTAGCATATGACTGTAGCCAGTGTAGGAAATGTGTGACAGATTTCTTCCAACAATCAAGATGATTGAAAGCTGAATAAAACTCCACTATTTTTTGTAGAAAAACAGTACTCACAGATAGTGTATTGTCTGTAGAACCTATAATGTAGCTTTTTTTGAGAAAAGAAGCTCTTCAATATTTGTTATTGCATAAAAAAAATATTTCAGTCGAAGAAATCTTCTTAGTTCGGCTTTCCGGCGCCCCCTTACCATGCGCTCGTCTCGTGCATTGACGTATTTATTTGCGTAATCGTCATCAAACTGACGTATTGATGATCAATACGTCAGTCGTCCGGGCATAGATCGAACAAAAAACAATCGAACTTTCATTGTTCTAAATTTTTAGGAAGTTTCAAAACAACAACATGTGCAACATTTAACACTTACATTTTAAGCTTCGAAACAAACATATGTCATTTTCTGATGCCGCTGGTCGAATGAAGTAAAATATTGTAAGATTAAGCACTTAAATCAGCTTACAAGCAAGAATCGCATTGCTGTTTTTGAGTCCGTCATTCAGTTTGAAAACAGAAGTGCGCATGCGTTGTCATCGGCCTTGTAGTAGTAGTAGTAGGGGTAGGGACTAAATAAGCCGTCAAGCTTTTTGGCAGTCCCATCGAATCATCAATTTTTATTTTGTATCTTTGATCAAGGTGTAATCGGTTGAATTTTCCTATCATACAATTTTAATCAATGCTTCTAAATATATTTATAAATTTTGGATGATTATCTAGACGATTTTTGAATGTATTAGTATTGGGTGCACATTTTAGGTCCACTGGTATATCATTCCATAGGTTAGCAATTCTGTTAGTAAAACAATATTTTTTAATGTTAGTGTTATATCGCTTAATGAAAACCTTACCATATGAATTCCTTGTTATATCATATTGTACAGATGTAAAGAAATCATCCCATGACAAATCAACATGACCATTAAATATTTTATATGCTTGAATCAGGTCTCCCCTGACTCTTCTACCTTTAAGGGAATAGAGATTAAGATAAAGAAGTCTGTTTTCATAAGTCATATTTCTGCATTTTTTAACAAGCTTTGAAGCCCTTCGTTGAACTTTTTCAATAGCTACCGATTGATATTTATATTTAGGATACCATATATTGTTGCCATACTCTAAATGTGGCCTTACTAGTGCTTTATATAGTTTGGTAAATATGTCATAATCAATATTAATAAATGTTCTTTTAATTAACCCTATCATTTTATTCGCTTTATTTACGCAGCTTTGAATATGTGCATCAAAAGATAAATCTTTATCAAATATAACTCCCAAATCCTTCTCCTTCTCACATGTTATTAATGAAACGGGAACATCGTTCTTAGTCATAGTATAATCTTTGTTTGGATTTTTCCTACCAGCATGCATAACCTTGCATTTATCTGTATTAAAATATAAATTCCATTTAATAGTCCAGTCCTGTAGTTTGTTCAAATCTTGCTGAAGTAATTGACAGTTACATGATTTGTTAAACATTTTTGTATTATCAGCAAATATTTTACATGGAGATTCTACACACTCAGGAAGATCATTAATAAAAATAGTAAAGAGAATGGGTCCAAGTATGCTACCCTGAGGGATTCCACTGAGTACATTGGCTACAAATGAATAATTGTCTCCAACCCTAACCCTTTGAGCTCTATTGGTTAAAAAGTCCTTAATCCAATTATGAACATTTCCAACTATGCCATAAGACTTAACTTTCATTAATAATCTATTATGTGGTACACTATCAAATGCCTTTCTAAAGTCTAAATAAATTATGTCCACTGGATAACCATTATCTAATAACTCTGTTAGTTCCTCCATGACTTCCATAAGCTGGGTGGTACATGATCTCTTACTTCTAAAGCCATGTTGACATTTTGTATACAATTTGTTGTCATGCATGTGATTTACAATCGCATCTCTAATAAATGACTCAAGGATCTTGCATGCTATGCATGTCAAACTAACAGGTCTATAATTTCCAGGATCAGATCTGGAACCCTTTTTAAAAATGGCAGTTACATCAGCTTGTTTCCAGTCAGTGGGAATCACACCAGATTCTAAGGACTTATTAAAGAGTAAGGTTAGTGGAAGGGATAGTTCTTTTGCTAATTCTTTTAAGACTCGTGGAGGCATGCCGTCTGGACCCTGTGCTTTTGAAGCATCTAACTCCCTAAGTTTGTTTTCAACTGCTAAAGGGGTAACTCTTATGTCAGAAACTGATATCCCATTAGAATTAATGCACTCTTCTAGATTAGGTATATCTGTTATGTCTTCTTTTATAAACACACTAGCAAAAAAAGTATTTAGAACCTCTGCTTTATCTTCATCAGTAACAGCAAAGTCTCCATTCACCTTTTTCAGTGCACTCACTCCTACATTGGTCTTTGATCTTTCATTTACATATTTCCAAAACGCTTTAGGTTTTACTTACAATTATCAGCAATGCTTTTCTCATATTTTTTCCTTGCTTTTTTAATTGATTTATTACATTTATTTATGGATTTTTTATATTTCTTATAGGCTGGCCCCTTGTTATTATCATTCTGCTTATCCGACCTTGACCTTTCACACGCGTCATCATTTACTATGAAAATAAAACGGAAAATACACCTCGATTTTTGGGGCACCGATAAATATGACTGGGGTCACCCAAATCTTTCTAAAAAATTGATCAAGCTTCACACCGATGATTAATCTTACTGCGACCATACTTTGTTGGCGCGCCTCGGGCACAGCTTTTCAACGATCGATGCGATGAGTGAAGCTTCTTGTTCTCTCTAATCTACTTCTCTTCAACCCAACGATAGATTCGCAAGCTCAACGATCTAACAAACTAGCGGGTATGTAGACTTATTCCCACCGTTGTAGCAATTTATTAATTCTAAGCATCGTCTTGCTTTTTAGTGTGATAACTGTGCATGCACATGCGACTCCATTTTTTGCGCGTGTGTCCCGAACCCAGACAAGTTCAGAGATCAAATCCAAGGGACGCAACTTACCTACATACCTACTCTTTGAACAGACCATCATGGATGAGAAACGCTTACTAGTTACTAATAATACAAAGTTAAGCTGCAAGCGCAAAAGCTTGTCTGCATCATTCTTTATGAAAACCACAAGTCTGGTGCAAAATAACGATACTGATTAACACAAATTTTAATAATTTTGACCGTAGTTTCAGTTTGCTAGTCTCAGTCTGATGTTCTAGTTTGTTTAGCAAACTTATTCAAAGGGACAAACCTTCCACGTCAGAAATTAAGAAATTTTAAAAAATACTCATTAAGACAAGGCCTAATAGGCCAACATCACAGGCGGAATTTGGGTCCAATCAAAGGTGTTACCGTGTTACTAACTTAGTAGTGTGGAAAGGTTTTTACCAATAAAATGTTTTGTTTTGCCCACCTTGGTCAATTTAATTACGCATTTTCATATTGACGTCACAAATGTTTTCCTGTCCTCCGATTTGCTTCTAAAGACCCTACGTATAATGTTTTTTTTAAAGATCCCACGGTTCGAAACTTAGTAGGACATAAAACCCTAAGGCCGTGTTCATATTAAAAAGGAAGTTCTGTGCTTGTAACTTCCTCTAATCTGCCAGTCTCTTTGACTCTGCCTTTTTTTCCTTTGCTTTCTGTCATCTACTATCTTTCTGACTTATTGGCCCATTCTCCTGCCTTTAAAAAAACAATCTTCCAAATAATTTTTCTCCTTTGAGCTCCTCCAAAATTGGAATGTGTTGGCTGTACGCAGTGGGGAGACCAGTGAAAACTGAAAACTGGACACCCGGACACATACACTTACCCATTATGACCATATGACCTGGGGACACAGAAGAAGAAGAAGAAGAAGAAGTGTGTTCTCAAGCTCTTACAATGTTGTAATATTGTCAGTGCGTTAACCGTGAATGTGACAAGGAGTTTCAACTGCATGTCCCCACTCAGCAGAATCTTGAATGCACTCCATAAGTCCATGTTTTGATTAAATGCCCCTATATTTTATAACTCGGTATGCAGAAACTGGGACAATTTACATACAAAATTGCACATGCGCGTGCAAACTACACATCTGTCATGACATGTACTCATTTTTGTGCTTACTAAATTGAACATCACTTCAATGTAATACAGGAAGCACTGCGACAAAACAAACCCGACCAGATTAAGTTTAATATGTTGCAGCTAACCACTCATATATGTTATATTATTATTACTATACTTGTTAAAGGGACATTACTCTTGCTTTGCTATTTGCTCAATACCTAGAGTAGTTAGTTCCTTTTGATTACTGGCAACATTTGGATGGTTAGTGCTTGGACAAAAAAAATCCTAAAGAAATCACTAACAACCAGCAAGGTCATGATTATCGAAAGGAACCTTCCTTGTTCTCACAGAAACTCAAGCTATTTGGTTAAAAGGCTGAATCTAGAAATCTTAGATTAAAAAAAATGCACCAACCACGTCTTTTAAATATTTTGGCTGAGTGTTCTACATAGTATTTCAAATATATTTCTTTCATCAGATTAATTGTAAAAAACTGTTTTTAGTTGAGCAGTATCATGGAACTTATTTAGTAGAACTATGTTCTTAAATAATTCACTTAGTATCGCAAACATAAATAAAATTGCCCATGAGTAAAAATCTAGCAATTTCAACTGAATAAAACTAAAAAATAGCACATACTACAACACATTCTTGACTATTATTTATGAAATGTTGCTTATGGTAAACTAAAGTTGGCTTGAAAAAATATTCTAAAAATGTAGATGAAATAAATGTTCCTCCCAAAACAGCTGTGTTCTATTTCCTAAGTGCTGCATCCAAAGGGATGGGCTGGCCTTTGGGAACCTTCCTCAACGCCAGCTGTGTCCTCAAATCTCTTTGGCCGAGAGAGTTGAGATGTACCCTGGGGAATGCATCTCCACTATACACAAATTCTCGCCCAGCCCGCCAGAATAGTATCTCCCCCCTCTGCTATCTGGCAGTCATGGTCGGAAAAGACCGACTGGCATACATACTCATCTGTCTAATTTGATTAAAATCCATCCAGTACTTATTGAACATTCATACAAGTACAATCAATTACTGTTATTGTAAACTTAATAAAAACTACAATTATGCATCATTGTCCAGACATGTTAAAAAACTAACATTGTAATGCATACATGCACACATACATACGTACGTACTTGTATACACACATACAGATAACAAAAAAACAATACGTTACAGACTCTGTCTGGCCGGGTACAAATAGAGCAGATTTGCGCGTTTATGTGTTGGCAGAGGGAGAGAGAGAGAGAGGGGGGGGGAGAGAGAGAGAGAGGGGGGGCGAGAGAGAGAGAGAGAGAGATTGATTGATTGAATTTTATTTATAGAGGGTAATAGAGTAAGCAATAACATGCTTTTTTACATCCAGCCCTCTGGACAAAATACATATATAAAAGTAGAAAATGAAAAACGAAAATAAACACATACAAAGTAATATAAAGCATGCAAAAAAACATCCCTATATTGTAACACATCAATAACAAAATCAAACCTATTATTATTAACTATACTAATTATTAACATTCAAAATGTGTGAAGTAAGCGCATACACACGGGAAAATAAAACCCAATCCTACTTTTCACACTCATCTTTAAACATTCAAAAATAGAGAAGTGCACAAGCATAAAATATAAAATTTAAAAAAACTCAATCATACTTCATCATTAAAATGTACTTAGTTGAAGAAACCTATGCATATAATAAGTCAAACATAGTATTACTTTACCTACTCATCTTAGCATGCACAATTTAAAATGTAAATACATGTACCCATGGCAACATGAAACCTATTCCTACATTCCATTATTCATTTTTAGCATGAACAAATTAAAAAGTAGACACACACTCATAACAAAAGCAAACCTAGTCATATTATTTGCAAGCGAATACACATATTAAAAAGTAAATACTGCTCATAACGAAATCAAGCCTGAACCTACTTTCTAGTCCTCATCTTTAACACGCACATAAGTAAAACTTAACTCATCACAAAATTAAAACTAATCCTTATTTTACATACTCGTAACATGTACACATTTAAAATTTAAAGCCGATACACATAATAAAATCAATTACGCCTAAGCCCATTTTACATACTAATCTTAAAAATACATCAAGCTTAAATGTAAGCACATACACATGACAGAATAAAACCAAATCCTATTCTACATACTCATCTTTAACATGCACGCATTTTGGAGTAAACACTTATGCATAACAAGATGAAACCCAATCCTATAATAATAATAGTAGCAATAATAATAATAATAATAATAATAAATAATAATAATAATAGTAATAATAATTCATATAGCGCTAAAAACTCCATATAGTAGTATGCTCGTTGCACGTTACAAAAGCAACAATGAAAGATGGAAAACATTAATTAAAATCAGCAAGAAAGTCATACCACCAACATTTGAATACAAAGAAATAAAGTAACGAAATAACATGATTTTCACTCACAAAGACATCCACCCTCGTTCACCAAGCACTGTCACTCTCTCATTACACATCACACTCACAAAAACTAATAAAAATGTAAACAAGTAACCGGAAGGAATGCACCAATTAATACGTGCGTACACACGGCCCATACTCTCTCTCTCTCTCTCTCTCTCTCTCTCCTTCTCTCTCTCTCCTCTCTCTCTCTCTCTCTCTCTCTCTCTCTCTCTCTCTCTCTCTCTCTCTCTCTCTCTCTCCCTCTCTCTGTCTCTCCCTCTCTCTCTCTCTCTCTCGCTCCCCTCCCCCCCCTCTCTCTCTCCCTCCCCCTTTCTCCCCTTCTCTCCTCTCCACCTCTCCCTCTCTCCCTCCCCCCTCTCCCCCTCTCTCTCTCCCCCCCTCTCTCTCCCCCCCTCTCTCTCTTTCCCTCTCTCCCTCATCATACAGGATCCCCAATACAATATATCAAAGAGACACTTTTCGTTACATAAATATAAACATTCTGGCTAAATCACAATAAACAAAATAAAACAATATAAGCCTAAAGAAAAGAAAAAAAAAAGAAAAAAAAAATGTGTATACTAAATAATTATTTTATGACACTAAACACACACTCGCGCGCGCGCGCACACACGCACATACACGCGAGCGCAGAGAGAGAGAGATGCATGCGCACACACACTAGAGAGAGAGAGAGAGAGAGAGAGAGAGAGAGAGAGACGAGTAGCGAAAGACAGACAGACAGAGACAGAGATAGATAGACTGAGTGAGAGAGAGAGAGAGAGAGATCCCTAAGCATATCTAACACACTCATCTTTAACAATCATAACATTATAAACACAGCCGATAAACACCGATACATGACAAAGTCGAGCCTAGTTACTTGTAGGCCTACTTCGCATATTCAACTAAAAAATAAACTTAAAGTAAGCACACACACACACGTTATAAAATCATAGTAAATACATATCCATAACATCATCAAACTTAATCTTACTTTATATAAGTAATTATTTATTTATTTTTAGCATGCACAAATTTGTAAATTAGCATACACACTCGACAAAATCAAACCTAATCCTACCTTATGCACTCAAGTTTCAATTATACACTCAACTAACAAAACAAATTTAAAAGTAAGCATGTGCACATGTCAACAGCAAAATAAATCCTACATATCATCTTAATTTTTAACAAATATAAAAAACGACACTAATATTTTTATATATAACATGATAAAATCAAGCCTAAGCCAACATTACACACTTGTCTGTAAAATGCAAAAAATAGAATAAAACACATACACATTATTAAATCAAACTTAATTGTGTTTAACATAGCCAATTTTAACATGCACACCTTTATACATGACAGATCAAAACAAGGTAATGTTAGATGCGCAAAATATTCATGAGTTAGCAAGTAAACACATGTAGGCATCATGATAAATAACAGTGCATACGTTCAATATTTATTTATGTTAGTCCATCGGAGTCGGCAGCAATGACTTAATGCTATTTGTTTAAAATTAAAAAAAATTAAAAAAAATTAAAAATAAGAAAATACTGTTGGGTAAAACATACAATAAGTCATGTTTTGCTAATGTTATGTACCTGATGAAATTGAGAGAGAGAGAGAGAGAGAGAGAGGAGAGAGAGAGAGAGAGAGAGAGAGAGAGAGAGAGAGAGAGAGAGAGAGAGAGAGAGAGTTTTCATTGTTCATTGTCAGTGGAGTTTGTTCATTAGGTAATTCTTCATTAGTTTGTTGAAGGATGCTGGGCGTTTGGTCGCTTTTAAGGTGGCTGGCAAATTATTCCAGTAAGATCCACCACTGTATATTAAACTGGTTTTAAATAAGTCTAATCTTGGGGTTGGAATTAGTAGTTTGTTTGACTGCCTGTAACTGTTTATCGAGAAGCGGTCGATTAAAGATTGAGGAGCATTTCCGGTCATGATTTTGTGCATCATCCTTGCTTTGTTATGCTCCAACTGTAATTTAAAAGGTAATATACCTATTGTTTTGTAATCATTGTTCGTAAGAGAAGTTGATTTGAGCAGCACCAATTTAACAGCTCATTTATGCAGTCTAACGAGAGGTTTTAGAACATTTGCACTTGCTGAGTCCCACAAAGTAGAGGAATAGCTGATAAGTGAATTTATATGTGCATAATAGAACTGCTTCCTGGCATTGAGATTGAGGAAATGTTTTATTTTTGATAGTTGAAATATTCTTTGCGATACCTTCTTACTTAATATGTCTATGTGTTCTGACCAAGATAATTTGTTATCAATCGTTATACCTAGGGCCTTGTGTGAACTGGATTCCTCGATTGTTTGTCCCGAGATGTGAATTGGGAATGAAGTAGATGAAAGATTTTGGCGTTTCTGTCTGGTTGTCAAACACATATACTTAGTTTTGTTTGGGTTCAGACACATGTGATTTAGTTCAGCCCATCTGGCCAGTTGATTTACATTTTCTTGAATATTAGATGACAAAACGTGTAATGAAGGATGAGCGGATTCGACTGAACTATCGTCCGCAAAGAGATTGCAATTGTCTTTAACAAGCAAAGGTAAATCATTGATATATAATAAAAACAACAGTGGGCCCAAAACTGAACCTTGTGGAACACCATAGTTGTTTGGGAGAGAAGAAGACTGATGAAGACCAGTGCATACTTGTTGTTGTCTGTTTGATAAAAATGACTCAAGCAGTTGGCACACTTGATCACCTATATTGTAAACACGTAGTTTCTTCATAAGTAGTGAGTGATTGATTACATCAAATGCTTTTGCAAAGTCAGCAAAGACAATTCCAGTATACTGATTGTTATTAATATTTCCTAGCCATGTATCAACCATGTTAACTAGAGCTGTATGGCATGAGTGTTGTTTCCTAAATCCTGATTGGCTTGGATGTAGGAGATCATACTTTTCTAAGTGATGAGATAGGTGTTTTTGGATGTGTTTTTCTAAGGGTTTTGACAAAACTGACAGTATGGATATAGGTCTATAATTAGAAGGTTCGTTCTCATCACCAGACTTGTGAAGTGGGATAATCTTAGCGTTTTTAAGTTGAGCTGGAAAGTAATTTTTACTAATACATATATTATATATATAGGTTAGACTGTCAGTGATGACAGGAGCAGCAAGTTTAAGGATTATCCCATCCAATCCATTTGCATCCTTAGTTGTAGATTGTTTTATGTGCGTGAGAGCAGCATATACTTCATATATTGTTAGTAACGGAATGGAGACTGTAGACTGGATATTCTTGGATAAACAGAAGTCTTTCAACGTCTTTAGATCATTTTGTTTCCAAGTATCATTTTGGATAAGACATTCCGCAATTGATATAAAATGCTGATTTAATACGTTCGGAGAGGGAGTAGTTGATTGAAGTGATTTTTTGACATAATTCTTGTTTGTCAAGGAATTAATTGCACTCCACACCTTTTTAGGATTTTTGTCTAATAGTAACTCCCTAAAATATTTCTGTTTAGCTGAACGCTTCATTGAATTTACAAGGTTACGTTGGGCATTAGCCCTAGGGTCTTTGGTTGCTTTGTAAAAATCTCTAAGATAGGAAGCCTGATCGATATCATCTGTTATCCATGGTGGTTTAGGTTTATTTTTAACACGTTTTATTCTGATAGGGGCGTGTTTATTATAAACATAACAAAAGGTTTTAATCCAACAGTCGAAGGCTTCCTCTGGATTACAGTATTGATAAACCTTTGATAAACCAGAATTAAGCAGATCCGAGAGAAAGATATCTTTGTCAAAATGCTTAAAGCACCTATAACGAATTGTTTTGTGGCCTACTTGGGGGATTTTAGTTCCTTTCTTTATCCAGGTTACACACACAGGGTAGTGGTCACTACAATTTAAAACTGGTGAGCATACTTCTGCTATGTTGCTCATGGATGAAACATAAATATGATCAATGATGGTGCTTGATGTGTCCGTTTCGCGTGTTGGTCGATCAATCAGTTGATGTAAACTGTAAGATTCGTAAAGGTTTACCCACTGTGTTTGGGGCTTATATAGGTCAATGTTGAAATCTCCAAGTAAAATTATTTCATTGTCTTCTATTACTGCTGCATCCATCATTAAGGTAAAACTATCGAACCAATCATTTATCTCAGCGGGATTTCTGTATAAACAACAGACTGATAAGGGTTTAGTGTGCCTTAGCTTAATCTCAATCCACACTGATTCAGTTTGATATTGTTCTAATTTGGGAATTCGTTTTACTGTAAGTGTTTGAGAATAGTAAAGCAGAAGGCCCGTTTCTTTCGGTTTGGTGGGGTCCTGGCGTATAAAATTATATCCTGGGATGCTAAGGTCAGAATCAGGTATTTGGTTACGTAGTCTTGATTCTGATAGACAGAACACGTGGAAATTGTTACCATTATTGTCTAGAATAGCCGCTATTTCATCTAGCTTGTTGTATGCACTATTAATGTTAAGGTAACCGATACGCAACCCTTCTTTAGAGGGCCACGTATCCGAAGTTTGAGACATCGCTATGGGTAATGACAAAAAACTATAACAATCAATAGCAGAGAGAGAGAGAGAGAGAGAGAGAGAGAGATGTACGCTCATGCATTCATATAATTAAACACTCAACAGACACACGCAAACTCGCACACCTGAACACTCGGTATCACAGAAACTTCACCGATGTTATTTTATTTGAATGGGCACCTAAGGTAGGTAATGGGCATCTAAGGTAACCCGTAGGCCTATCCTTGTTCTTTCCATTTTACCCTTTCTCATTGCACTTAAATTGTTCACAAATGCACTTAGCACTTGTGTTAACACGGAACTCGGATTCAGTATTAACAAATAATTGAAATCAAAGCAACAAGAAGATGACAAGTCACATATATAGTATATATGTCACGGGAAATATTGGAATCCGGGAAAATTCCGAATTTTCCCGGATTGGTCTCGGTAAAATTCAGAATTCTGATTTTTCCCGGGAAAATTCGGAATTTTCCCAAGCTGACAACAAAGTGACATTAATTGTGTGTGAGAGAAACAAACTTGCACGGTTTTCATGTCCTGTTCTTTTTGTTATGAAATTAAACACCCATACGCCTTCACAAAGTATTATGGAACACCTGTAATGAACTTGTAATGGAAAGGTATCGCTAAAATCTGATATAATTGATACACTATTCATATTTCGTGGAGTAATTTACCAATAAAACTTCTCATGCTTAGCTGTATTTAATGTGGAATATTCGACATATAAGGCACAAATCCATAATTGATAGTTAGGTGTGTTTGTGCACGAGTTCCTAATGTATTTGTGTTAAGTGCATTGTGATCACTTCAAAATAATTTGAACTCTCCGTGTTTTTGAATTGTAAGAAGATTCAGTTGTATGCTGGTTGCTCGTACAAGAAGGAAGAATAATGGAGAAAAAACATTTATGTGATTTTATCACTTGCAATCATGTAGGTTTTTTTCATTAAAACATGTTCATGTTATTTGCTTAATACAGCAATGATCTCCCTCTTTTCCCGAGCTTAGAGAGAGGGTAAGAGGGAGACACAAAGAGAGAGGGGGGTTTGAGAGAAAGAGAGAGTGAGGGGGAGAGAGAGAGAGAGAGAGAGAGAGAGAGAGAGAGAGAGAGAGAGAGAGAGTATCTTTGAATACAGATTTTTTATTGCTGTTACACATGATATAACTAAGAAATGTTGTGATGTGTTTCTTAACCTGACCTTTTTACATTTATGTGATTTTATCACTTGCAATCATGTAGGGTTTTTTCATTAAAAACTCAAGACCTGTTCTGGAGACGTGCATTGTTATAAGCCAACACTGGATGTGTGAAATCACAAAAAATCTCCGCTTCTCCGCCTATCAGCATGCCTCTCTCTTCCTCTCTCCCTTCCTCTGTGTCTCTGTCTGTCTCCGTCTCTTTTTCTCTATTTCTCTCTCTGTGTCTGTCTGTCTCTATGTGTCTCTGTCCCTGTCTCTGTCTCTTTCTCTCTGATTTGGTATGGCATGCAGCTACTTGCCTGGGAAAAGTCGGAATCTTCCCGGGAAAAATCAGAATCTTACCAGCCTTGGGAAGATTCCGAATTTTCCCGGGAAATATCGGAATTCGGAATTTTCCCGGATTCCAATATTTCCCGTGACATATATATACAGTCCCACTCCCAGAACTTGTGTAGATCATTTGGGATACATCTATTATGTGGCTTTGCCATATTACTGTGAGTATCGAGATAGTAGACACATTCTGGGACAAGGACATTTCTGCCAATTTCCAGTAAGTTTGGTACCTTCCACAAAATGAATTATCATAACAAAATCGATCTGGAAGTGCATTAATATGGCTTGCCGTTTGGGTGAAATAACATTAGATATCATCATGAGGACGTGGAAAACAATTTTGTTACTGCCCATTATGATCAGCTCAGTAAATGGAATACATTATTTATATTGAACATTCAAACTCACGGGGAGTACTGGAACTCTCTCACAAAGTAGTATGGCACCATAGACCTCATAGCAGGACATTGGAACTCCCTCACAAAGTAGTATGGCCTGCCACCATAGACCTCAAAGCAGGACATTGGGGACAACTGCCAATTTTAATCAAACCATTTCACTATTTGACAATATGCACTGCCATGAAATCGAAGTCACTGAGATTACGTGTATTGCTATTTCGGCTGAAATACACATGCAATGTCATGGGCATGAGTGTCAGGATTGAGGGACAAATATGATAATGTTCATTATGATTGGTTCTCTAGTTAACGCTTTCGAAAGTAGAACATATTTCTGTCATACACATACGCACGGACAGAGAAACATATTCCGATGTACTTACAGTCTTATGGAACTGGGAATTCACAAAGATGTACTATTTTTAGGTTTCTCCCACTAAAAATCTTTTTTTTTCCACTGATGGACATTCTTAACATTAAAAATGTACAATCGCTCGCTTGATACCAAAAATATCTGAGTTCAAAAGTAGCTTACAAAATAATGCGTTTATGAAAATGAAATACAGCTTCAAAAAGTTAAGACGATTTGATACTTGCATTTAATCAAGAACACATTTGAATCCGCTTGAACTGATATACAACGTCTTCCTGTCTGTGTAACAAGACAGAAAACATTATTACACTCTCTTAGCCAGTGCAGTGGATGATTTCCAATGAAGGAGTAATGAACTATTATTACAAAACATTAAGCATGAAATGGTATACTTAGTAACAACAAGTTAGAAAAAGAAAGAACAAACAACAAATAAATACATAAATCCATAAAACTGACATACATCTTTGTTAAAACAAACAAGCAAATAATGTCTTATATATAAATACAATTATCGTCGTGACATTTGGTACATGATACATTATGGACACCAATCATTTAATATTTACAAAATATACACCCAATTAATCCTGTCAGTGTCAATAACAACAACAGAAACAGCAGCAACAACAACTACTACTACTACTTACTACTCCTACTATTATCATTACTACTACTACTACTACTACTCCCCAGTGGCGTAGGAATATGTTGAAGCCAAAGGGGGGAGGGCGTTGTTGCTAGTGGATGGATAGGTAAAATGTCGTGTCTTAGTAAATGCTGAATACACATTTTATAATTGGTATTTTCAACCACAATCACCAATACATGTATGAAAGAAAGAACACATAAGGGGTTCAAGTTCTTGGTTGGGGGACTGGGGCACGAAGTCCCCCAGAAGCTGACGATAATTTGAATGTAAAAGCGCAATGAAGGTCTGCCATGGGATAAAAAGCAAAAAATATGGCATGGAACTACATTTCTCCCTCTTTCTTTTCTTTCTCTTTTTTCTTGTCTGACGCCCCCCCCCCCCCCCCCCTCTCCCTGTTCCTACGTCACTGAGTACCACTAACTACTGGATTTGACGTTGACGTAAAAAAAGACACAAACTGACGATTGCAGTTATTTCTTCTACAACACAATCACATTGCGCAAAAGCCATTGTCCATAGAAAGCATTTGCATAACATCGGCTGATATTTTTGTGACATAAAGTTTAAGTAGAACAAAGACGATAGGCTATGTTTGTGATATGTGATGGCAATCTCTTCGCATGGGAAGATTTGAGTCTCATCTCCTACAAGTCCTTTGGTGACTGCTACAACACAATCACATTGCGCAAAAGCCATTGTCCATAGAAAGCATTTGCATAACATCGGCTGATATTTTCGTGACATAAAGTTTAAGTAGAACAAAGACGATAGGCTATGTTTGTGATATGTGATGGCAATCTCTTCGCATGGGAAGATTTGAGTCTCATCTCCTACAAGTCCTTTGGTGACTGCTACAACACAATCACATTGCGCAAAAGCCATTGTCCATAGAAAGCATTTGCATAACATCGGCTGATATTTTCGTGACATAAAGTTTAAGTAGAACAAAGACGATAGGCTATGTTTGTGATATATGATGGCAATACAGGAAAGGCATGCTCTGTAACAGCCTGGACAGACGAAGACTGGAGTTGTTTTTTCCTTTCGTCTCAGACGCTTTTCAATAGCTGTGTCAGTTCTCTTTTTCAAACTTTCTGCTGGCTCTTTGATGGCATAGCGTCATTTATTCCGATCTGAAGCTTCCTCATGCCAGGTTTGGATCCTGATCCCTACCAATGAAAGCTGCTTCTTTAGGTCATCTTTGAAGAGTTTCATGGGAGCACCTCGGGTCACGTTTGCCTTCGCTCAGTTTTTCAAAGGAAACAGCACTGGGCATCCGTATGTCCTCCATCCTTGCTACATATCCAGCCCAACGGAGTTGTTGCTCCAGCGGTATGGACTCCATGTTGGGCAAATGTGCTCGATGCAGGACCTCGTTAGAGGCGTAGTCCTGCCATTTGATGCAGAGGAAGGAGCGAAGGCGGCATTGATGAAAGCACTCCAACAGCCTGATATACGGTAGAAGACACAGATTTCTGATCCGTACAGCAGGGTAGGGAAAACCACAACTCTGCAGACTTAGATCTAGACTGATGTGTTTTCAAAATTCAAAATTCAAAACAACTTTATTCATCCTTGTGGAAATTAAATTGTGCAATCACAGGCTCGATAAACAATACTAAAAACATTCAGATTACATACATCGAAACACCACAGTTAAGACAATAAGATGCATATAGGCTACCATCATCAAGGAATTAAAAGAGGGAGAGAATTTGATTAGAATTATGTGAAAAACTTGAAAAACGTACACTCATATAAAAAAACTAGTAATATTTTCCTAAAATAGATGAACCAATTAATATTAATATTAAGATTAGGAATGCCTCGTCGGCGACCAATACAAGGCCATGACAGGGCTGTCACCACGTTAAACTGCACCAAAGTTGTGATATGTACCTCAAGTAAAACATCCTTCACTCTTGTAAATAACATATTAGTGGTCAGTCATGGTCCCAAATGATAATGCCAAAGTTACATCAACATGCAAAAAGAAATAATGTATTAACAAATTCTTCCATAGCACATTTCCAGAAAACATATGCACACATTTCATAATCAGGGCGACTAGTCTATGCTAACCATTAGTGGAAATTAATAACAATTGTAGATCCATATTGTCCATAATAGACGTTTACGCTATGTTAGTACTTCCTAATGTTTGCTTTTTTACAGTTCTATTTGTCCAAGGCTTTTTTCATATTAAACGCTTAAGTGGTTTGCAAACTTTGTTGCTAAAAAAAGAGAGATATTATGCTATGCATAAAACTTGATATTGGAATGAACAGGGGTTTGCATAAGCCTACACTTGTTCCCCATTTCAAAGATTAATGTTCACTGAAGGGACTGTGCACCCAAAAGTAAAGAATGTTGTGAAACACATTCCTGAGGGAATGCTAGTTTTCTCTCCTATTTCTCTCATAAGGACAATTAAATAACTCTCCAAAGTCCAGAGGCTTCAACATACATTTTTACCATTTCAACACATATACCACATCTCCTGTCATGAAAGAAAAATACATTATTAAGCTTTGATGAGGAAATGTACATTGGACGGAAAGATAATGGACAGATCAGTGTGTGTGCGTGTAAGGCTATGAAAGAACGCGAACACACACACACACACGCATGCGCAAGCGCACGCGCACGCCCACACACACCACGCGCGCCACCCCCACCCCCATGAGAGAGAGAGAGAGAGAGAGAGAGAGAGAGAGAGAGAGAGAGAGAGAGAGAGAGAGAGAGAGAGAGAGAGAGAGAGAGAGAGAGAGCTGACATACATAAATGCATACACCTCAAAGAAATAAACTCATATTATTTGACAACTTGGTAATGTTAACATAGTCAGAAAAACAGCATACTAGACTTCATTCTGATATCAACAAGTCTGCATTAAAACAATATACGGCTTCAAACGTGTTTCGGGCAAATCATAGCATTCTTTAGTTAAACAAACACACTACGAGTACAAAGCATACGATTCACGACTGTCTATCGGCTACTTTTGCATCAAACTTTAAACTAAACATTAGCTTGCATAATGTGCTTGCCTTTCGAAACTGATAACCCATCAAATAATCAATGCAAATTGCTGTGGCCATTTTAGCAGTTGAAATGAAGGTGTATTCTCTCTCCCCAACGTGTTGCTCAAGCCTGATCCATGGGTTATGTGACTCTTTGAAGTCAGCTTTGTTTGCGAGCCATTCGTCTTCTACAGTGGATCCTGTTGTAAATATGACTTACAGCCTTAGCACAGTGCAAAACGGCGTAGGCCAAGTCATCTCGATCGACTGCGTTGGATCAATAATCTTAGCATTCAGGGACGACAGAACAACAGTGTTGGACATAATCACCACTGATTATTCAAGTGACCCAGTATGCCACCACTTTGGCGATTTTCAGTTTCCAGAGTACGGTGGTCTAATCCCAGTATATTCAATACCAATTAAAACTTTATTCAAAATGTTCAGCTTTCATTGTAGCATTAAACAAGCATTGTACGGTGGTCTAATCCCAGTATATCCAATACCAATTAAAACTTTATTCAAAATGTTCAGCTTTCATTGTAGCATTAAACGTGCACAAAATGTAAGGAACATGCCAAAATACATTATGTATGCTTTGAAGTGGACATGCAATTTAAAAACAACGAAAACAGGGATGAGCTTCAAAACATGGATGAACAGAATACAGTCGACGGATTATGAACGGGCGTGCTATGTTAACCACAAAAGAAGGATGGACGGATGAACTGTAAGTGAACATGAAAAGAAGGAAACAATAAGAATGGATGGATAAAAACACAACTGGATGCATTAATCAGCTAAAAATATCAACGAAAGTGTTGACTCCAGACAAATGTTTTTTAAACATATAGACTAAACATGAAAATTGGCATGAAAGGTTGATAAAGCCATCAAAGCAGTTTGCTAAAATAGATGAAAGTTGACCCAAAACAAGAACAATAGCACACAAAAAATCATTGATTCTAAACGAACGTGCGATAAAAAGCCACTTTAAACAAGGCTAGATGGGGGGTGGGTAGAGGGTGGGGAGGGGGGATATTGATTGTAAACAACATGAAAACAGTTGAATGGGTTTATTATTGGTTTCATTTGTCTCCAAGGTGCTGGTGCTGGTTAGTGCTCATCAGCCCTCACTGGTGGCATTATGGCTAGTTGTACTGTTCGTGGCTTGTGATGATGGGTCTTTGAGAGGTGAAACTCGGTTTCCACGAAAGAACACCTGAGTAGGTCGTTCCTGGAGGAATGAACAGAGGGAAAATGCATCAGGTTATGAAAAAATGACTGTTTGTTGTAAAATGGCAAAGCGGAAATCCATGAACCAGTTGTGAGCTATTACTTCTTACAGGGCAATGTCTGAAAAAGAGGTCACCAACGATTAATACCTTTCTTTTAATGTTTTTTGTAGCACAAACGTACAAGTTCATAATCACCATATTATACGCTTAACACACACACACACACACACACACACACAAACACACACACACACACACTTACATACACACATATACACGCACGCGCACACACACACACTTCACACACACTCAACCACACACACAACGCGCACGCCGCATGCCCGCACACCACACACACACATACGCACACACTCACAACACACACAACACACCACACACACACACCACACACACATCACATCACACACACCCAAACATCACACACACACAACACTTAGAAAGTCGACTGTTTTCTCTTTTTTTCATGTTACTTTTTCTTCCGACATTTCTTTTCAGTTAGAGCTACACACACGTTTCCCCATTTCTGACACTTTCATTTTTAATAGATGACCTGGTCAGGGCTGAGGGTGTTCTTTGTCTCAAAGTCCTCAGGGTTGACCTGAACGCCTTTATCCAGGACAGAGCCCAGAGCCGATCCTGGGTCCTGAGTGCGGGTCTTGACAACAGGGGTTCTCGCAGGCATAGTGTGGTGATCATTACTAATCATCAGCGATTTACCCCTGTGCACAGTCCAGAATCCCCCCCCCCCCCCACCCCCCCCCCCCAACCAAAAAACATATTGCACTGTAAAGGATCATCTGCACAGGACCACAGGAAGTATGTCTCAAATAATGGCAAAACAATCCTCAGTGCCATCAAATCGGATCTCATAGTAGCGTTTGGAAACCATTCCAACAAACCTTTGAGGTTTCTAGGTTAAAGGAATCAAAATGGGGATTGGCAGGGGGTGGTGGGGGTGGTGGGGGGGGAGGGGGGGGAGGGGGGAGAGGGGGAAGCAGACAGGGAATGGAGTGGGAAAGGGTGTGGTGGTCTCTCACTCTCTCTCTCTTGGAGGGGGAAAATGGCGGAAGGAGGGGATATAGACAATAAGAGAGGGCGAAAAGGAGATGTGAGGAGAGAGGGTTAGGGGTAAGGAGGGGGAAGGGGGAAGGTAATCGGGGTGAGGGGGCAGTTAATATTTCTCTGTGGAGACTTAATTTCAACTGTTAGTTTAGGGATCGATGTCATTCTTTCATGCGCCGCGATGTGTCTCTGTGGGTGGGTGTGAGTCTCTGGACGTGGGTGTGCTTCTTCGTGTTATCTTTGTTCAATATTATAAGTCATTCCTCTATCATTTTTGCTATTATGATTGATGCTATTATTGATGTCATTATTATCAGAAAATAGGCCTATCGTCCTGCTTGATGGTTCTCCTGATGCGTTGTCTATATCATCACCATCATCATCATTCATCATCATCCTTTCATCATTCATCATTCATCATCATCATTCATCAATCATCATCATCATTATAATCATCAGCATCATCATCCTCACTATATTTCTTGTTTTTGCTTATTATTACTAATATTAGTATTGGTAGGGGTGAATGGTTCTCATTTTACTTATTCATTATGTCTCATCATCTTCTTCATTATCACTGTGGTTGTTGTAGGATCTGTCACTTATCTTTTTAATGCACACGTCTTATCCACTTGCTCCATCTAACTCATACACTCCACATGCTGTAACATGCGCACACCACGCATCTCTCCTCTCCTCACGCTCGTACTCTCACACTCATCTCACACACACTCACTCTCCACTCGCACTCACGCACTCAAACTCACACACTCTCACACTCTCTCTCTCTCTCGATTCGCACTTCTATCCCTTCTCTCTCTCTCTCTCTCTCTCCGATCTTTCTCTCTCTCTCTCTCCCACACATACACCAGCTTCACACAGTATGAATGTGTCAGTACACCAAACACTAGGTCACACAGAAACCCAGACATTTTTGTATCAAATAACAACACTTAAGGCTCTTGGAAATGTCCATCTTAGTCAGACACACAGACAATAGGATGAAAGAGAGCGCCTCCCCCCCCCCCTAAAAAGCCCTACCTAAAAAAACAATTATAAAAAAAAAAATGTGGGGGGGGGGGGGGGGGGGGGGGGAGGGGGGGGGGTAGGAAAAAAAAAAAAAAAGGGAAAGGGGGGGGGGGGGGGGAGAGAAAAGGAAAAAAGAAAAAAGGAGGAAAGAAAGGAAAAAAAGGAAAAGAAAAAGGGTTAAAAATTAAGGCGGGAGTGGTGGTGGGTTGCATGATGAGTGAGCAAGATAGCGGAGAGCAGATGAATGATTGGGTGTGGTGTGAGAGTTACATATTTGTTTGAATGTAAATTTATGTTTCATACTTTTATTTAATATTTTTATTTTACACGGTGGAAGACAAGCTTCCATGCGTTGTACAATGCCAATGGACAATAAAAGAAACTTATGACTTATGACTTACTTATGACTTAGTACGAAAGGTACTAAGTTAGAACGCAAATTTACATATTTGTGCTCATGGGATGGAGAACTAACTCAAAAAAGAAAAAAACACAGAGAGGCAGCGTTCAGAGTATTTCTCGTTGGCTCCCAATTGAAAGAACGAACATATCCAGCAAGTGAAAATTGTTTCACTCCACAAGAGCAGATCAAACATGCATCGGGTTTGTTTGTAGTAGCAGCCTATATATTGAAGAATGAAGAGGGCATAACCCCACCCCACCCACCCACCTCCACAAAAAAAGAAGAAGAACAAGAAGAAGAAGAAGAAAAAACGCAACTTCCCAAACTAGAGTATAATTTTCAATTTTAGCTCACAAGAAACATCTGTTAAGAACTACCACACTAACACTCAACAGTACTGGAGATGATAGAATATTGAACAAAGTAAAGCAGACATGGCTTGGGATGTTAAAATGATGGGTAGCGAAGTGTCAAGTACATGCACCGAGTCAAACGTATTTTTGGGGCCAAACTGAGGCAGTGAACAGTAGTGTCAAGTTCATGTACTTGGACATAGCTTGGTCGCAAAACTGAGACAGCAATCAATAGTGCCTAGTACATACACACAGACATACCTTGGGGGCAAAAAAGAGGCAGCGAACAGTGGTGTCTAGTACACACATACCTTGGGGTGCAAATATGAGGCAGACAGTGACGGTGTCCTAGTACACACACACAGACGTACCTTTTGATCAAAGAAACCACAAACACCAATAACTGTGTATACTTTTTGAAGGTAGCTCTGTGCTGTGAAAAGAATAAAATAAAAGTAAAAGATTGTGCTGGTTTACTTTTTGTCCCAATGGGGGACAGACAGTGTATGAGCAAGGTACATAGAGAGATCTCTTTCGAATTAATGGAATTCTCGTCAGTATGTATATCTGCTAACAAACACTATCTTGTGGATAAACCCCAACAGGAAGACATTTCTAATAAAAGAATGGTGTCTTCTCTGCACTAGGCCTAATAGTCCACAATTTAAGCAAACCAGCACAAGGTGAAGAGAAAAAATGAAGGAAGAGACGTACCTTGGGAGTAAAAATGGGGCAGCGACCAATAGTGTGAAGTACATGCACACACATACCTTGGGGGGCAAATATGAGGCAGACAGTGATGGTGTCCTAGTACACACACACAGACGTACCTTGGGGGTAAAAATGGGGCAGCGACCAATAGTGTCAAATACATGTACACAGACATACCTTGGGGGGCAAATATGAGGCAGACAGTGATGGTGTCCTAGTACACACACACAGACGTACCTTGGGGGTAAAAATGGGGCAGCGACCAATAGTGTCAAGTACATGCACACACATACCTTGGGGGCAAATATGAGGCAGACAGTGATGGTGTCCTAGTACACACACACAGACGTACATTGGGGGTACAAATGGGGCAGCGACCAATAGTGTCAAGTACATGTACACAGACATACCTTGGGAGGCAAATATGAGGCAGACAGTGATGGTGTCCTAGTACACATACACAGATGTACCTTGGGGGTAAAAATGGGGCAGTGACCAATAGTATCAAGTACATGCACACAGACATACCTTGGGAGCAAAAATGAGGCAGACAGTGATGGTGTCCTAGTACACACACACAGACGTACATTGGGGGTACAAATGGGGCAGCGACCAATAGTGTCAAGTACATGTACACAGACATACCTTGGGAGGCAAATATGAGGCAGACAGTGATGGTGTCCTAGTACACATACACAGATGTACCTTGGGGGTAAACATGGGGCAGTGACCAATAGTGTCAAGTACATGCACACAGACATACCTTGGGAGCAAAAATGAAACAGAGAGTGATTGGTGTCATAGTACACACACACACACACACACACACACACACACACACACACACACACACCGAGATGCACTTTGGGGGTAAAAATGGGGCAGCGACCAATAGTGTCAAGTATATGTACATACCTTGGGGGCAAAAATGAGGCAGAGAGCGATTGTGTCAAAGACTTGCAGCTGCACCATCAACAGCACATACAACACATCTGGTCCCGCCGAAGACAACATAATTTGACTGTAAACAAAACAAAACAAAACATGTGCATGCATGTGTGCGCACACAACACACACGCACATGCGCACACGCACGCACACACACACACGTACACGCACACGCACACGCACGCCCACACGCACGCACACGCACACCCACACACACACACACACACACACACACACACACCTATGATTGTTACATCTTCAAGCAAATTGAAAGACTAACTTTTATTTTTGAGATACACAAGCCTTTGTTCCGATTGACAATTAGTCCAGTTTTCCACTAAATGCATTTTCCCTGTTTGTTTGTTTGTTTTTCATTTGGCTGAGACAACAAACTGCACATTCTGTACACCAAACAAATGAAGAATAAACAACAACACCAGAACACACGCACAACAACAACAAAAATTGCACAGTAAAGGTTCTATTAAAAACAAGTTTGCCGATGGTCTACTTTTGTAGCAGAAATGTCAAATTCAAATTCAAATTTCTTTATTGTCTTCAAATGAAGGAAATATTTTTTCAGCATGCACTTAAATCTAAAACTGACGAGACATATAATAAACTAAGACATAAAATACATGCATAAAAGCACATGTTATTCACATAGACCAATTAAGTTTGTCACACACACACTCCCACCTACCCCCCTCCCCCCCACACACACACACACACACACACAACACAAAATAAGTAAACATTAATAATAAAGAATATCATAATGACAACATCACAGCAAACAGTAAAATATAATAAAAAGTAATGCTATTCAGTACACACACAAGCACGCAAACACACACACACCACACAAAGATACAGAAATAAATGTGTTCATAAAATGTGAAAAGGCATAGAAATAATGAAAACAATCCAATGCATTGAAAAGCAAACGAAAAGGTTAGCACAAACTGAAATCATCTGAACAGACAGACAGACAGACAGGACAGACAGACAGACACACACACAGACACACACACACACACACAGACACAGCACACACACACACACACACACACACACACACACACACACACACACACACACACACACACACACAACACACACACACACACAACACTTGGATAAAGGTAATCAGAGCAAATAAATGACATACAAAGAACCCGACAGCAAACAATCACTAGAACGTACCTTATGAAGTAAACAGTCACAACCACACTACATCGTCACTTTCACGGGATGCAAATAAACCACCTGTCACACTAAAATAAACATAAATGTCCGATAAAACCAGCAAAACGAATAAATATGTGCAGCTGAGAGGCAGCGAGTGTATCGCACCCCTGAGAGTTATCTCCTTGTGACAAGGAGGCAAGCAATCCAGTTATGACACTACACTACAATATGATACAATACAACACAATATGATGGCAACATGCAATACCATTCAATGCAATCCATAAAGAAAATATCCAATGGTAGCTGTGTACAACGCACGTGATGGCAATGACGAAACCGCCCATGATGATGGCGTTGTAGATGGCCCAGGTGATGTACTTGCTCTCGTTGAACTGGGCTGGAGCTTTCCGCACAGTGAAGCTCAGGTACACCCCGACCAGCAGCATCAAGGCCTCACCTACACGTGGAGAAAGATACACAGTAATCATCAGCATGATTATGTGCTGTCTACATTTTATTTGTTTGTCTGATTTTCCTGTTTGCAGAGATGTTTTGAAAAGGTTTTAACAGATTTTGATTTGTTGTTTGCTGTTTATTTTTTTTCTCTGACGGGTTTCTTATTTGCAGATATGTTTTGAAAGGCATGGACATATTTTGCTGAACATTCAAGGTTTCCCAACTAAACTGGGTCAGATACAATATGTTAAGTGTCATAATTAATCTAAATTCAGTTACAGACTTATTTTATCTTCACCTAGGGATTCAGAAAATATTGTTTTTTGTTTGAATTGTTTGTGTACCGCTTTGTCTGTCCATTTACATTATACAGACTAATAAAACATTGTCGACGGTTAGGGTATCACCTGGTGAATCCACCATCAATTATTCTAATTCTTTTGAATTGCTATTAAAAAATGCACACTGTTTTCTTTCTTTATTATTTATGATAAGATTGCTGTTAGATACAGTCTGATAAATGATCGTCATAGAGAAATTATGTGAATATTTGGTGCATCATGATGAAATAGACCATTTAAGAGTTCGGCTATGAGAGATAATTCTTCAGATGCGTTTGTTTATCCTTACCTTTTACAAACGTATAATTGGATTTAAAATAAACATTCACTAGAACAACTTTTGCATTATCTGAAAGACTTCAATAATTGTAGTGAGATAGAACTAACATCAGTTGTATCCATGGAGTTTTGCGTTGTATCATTGCTTTTCAATTTGTTAATGAGTTACAGGAATAATCACTGTTATAATAAACTTTGTGAAACTGCGTTGAAGATTAGGGCCTTGCACAAGACATACTCTATACTTTTGGAGTTAATTTGATACGCCTGATGTATAATTTAAATACAGTTGTTTTTTCTCTCACGAAAACTGATACATATAATAGTTTGCTAAAACAATGAATGGCTTGCTAATTTTAGAGTTGTTAAAGAAAAGCCTTCTATTCGTAAGTCTTTGCCAAAGTCCGAGTCAAGCAATACCCCCAAGGGCGCCGAAGTTCCAGTAGTCAAAAGAACAGGCGAAAAACTTTTTGGTGTCCGGCATGACGATGGTGACCACATAGGGTGGTTTGACGGCAGCCCAGGCGGCAAGGAACAGGGCCATCAGTGCGGGCAGAAACGCCAGCCTCTGGAGAAGAACCTTGTCTGTCAGGTTCACCTTACGATGACTGGTGAAGATCACAGAGATCCTGCACAAAAGAGACAGACACATAGTTTGACATAATCCTTTGTATCTATTAAACGTTAAACAAACACAATGCTGCAACAATAAACAAATTTTTTTTCGGTCGTTGAAGGATCGGTTTGACAAGTACCGACCCAGTCCTTCCAAAAATTATGTTGATTGCGTTTCTTAGTCTTAGATACTCCGCTACCTTCAAAATATTACTCCATCTTCTGTTCACAAAAGCTGGAGACCCCTGTCCAATTGTGTCCCATTCGTACTCGGAAGCCTTAACTTTTGGAATTTGACAGCCTCACTAAAGGACTTGTAGTACAAGTAGTAACTAACGTGTCATTCAAGCATACATGTACTATGTCAAGCCTTCATGTGGAGAGCTTTGCAATATGTCTCAACCAGCTCAGTCAGCACTTGCAGGTGTAATTGAAACTAGGCATTGGTCTGTTGTTGACCTTACCTTGTTAATGATGAAGTCACTTCTCTTAATTTAATGCTCAGTGTGCTCCGAAAGCATCTCCTGTTAAACTCGTTAAGTTTCTTCTCATTGCTGGTTAATATAGTAAGCCCAGGGGCCTACACACGGTCATGATGTGAAATGCATTTCTCTTGTCACTCCAGATCTTATCAAGTACATTTACTGTAGCTGAGATTTTTCCACTAATGTCCTTGTTATCCTGACAAAAGCTCTCTTTCATAATTCAGAAGAAGAAACAGCCTTGAATTGAAATGATAATGGCAGAGAAGACATTCATTGCTTAGAAATAGACAGTTTAGAGACAATTAAAATTTTCTGCCAAAATTCTTTTGCACTATAATGGAAGAGGGTTTTTTTCAAAGTGGAAATTAATAGAAACCGCTTTATTTCTCGAACATTCCAAAATATCTTAAAAATAACATAATTCTAATCTTTTGCGCACTAATTGTTTTTCACAAACTTGAAAATTCAAAGTGATGGTATCACAAAGTTTTACTAACAGATAAGTTGTTTTACTAATGGATAAGTCGATGGCATTTTTGCAGAATCCTCCTACATACACAAAGTTAGATAAATTTAAAAGGGTAGAAAGAAGGGACGGACAGAAGGCCAGACTGACCAGAAACAAGCATATGAAGCATGTACAAATTGTAGAAAATGCACACAAGCTGAGAGAGAGAGAGAGAGAGATAGAGAGAGAGAGAGAGAGAGAGAGAGAGAGAGAGAGAGAGAGAGAGAGAGAGAGAGAGAGAGAGGAGAGAGATAGAGAGAGAGAGAGAGAGAGAGAGAGAGAGAGAGAGAGAGAGAGGAGAGGAGAGAGAGAGAGAGAGATGGGTGTGGAGGGGTTCCAACCAACCTCCAAGTCTTGAGTAGTAAAGAGCCGTAGAGCAAGGAGATTCCCAGGTGAAAAGGCCAGACAAATATGGAGCACAGCAAGTCAGTGGGCTCAGGGTACATCAGCAGAACCTGTAGCATCACAATACAGTGCAGTGACATTCAGTAGTAATACAAGGCACATGAAATTCAGTGCAATGATACAAGGCACGTGAAAAGACCAGACAAATACTGAGAACAGCAAGTCAGTGGGCTTAGGATACATCAACAGAATCTGTAACAATGGTAAGCGCAATACAATGCAATGCATGACAATGCGTGTGTGTGTGCCAGCCAATCGTATCCTATTATGTCTTTCATATATATCACGATCAAGTGCTTGCTAAAAATCTTACTAAACCCTCCTCCCATCCACTCCAAGCCTATAATAAACCCAGTCAAATTCCTCTCTTCATATCTTTTAAAAATAATTCTAAACAACAAATGCTTATCTATTATCTAATATCTAAAATCCTATGTCATCCTGTGCTGCGCATCTTCGTCTTTGAACCCCTGGGGCATATGTCAATAATTGCCAATAAATGTCAGGTGGACATTACTGGAAGAAGAAGAAGATAGCAGAAGAGGTGACTGATATTCTGGAGGCCTAGACTATAATTTGTGTAAAATGGAGAAGCTTTCTTCCTCCTGGAATCCTGATAGTGTTATCCTTATCAACACTCATTCTGCTGAACATGTACTATATTGCCATTCTCCTTATTTCAGTTTGTGTGTTTTCAATGCCCAGGCTCTGGGCACTGGAAAGAAACACGCTCTGCCATCTCCTACTTTGTCCACAATAACAACGTTGATGTGTTTGCCGCGGTTCAAACTTGGATTCGTTTTGAAGGTGATGAAGCCAAGTGCAGTGACATTGCTCCCCCTGGCCATCCCCGTCATTCCCGTGGTGACAGCACTGCTTTTGTCATCGCTATTATTCCCTTTCCTCTCAACAAAATCTGCCTTTCCCTTCACCCAAAGCTCCTTCGAACTGGCACAACTCACCCTTACCTCCCCCCACCAAACTTTCCACCTTCTGTGTTTGCATCGTCCTCCCCCAAGCTCTAAAAACCGCCTGACTGACTCCACCTTTGTTGACGAACTCCCCGATCTGCTGTCCTACTGCAAATCACTCCGTGACTCCTACAAAATCGCTGGCGACTACAATATTAATTTCGACCACCCCTCTCACTCCACCACCTCCAAAGTCATCGATCTTCTGGACTGCTATGACCTGATCCAGTCTGTCTATGCTCCGACCCACACATAACATCCCTGTATAACATCTTCTGCCCATTTGACCAGGCCATAGTGAAGTCTGTCACAATCGACCACACCCTCCCTTCTGATCACATCAGCCTTGTTGCTGACCTTCATCTTTCCCGTTATCCACCTCGAAAAACTTACGTTCTGACCAGACACCTCTCTACTGTCGACACGACTGTCTTCGTGGCTAACATTCAGTCTCATTTCTCTGCTTCACCGCTAATGTCTTATGATGAACAGAACTCCCTACTCCTTGGGCTCCTCGATCTCTATGCTCCTGCTTGTGGTCGCCTTGTCTCCAAGAGGCCAACTTCACCAGTGCTTTCCTCTGTTGGGCTATAGCTGCAAGAAGCCAAGTGTGAGAGACTTAGAGCTAAGAGACAGTGGCTCAAATCTAGTCTGACTGCTCATAAACAAATATTTAAAAATGCCAACAAATTCATTAATAGCCTTGTTGATGTTGCCAAATCTGTCTACTACAATGCTAAGATTATTGCACGTTCTAGATCCAAACAGTTCTTCCACATTACTGACACTCTTCTAGATAAAACTGGCCCTTCTCCATTTCCTTCAACCCACCACATTCCAGACTCCCACACGTTTTTTCTGACTTCGTTGTTAGCAAAATCAATAACCGAGAGTATCACTAGACTCCTTGACTACCGATCATATGTCCTACTCTGACCTCCCTTTCACTGGAATTCCCTTTGATTCTTTTCAACCTGTTTTGATACATTTGTTAGGAAAATCATTATGACATTTGGTATTAAGACATGTGAACTTGACCCACTGCCGGTTTCTTTCCTCACCCACTGTCTTGACACTCGTCTGTCTCATATTACCGCCATTATGAATCATTCCCTCTCTGCTGCTTCTTTTCCATTCTGTTTTTTAAATTAGCAATTGTAAGGCCTCTCGTGAAAAAGTCAACACTTGATCATAATAACTTGAAGAACTACAGGGCTGTATCAAACCTTTCCTTTCTTACCAAAGGTTTAGAGAAAGTTGGTCTCGATCAACTATTAGATCATCTTCACTCCAATAACCTATTTATCCCCTTCAACCTGCTTACCACTCGATCTGGCCATAGTACTAAGCCCGCTTTTGTCAAAATCTGTAACGATAAATGACTACCTTTGACTGTAACAACAGCTCATTTCTGACTCTGTTAGACCTATCTGCAGCTTTTGACACTATTGACCACTATCATTCTTTCCTACCCACACCACTCTTTTGGGCTCTATGACACAGTTCTGAGCTGGTTTCAGTCCTACATCACTGAACGTCAACAAGTAGTCTCTGTCAATGGTATTTCTTCTAAACCTTCTTCCTTGACCTATGTACACAGCAAGGTTCTGTCATGGGCCCTCTACTTTTCTCTCTATACCTGTCCTGTCTCCTCCATCGTTTTAGAACACTCGCTTCAGCCTCTCTGATGATAATCAGCGCTGTACGTCAGTGTGCCACTCCCTAACATACCTCTCATGATCAAAAGTACTCAATCTTGTGTAGCCAGCCTGAAGGACTAGATGCCAGAAATCAAACCAAAACTTGGTCACCCCTCCAAAGCTTCATAATCATCCTTTTCTTCCATCCTCCATGAAAGTCATTGACTCGTCTATCACTTTTTCTCCTGACTGCAACCTTGATGTAACATTTGATCATACCCTGTCTTTTCAACAGCATGTCAGTAATGTCTGTCGTAGTTGCTATATTGAACTCCGTCGAGTTGCTGCTATCTGCCATCTACTTTCAGAAGACACCACACAAAAGCTTTTGTCTGTGCATTTGTACTTTCCTGCCTTGATTACTCTAATGCTCTTTTGTCTTGTTCGTCCTAACAACTCATCAACAATTTTTTAAAAGTTCAAAATCATGCTGCCCGCCTCATCTTCCGCTCTTCTAAATATGACCATTATAACTCCATTGCTATGTTCTCTCCATTGGCTCCCTGTTCAGCAAAGATTATCCTACAAGATGGCTTATCTCTGTTTCAAATCCAGCGAGTCGTCCTGACCTGAATATCTCACTGATCTGTTACACCTCTATACGCCATCTCGAGCTCTGCGCTCCTCATCTGACACCCGTCTCTATAGCATCCCAACTGTCCGCACTAAAACCATTGGTCAACGCTCTTTCGCCTATCAAGCTCCTATCACTTGGAATCAGTTGCATCACTCTCTTAGATACCCGTTATCTCTTTCCTAAGTAGCAACTGACCTTCATGACCTGGGGTGCAAATTTCTGTGAGTCCCCGGCAATGCACTTGTGATGTGTGTGTATGTGTGTGTGTGTGTGGTGTGTGTGTGTGTGTGTCGTGTGTGTGTGTGTGTGTGTGTGTGTGTGTGTGTGTCCATCCTGAGTGGATTTATTTTAATGCAATGTCGTGTATCTGCTATATTGTTATATTGTAAACGCTTAGGGGATTAATTTGATTAATCGCTCTAAATATTAATGATAATAATGATGATAAATAAGGGGGGGGGGGGGGGGGGGAGACATACCGCCAAACACATGAACAAAGCCCCCAAAATCATGATCTGTAGAAAGCTGGGACTAGCTGTCTTCATCACCTGTGGAGTGACAGAGAAAATAATCATGACATCACAATACAATTAGTAACGATGAAGAAAAGGACTATATTTGTTGTTATTCTATTTTTTTTACATCGCACAGTTCGACATAACAAAAAGACTAACAAAGCGTGCACGCACAGAGAGAGAAAAGGAGACAGAGAGAGAGACGGGAGGGGGGGGGGGAGTTAGAAAGAGAGAAAGAGACAGACTTGCTAAATTGATTGTGTCTTGATGGGCATACCACACCCAACTAGGCAAAATCAAAGGAACGATCCCCACATATATCGAGGGATATCGAGGGGTCTTTTGTACATATAGCTCCCCCACCTTCTGGAAGTTCATGTGCTTGTAACTTCCTCTAATCTGTCTCATTCTCTTTGACTCTGCCTTTTCACTTTGCTTTCTTGTTCATCTACTTATGTTTCTTGATTTTTGGCCCATTCTCCTGCTTTTTCCAAAAAAAACCAATCTTCCATATAGTTTTCTCCTTTGAGTTCCTCAGAAATCGGAATGTGCCAGCTGAATGCAGCGTGGACACCAGTGAAAACTGGAAAACGGACACATAATGTACCCATTGTGGTCTTATGGCCCAGGAACGCAGAAGAAGAAGAAGAAGAAAAAGAAAGGCGCTACATCACAGATTGTTATTTTTCTGTCTATCAACAAACTTGCTCTTCTTTTATTTTGTATTGAACTTTCACTTCTATAACTAAGATGCATTGTTCTTCCCGTGACTGGAGATACTAATTAAGTTGTTGAACAAACCAAGCGTTTTGTTTTCCTTTGGGTGATTCATATTGCTGAAGTATTACAGATATATGCCTATCCGTAGTATATTTGTTGCTTTTGTTTTGTTGTTTTTAGACACGCATAGATACACAGAAAGATAGATAAAATAAATGGATAGATAGAAAGGCAAATAATAGAAATGGCGGTGTAAAATGGACGAGAGCATAACAGCAGGAAATACTCCGATCTGGAGTGGAAGGTATCTTGAACATTAATAAATAGATAGATAGATAGATAGATAGATACCACTGATAGATAGATAGATAGATAGATATGATAGATAGATAGATAGATAGATAGATTAGTAGGTAGAGAGAGAGAGGGAGAGAGAGAGAAGATGGAGAGAGGGAGAGAGAGAGATGATGAGAGAGAGGAGAAAGACAGAGGGAAGAGAGACGAAGAGATTGAGAAAGGTGAGAGAGGACGAGAGAGAGAGAGAGAGAGAGGAGACCGGTATCGCGTACTTTGCGCAACCATTGTGTGTTGAGAGAGGGTGTATATGTGACACACAAGGGGAAAGTGAATGAGAGAGCGAGAGAGGTTGACAGAGAGCGAGAGAGAGAGAGAGGAGAGAGGAGAGAGAGAGAGAGAGAGAGAGAGAGAGAGAGAGAGAGAGAGAGAGAGAGAGAGAAACAGAGGATAGATACTGACAGAGAGAGAGAGAGAGAGATACAGAGGAAACGGGTATCGCGTACTTGCGCAACCCATTGTGTGTTGAGAGAGAGGGTGTATATGTGACACACAAGGGAAAAGAATGAGAGAGAGAGCGAGGAGAGCGAGAGAGAGAGAGAGAGAGAGTGAGAGAGAGAGGAGAGAGAGAGAGAGAGAGGAGGTTGAAATATAATTTGCCTGGGAATACAGAAGAAGAAAAATGTATAAATAATATCGTGATTACAAGGGGGAAATGGAAAGAAGGGGGCGGTGTAAAATGGACGGGAGGATGGCAGCAGGAGATACTCTGATCTTGAGTGGAAGGTATCTTGAAGCGGATGCGTTTCAAGACGTTCGATTTGAATAATTGCAGTGTTTTCAAATCGATTTTTTTTTTCATGAAGATTGTTCAAGTATGAAATGCCCCTGGTAAGGTTTCCTGAAATAATGTTTTTGATTGTATTTTATATTTTATCCTAATTAGAAAACTAAGCCTGCTTTTCGTTTCTTCCCACAACTACCACCCTCTTTCCAATTACCCCTACTTCTTCATCCAGACCTCATCAATACTTCTGCCCACATTACACCTATGAAGAACGAGAATTGTAAAATAGCATACCATTTTATTTTCAATCCTGGAGAAGAAAAAAAAGGGAGGTATCGCCGAGTGGCAGACATGGTCCACTCCACGCTTTTCTCTTATGCAGTTTCCCTCCTTGGTATTCTTCATGGGGTTTAGCACTCAACGTACAACTACTATGCGTGGAACGCATAGGTTCTTCTTCTGTATGGTTGGGTAGTTTGGTATATTCTAGTCACAGGGACTTGTCTCTGTAAAATTCAGGCTTCTCCCACTTGGAGAGCGCATCACCGCGAGCGCAGCGCCACCCGCTTTTTTTTATTTTTAGGGGGGATGAGGAGGGGGAGCGGATTTGGGAAACCTAGCCATCAATTTGGTCACACCAGGCAGCGGGATTTCTCCCTACTCTTTACCGACTTTCAATTGCCGTGGGATTTTTGCGTGCGTAAAGCACGCGGGGTCAGAGTCTTGCGCTAAGTCCCCATCCGAAATTGACTCGACGTTCAGTTCGATTTTCCTGTCAGAGTAGAAAGAAAGGGCCCCCAGGCCGGGATTCGAACCCAGGTCACTCACCACATCGAAATAGGCAGGCGAACATCTTAACCACTCTGCCACCTTCATTGCTTTGATATGATGTTTTGGCAAGCCATGTAGCCCTCAGCGTCTATGGTAATAAATGGTTAAATGGTAGCTTTTCCGAATGAGTAGATCAACAATTTTTAATAATTAAAAAGACTAGTCTTTAGTTAATCTTAGAACATGTTACTAACTCTGGTCATGGTAATAAATGATTAAAAAATAACTTTTCAGAATGAGTACAGCGAAATTTTTGATAAAAAAAAAGTCCTTAGTTAAGCTTACAACTTTTCACGTTACTAAATTTGGTCATGATAATAAATAGTTAAAATGTAGCTTTTCCGAATGAGTATGCATACAGCGATAATGTTGATTATTGAAAAGAAAAGTCCTTAGTTACAACTATTCACGCTACCAATCTGGTCATGGTAATAAATGGTTAAACAAAAATAACCAACAGCTTTTCGGACTGAGTACAGCGAAAAGTTTGATCTTTAAAAATAAATGCTCTTTGTTACAACTTTTCACGTTACCAACTTTGGCTAAAAATTCATCCAGCATATGTTTTTGAAAGAAATGGTATTACAGGCAGACAGAGATATAGAAAAGGGTAAAATATACTCCTCGTAAAAAGTTCGAGGCCCAAGGACAATTAGATAAATGAAAACTCATTGAAACTTCCGCAAACAGGCGACCTGCTGAACACCAACAGCCCATTTTGTTTCGATCAGCACCGGAGAGATAAAAGGACCCAGCTTTTAATGTGGATGACATTTCCTCAAAGACAGATTTTCAGTGTGATGTTTGCAAACACACTGCGCACGCACACACACATACAGTATCGTCTACACACCGTACACCACTAGAACACACACCAGGTCCCCCCCAAAACATACATGCACGAAAACGCACACACACCATCATATGACACGCACGACGCACACAACACACCACACACACACACACACACACACTCTCTCTACCTCTCTCTCTACCTATCTCTCTCTCGCTCTCTCTCTCTCTCTCTCTCTCACACTCACAGCGTACAGAGACACACACTAGCACACACACACAGACGTAGATACAGACATAGTCACTCATACACACACGCACGTGGATGTATGCACGCACACACAACACACACATTTCCTCAAAGACAGCTTTTCATTGTGGGGATGTTTCGTAAACAAGAGAGAGGTTAGACGAGAGAGAGAGGGGGAGAGGGGAGAGAGAGAGAGACGAAGAGAGAGAGAGAGCGACGAGAGAGAGTAGAGAGATAGAGAGAGACGAGAGAGGCAGCTAAGAGCGAGAGAGTAGATAGAGAGAGATGAGGTGTGCACTACACAAACCAATTGTCCAGAGCAAACACGTTTTACAGGGCAATAATTGTGCGTAATTATGCAGTAGATCATCAAATGGGAATGGAGAGTTGTCTTAAGCTTATGCTGTCACTCATACACCAACACGCACTTGGATGTATGCACTCACACACATACACAAAGACAGCTTTCATTGGATGTCATTTAAACAGAGGGACGAACTTTGTAGATTGTGAGAGTTTGTAGAGAGAGAGGTAGAGAGCAGAGAGAGAGAGAGAGAGAGAGAGAAGAGAGAGAGACGGAGAGAGAGAGAGAGAGAGAGAGAGTCTAGAGAGAGAGAGGAGAGAGAGAGAGATGAGAGAGAGAGAGAAGAGAGAGAGAGCACTACACAAACCATTGTTCCAGAGCAAACGTTTTCAGCAATAATTGTCGTAATTGCAGTAGATCATCCAAGGAATGGAGAGTTGTTAAGCCTACACGTTCACTCTCTGTTGTTTAAGAGGGTAGAGTTACCCTATCAGGGGTCACTTTTGATTTGGCCATACACATAAATCTATTCCATAAAATCACCCCAAATTCAGCCTGGAAGTCAAATAAATCTAGAGAACATACATACATTTTTGTATGGTTGAAAATGATCACGTCAATACAAAATAACAATCAAATAATTAAAAAAAAGTACCTGGTACTGTAGGTCTTATTAATTGTGGAATGTCTTGTCATATCTGTATTTTGTCATAATGGATAAGACGCATGTCGTAAATTTATCTTTTTATGATATAATACACATATGCACCAAGGCTACATCAAACGTTTGTTATGCTCTGCGTAGCTATGGGCAGGGATTCTCTTTAGCCATGACAAGCTCCTAGCATAACATCGTCAGTCTCCAAAAATCCTCCGAAGCTCCGAGTGTGGTTGCTCACGTGGCGGGGTAATCAAAAAAACGGTCACACACGTAATGTTCTCATCCTGTAGCTGGTGCATTTGTACCATAGTGTTCAAGTGCTTCGGCTGTTGGATGATCCCTGGAGTCTTTTAGCCAGGGCCCGACAACAACAACAAGATACACATTATTATGCGCAACATTTATTAAAATAAATATCTGATACCTATGACATAAAATTAAAAAAACAATCCATCATTTTCAAAATTGTTGTAGGGTCTTTATTAGATACTGGTGACTGAAAAGGGGACTGGCACCAAAAATTGAAAACATAAGCAACGAAGCTAAAATTGTGTATGTGGGTGTGGTTTTTACCTTTCTTGGCATGATGTTATCAATTGCAAAGCAAGAGATGGACTTTCAACAAATGCATCCATGTGTTTAGCACTCCATTAGAAGCTTGCGTCACTCACACCACATGCCTGTTTTATGGCAATTTACTTGTTTTCATACTTCTAATTAAAATCATGCTATAAAACACAACATGAGCGGATTCTACATGCCCCCCAAATAAAGTTCAGAACATCATTGATTTACAGTTTGTGATAGTTTTTTCATGAAAAAAAGAAAGCCAAAAATAGCGTAACTCACATCACAGCATTACACCATGCACAAAATTGAACAGTGCTAGGAATGTAATCATCACAAATGTTTCTAACATGTCTATAACAGAAGTATTTCACGTGGAGTTTCTCTCCGTGATCAAATGTTTGAAAAGTGTTTTTCTTTTAAGACTGGGATGTACTTTGGAAACTGTTATCAAGGCATTACACCGCCTACAAGGCAAGCAGCGGTGTGTTTTTACAGTTGACAGCACAAACGTTTGATGACTGACTTTTTTTTCTTAATTGTATCTGATTTCATATAATATTAATTAATTTTGTGTTAATTTTTATAACATAGTTTTCTTTCTACTTCCCGCTCAGATCCGTCGCCTTTTAAACAGAGCAAGCAATTGCTTCAAATTCAGAAACACCACACTCTCTTTTTATGATGATTATTCCAAAGACCTAGCTTTTCCCTTGTGTTTATCTATGTGTCAGCAGCTCATTTCTGTATACGCTCATTTTCACCATGCACTGTTAGATTTTGCTGCAGTTTTTAGGATTTTATAACATGTTCATCCATTACGATCGCTTTAACCTTGTTTGTCAAGCTTCCTTGGACATTTATCTTTCATTTTTTATAAAATTACAGTTTATCTTTGCAATCGGGACACTTATTATTGGTCCTGAAAAGGGATAACCTTACGTTGTTACAACTATTACAAGACAGTCTGTCAATATGACAAAATCCTGATATAGGTTGTGTTATCAGCTGATGTGTGTAAAATTTCAAGTAAATACCTCTTCTACATTTTCAAATATCTGGTCAAAACGACGAAGATACTGAATTTTTACTACCCTTTTAACGCAAGAGGCTTTGATGTACACACTTCCCCTTATTTAATGCAAAATAACAACTACAAAATCATGATGCAAAGAACAAAACTTTCAATTGCGTATGAAATTATAATCATTTTAGTTCCAAAAATTCAATGTAACTTCAATAAAGAAAGATATATGATTTCTGCTCTTTTTTAGGGTAGCTCTGACCCCTTAAGTTGATTGTTTAATTCGCCATCTCTCTCTCTCTATATTCTCTCTCTCTCTCCATCTCTATCTCTCTCTCTCTCACTCTTCTCTCTCTCTCTCTCTTTCTTCCATATCATTTGCCTCCTCTTTCTCATGTGGTTTTATATATAAAACATCAATCATAAATTTAAATAGAAAACAAATTACATAAAATACTGCATAACTCGCAAGTCACTGACCGCACCATATATGCCAAGATCGTTAAAAGCTATTCTTGTTGTTGGGTCGATATAAATGGATGGTTCAAATGACAAAAAAGTAATAGATTTATAAAGGGCAAATATAACATGGTTTTTTTACAATCACTCTGACCTGTATTGTGACAATCATCTCTTGCAGTTCTGCTTCGTCAATTTCTTTAATTGACAACACAAAATTGAAGTGATTCGTAAATCATTATCTGTTCTTTTTCATTAAACCAAAAGACATCGGTCAAAATAGTGGAGAGACAGGAAACCAAAATACGTCCTTGTTTGATGCATGCTTGACCTGGGTGAACGCCTGTTGACATGAGATAAAAGTAGAAATCATAATTTGGTTAGCCACTAATTCTTCTTGAAGGTTTCTTGACGTCATATTCTCATTTTCTGTAAAGGCTCAGAGGCTTCAGTAATTGAAAAGGGTGGGTTTTTTTCGGTCGCCACATTACGAATGATTCAGAACACGTTCTTATACACGGACAAGTTTACATACAAGGTGATTATATAGGCCCTTGCACATGCAACACAAGAGCATCGATCAATGCTACTACCACCGAGTATTAGACCCCCCCGCATAGGTACTGGGAAGTTAAAGTACAAAGAGTTTCCCCTCGCTATCAGGAAGTTCTGTGTTAGGAGAGTTCCTCTAATTGCCACTTTCTTTGTCTCTGCCTTTATTTCCTTATTATCATCTACTGATTTTCCCTTTTTGGCAATCCGAATCTCTGTCTTATCTTATAGAAAAGCCCCCCCCCCCCCCCCTCCCCCCCCCCCCCCCCCACACACACACACACAACACACACAACACGCACATTCACACGCCTTCGAACAATCATTTAATTTCCAGTGAAAAAAACCAACGTGGACAGACAGACAGGGGAAGACATATATGCCGACACCCCCCCCCCCCCCCCCCCCCCCTCCCCCCCCCTGCCAAACTTGGTGGAGGAAAAGTCCTCACCAAAATCTGCCCCCCCCTTGGTGGTTCTTGGTTTTTAGGTGATGACGGCAGGGCTAACAGCCACAGATGAGGAGGATAAGGAGAC
>JAGGCT020004082.1:293670-310586 GCA_017654935.2 Phymorhynchus buccinoides | reverse complement strand
AAGAAGGGGCAGACATACCGCCAAGCACATGAGCAAAGCCCCCAGAATCATGATCTGTAGGAAGCTGGGACTAGCTGTCTTCATCACCTGTGGAGTGACAGGATAAGTTTACCATCTATTAAAAGAGGGCCATCTTTCATCATTTCATCAGGCATTTCCGCGAAACGAAACTTGACAAGAAGCACTGCGACAGAGCAAACCCAGCCAGACTTATGTTTAATAAGTTGCAAGTAACCAGTCGGGTAAGTTAGATTAGTATGTACTTTACCTGTTAAAGGGATATTACTCTTGTTTTACTGTTTGCCCAATACCTAGAGTAGTTGGTTCCCTTTCCCAATGGTTTAACACCCATGTCACCAAAAGGCATCAAATCTGGGCCTGTTATCCAAAGACCCTATTTTCTCCATTTTGGGAGGTAAGGGATAGGCCTAATGTTATATATATGTCACAGAGGAATTCCCAACTGATATTGCAGATTTTTTTCTCTATCCAGTTAAGTTTAATGGTATTTTTTGGCTGCAAAATGGCTGGCGGTGGAAGGGTTAACGTAATGAAGAGTGTAATGCGGAATAATATTGGGGAATATTCGATTAAGGCCCGACTACTAGGTAAACTGGGGTATCATACTTTTGTCACAAGGGTAATGGCAAGTTATTGTTATAATAAGTAATAATGATGTACATTAAAAAATAAGAGATTTTTATAGCGTTGTGGAAAAAAAGAACCCCTATGTTTGATGGCAAATATATCAAAAAACGGATAAGATGGGGGGGGGGGGGGGGGGGAGATACTATCAATATGGAAAAGTATCGACACTTTTACATCAGTCACAAGATAAAACAATAAAATAAGATTTGTGGTTAAAAAAAAAAAAAAAACTTCTAGCTAGCTGCTACACTACATACGATTCGCTGTTAATACAATGCGATTTTGAAGATGTGAGCCCTGATTTGCGTGAAATTCATGTATTGGGTCTTCTTCTAGAAGTACTTCTTCAGTAATGCCCACCTGCCGATAATCGGTAAATATTGACACTAGCGCAACGCCTAGTACCGGCAACGCCCAGTACCGGTCACGCCTTGTATCGGTACCGCCAAGAAACGGTAATGCTGATTGAGTACCGGTTTGGCCGGGTCCGCAAAATATTATATTATTACTTTTGTCTGTGTCCCTCCTTCCATCTTCTTTCGCTCATCCCGTTAACCCCCCCCCCCCCCTGCTCGGCGTCGTTCAGCTAGTGATTTGCCAATACTACACTGCAGCTGCTGTAGCATAGCACCGACACTAGAGGTGTTTCTGTGCCGATTGAGGACAAACGTCGCAGCTCTTCGCTGGATTTTTTTCAAGTTCCGTGATGAGCCTGCTGGTGTGTGGATCCCAGACTGGGCTAGCGTATTCTAAAACAGGTCTCACCATGGCCTTGTATGCGAGCTCTTTTGTTGTTGCAGAGCACACCTTCAGGTTTCGTCTCAGGAAGCCCAGGGTTCTGTTGGCCCTCGCACAGACAGCTTCAATGTGGGCTCCCCACGAGAGGTCGGTCTGCAGGGTGACCCCAAGGTATTTTGCCGAGGACACTCTATCAAGGCTATGGCCATGCAGGCTGTAGCTGACGTTGGCATTGAGTGGCTTTTTGCTGCGCGTCAGAGGAAGCTGGCTACACTTGGCGGGGTGGAATGCCATGTCCCATTCTCTTTCCCAGTCTTCAAGTCTGTGAAGGGCCTCTTGCAATTTGGCCGGGTCATCACAGGTGATGAAGCGATACACAGCAGTATCGTCAGCAAAGAGTCAGGATGGAGATGAGGTGTTGGAGGGTAGGTCATTGATGTAGGTTAAAAAGAGGCATGGAGCAAGAACCTTGGGGCACGCCGGACTTCACTCGCACGTAGCTGGACTGTGCTCCGTCGACCACTACTGCCTGCTTTCGGGTCTACTTTAAGCATAGAATATAGAACGAAAGTAGTAGAATTATTTTTAGACGAAAGTATTTCACGTGAATCATGACTCGTATCGTCTCAATCGCATTGACAGTGAATCGTATGTAATGTAACAGGACCGTTATAGAGTTTATTTCATTTGATAACAAATACTGCGCGTGCACTAAAGAACCAACAGTGCGTGAGCACGATTATAGAGGGACAAAGGAGAACTACATGGATGAAGTAGAGAACACAGCAAACGTGAATGACACAGATTGGCGACACAGCACGATGTTGAAATAATAATCACTTCCAGTAAAACGAAGGATTCAAAAAAAGGAAAGAAAAGAAAAAAATGGAAGAGCATAATGATCCAATTTTATGTTAACCATAAGGTTTATCTCTATTAGTTTAAAAAAAAGAATTTAAATCGTCGTTCCACAGCAGGTCTTCAAGAGGAATCAGTTGATCATGCATGGATTGCAGAAAGGTTTATAAATGCTCTCTCTCTCTCTCTCCTCTCTCTCTCTCTCTCTCTCTCTCTCTCTCTCTCTCTCTCTCTCTCTCTTTCTATCTCTCTCGCACACACACACACACACGGAAAACCGAAGAAGCATGAAAACATAGACTCACTTTTCGTGTCGTTGACACGAGTGAGCCAAAAAGAAAAACTGAGGCTCCACAAAGTAAAAGTATCTGACCAGATCCATCCTATGTCTGTAGGTGATGACGGAGAGGGCGACACAGCCGCAGATGAGGAGGCCGACGATGACGACGACGATGGGACGAAAAACGATGCTGGTCTGATACAGACAGGGAGTGCTATCCTCACAGGTCACACAGCCACGGGCACACGGCACGCATTGGAACCGACTGCAACAGAGCACGACTGTGTCAGTTTATTGGTGCTGGTCTGATACAGACAGGGAGTGTTGTCATCACAGGTCACACAGCCACGGGCACACGGCACCATTGGAACCGACTGCAACAGAGCACAGACTGTGTCAGTTTATTGGTGCTGGTCTGATACAGACAGGGAGTGTTATCCTCACAGGTCACACAGCCACGGGCACACGTCACGCATTGGAACCGACTGCAACAGAGCACAGACTGTGTCAGTTTATTGGTGCTGGTCTGATACAGACAGGGAGTGTTGTCCTCACAGGTCACACAGCCATGGGCACACGTCACGCATTGGAACAGACTGCAACAGAGCACAGACTGTGTCAGTTTATTGGTGCTGGTCTGATGCAGACAGGGAGTGTTGTCCTCACAGGTCACACAGCCACGGGCACACGTCACGCATTGGAACAGACTGCAACAGAGCACAGACTGTGTCAGTTTATTGGTGCTGGTCTGATGCAGACAGGGAGTGTTATCCTCACAGGTCACACAGCCACGGGCACACGTCACGCATTGGAACAGACTGCAACAGAGCACAGACTGTGTCAGTTTATTATTTAACATCATCATCATCATCATCACCACAACCATCACCACCTTCATTACCATCATTATCATCATCTTCATTACCATCATCGTTATCAACATCATCCTTACCATCATCATCATCAGCAGCAGCAGCAGCAGCAACAACAACAAACTTATACTCCTTTGCTGACATTAGTTGGGCATAGGACAATAACAAGAGAAAGGGTTATGCTTTGTTTTAGAATTGTCCAAATGTTTTTTGCAACATTCAATACCTAAGGGGGAGAAACAGTATTTGTGACTGTGGGACTTGGGTACGGGTGATTCAGGGAGCGGGTGTTATGTAAAAAATGTCATCTTCAGAATTTTATTAACCTTTTGTCAATTGTAAAACTGAGCAGTTTAGTACTTTAGGCTATAGCGATTTTGTTTGGTACATGATGTTTGTTTATGTTTGCGTGTGATGTGTGTACCAACAGCCCTGCAAAATCACTGCTAAACTAATCTGTAGAATATATACACATTTTTCAACTAGTTATTCAAATGTACTTTTAGTGCAACACAAGAAATCCCGAAAATTCAAATCAATGAATGTTGATAAACCTATTTTATATATATTTAAATAACTACCAAACTATAAAAGATATCATCAACATATTCCTTTCTTCTTCTTCTTCTTCTTCTTCTTCTTCAGCGGTCGATATGAGTGGCAGGTCAGACTTTTAAATTAGTCGCCATGATGAAGTCCCCTGTCTTTGCCAGGTCAGTGCGGCTGCCCCAGCCCCCACCCCGACCAAGGCTGGCGTCGTAGTGCATCATGCGTTGAACAGTATTGTTCACAGGGGTCTGCAGTCCTAACCTACATTTACATTCGTCAGTCTGGGCGATTTTGAGTCGATTGAGGTGGCTCAGCAGTCTGCAGTGGCCAGTCCTCAGCCGGAAGAGGGTTGTTTGCTGGTGTTTGTTGAGCTGGTGGATTGCATCAACACCACTGTCTTTACCCTGCCTTCTCTTCCACTGGGACCGGTAGCGATTGTGGATAATTGTTTTTGCTTCTCAGTAGGTCACGGGATAGCTGAATTGCTCCATTCTGCTGCCTGCTTTGGAGAGAACGTCAGCCTTCTCTTTTCCAGTATCCCACAGTGAGATGGAATCCATTAGAGCGTGATAAAGGACTGTCTTGAAAGATCAAGGAGAGGTTCTAGCTTGATGCTCTTTAGATCTGGTTCATTTTTGGTGTTTTGAAGTCCCTGAAGCAGAGATTTGCATTCAGTGAAGAAGATAATCTTCGGTGGTGGGTTTGCAGATCTTGCAATGATTTTTGTTGCATAGAGCTGATGTCTCTGCTCTGTAATTTGAAGAATTTCTCCCTTTTGGAAGAGCTTTAGGAATCAGTGTTCCGCCTGTTTTTTCTGATGAAGATCCCTACACTTCCGTTCCTAACTCCTCCCTCTGAGGATCCATCGGTAAAAACATGAGTCCACTCACTGGGATGGCATTGGCTCCCAATCATCTCCATTGCCAGAGCGTAATGTAGTCCTTTTCTGTCCCAGGAACTTCAGTAACGATTGAGATCCCTTCCATGAAGTTGTCCGGCTCCTCGTATTCGGGAAGCATCTCCATTCGGCCAAGGATGCAGGTAGCAGGTCTTCATTTTTGTTGTGCAGACTGTTGGACAGGTGCTTGAAGCTGGTTCGTTTCAGCCTGTTCTTTGTTGGCTTGTGAATCTAAGAGTGCGAGGGGTGGGTGGGCATTCGCAGAAGCTTTTCACTATGGATATGCACCTTTTCTTCCCTTCTGTCTTCCAGAGGATGTAGGCTGGTGTGCTTTTCCATGGCTTGGCTGGGGGTTGTTCTTATCCCGCCTGAGATGAGCCGTAATCCTGCGTTATACACTTTGTTCAGGCGACCTGTTTTTGTTTTGGATGCTGTGGCCCAAGCAGAGATGCCAATTTCCAGGACTGGTCTTACAGTGCCCTTGTACACCGTCTGTAAGATGTTACTATTTGCGCCCCACGACGTCTTGCCAGCTTCTTCATGATGACAAGCTTCCTGGTGGCTTTCTTCTCAGTTTCTTTGAGATGAGGGTCCACGTCAGGCGCTTGTCCAACTTAACGACCAAATATGTTGGGACGTTGTCCTGTTGCAACTCTTTCATTCAACTTAATTTTTGCAGTTTCTGGCAGGGATGACAGTGAGAAGACTGTAGTGACTGCCTTGGTGCTGTTGATTTCTACACCCCATTCAGATGCTCATCTTCAGACATGAACCAGTGCTTCCTGCATCCTGTGGCTTACAGTTGATAGATGCTCTGCCGTGTTCCAGGCTGCAAAGTCATCGGCATGGAGGGCTCTGGAGACATGCTTGGTGAGTTTCTCCGAAATGTTATCTATGAAGATGAGGAAGAGAGTCGGGGCGACTCATTCATAATGGAAGTGCTGCAAATCTACTTTTTTTACATTCAAAATATAAACATATTCCATTGAGCCATTTTTGAATTAATCAAGATTGAAATTTCACCAAATTCGCGTTGTTTGTTTGTTGCTTTGTTTTGGTTTTTTGCCGTATTTCAACGGCAAATCACGCAAATGATTTTGTATTGTGAATGTGGCAATCCCTTAGTGACCCGCAATTTTCCTGAAAAATTGCAGTGAAATTGGAGGATACAATTTGAAGAAAATTAAAAAAAAAAAAAACCTCGTACAATAAAAATAGTATTGCCACCCAAAGGGAAATTCCTAATTAACACAGCAAACAATTGACAACATCCACCAATAGAAAGCAAACGGAACATAGTCTAGTCCAGAAAAGATGGACATTGAGCGAGAAATATCATACCCAGCAGGGGCCTGTTCAGATGCTGTACCATCCCAGCTGTGCGCTGTGTTCGAGTCACTGATCTGGTCAAAGAAGTTGTCGATGTCCACCCCTCGGAAAGCTTTCACACCGTCAGTGCCTTCGCCGGGGAAATAGAAGCCGTCCAAACACTCACAGTTGTAGGAGCTGCGCTTGAAGCCTCGGTTCTTGATGGGCACACACTGAGGCAGACACATGTGCAGAGAATGCTAGGAAAAGTTGAAGCACCCAAGGCGGTTGATTTTCTTGTTAGTTTTTACATGTTTGTATGTCATCATAATAATTAGGGCATCATCGTAGCAGCCCTGTCATGTAGTCCCTCACCAATATTGGAACTCCATAGCATTTTATTCATCATAATAATTCTCATCTCCATCAATCAATAATGTTGTTGTTGTTGATGGCTTACCCTCGCTAAAAGACCCCAGGGATCATCCTAACAGCGGAAACACCCAAACACTATGGTACAAGCGCATCAGCTACGGATGAGAACATTACGTGTGTGACCGTTTTTGATTACCCTGCCACATGGGCAGCCACACTCCGTCTTCAAGGGATTTTGGAGACTGATGATGTTATGCTAGAAGCTTGTCATGGCTAAAGACAATCCCTGTATAACTATGCATAGCATAACAACATTTTGATGTAGCCTTGGTGTTCTAGCCTATGTCAATTGGTCTGACAGCCTTAACCCTTTCACCGCCAGCCATATTTCAGCCAAACCTTTCCACTAATTGTACCTGGATAGAGAACAAAATCCATATTATGCAGTATTGGGGATTATTCTGTGACATATATTTGATAAGGTCTATCCTTACTTCCCTAAATTGAGACAATAGGGTCTTTGGATAAAAGACCCCAATTTGATGCCTTTCAGTGACATGGGTGTTAAACCATTGTGGTGCATAAATGCAGCATTGGCGGTGAAAGGGTTAAGCCAAGGCAGAATCATCAATAATAATATAAAAAATATCTCGATTTTAGTGGCCTTGCAAGCCCTGCTTTCATGGTGGTCTCAGTTTCGATTGCCAATCTAGTCTACCCTATGCATTTGGTGCGTTCGGGTCAAGTCATGGGAATCAGTATGTTCACGTAGCGGTCGGTGGATGGTTGTGGTGGCACCCTCGGGGGAGGACCTCACTCACGCTGTCTCCATGACTAGGTCATTATTATTTTCAGTAGGGGGCTTAGTAAGTGTTGTCCTGCACCATACGTTAGCTCAGAACAGGTTCCACTGAATACCACCGAAGCGACTCAGCAGCAGTGCAGTGTCTCCTTTCTCCTTTGGTGGTTGCCTTTAGATGACCTAACATAGATTTCCTCTCTTTAGATTGCTGGTTTTGGATTCTGCGACCCTGACAAACCAGGGTGTGGCTGTGAGTTGGGACTCGGAATGACTGGCGTGGGAGCAACGCCATTGTATGGCCCAGAAGATGGGACAAAAAAGAGGGGATGGGTGTGTGAATAGAGGTTAGGAAGAAGAAGAAAAATCAAATTTGATTTTTCTTTCTTTGAAACCTCACGCTGTCTCCGTGACTAGGACATTATTGTTTTCAATAAGGGGCTTAGTCAGTGTATTACCCTTAAAATGAAAATTCTAAACTTATAACCATTGGTGGTGACAACGAAGAAAAACACGCTTAAGGACAGCAAAGGTACCTTGGTGGTGGACTGACAGTTGTGTGTGCCTCTGAAGATGTTCAGCGATCCAGCCTCCTCCCTTTCTTCAGCATCACACTGGTTGATGTTGATGTCAGTGAGCTCCAGGTCGGTGGTGGTGACGCCCCTGAGAAGGACAGTTGACCACACTCATGTTGGCCTAATGTTGTAGGGGCAATAAGGATGGTGGAGGTGGGTGCATGGTGGTAGGCGCTCTGTGTCCAAGTCCTATTTACATTCTATTGTCACAATTTTATGTCGTATAAAAAACGTACGTTCTTTGCTGAAATTGGGGAGCACTGAAACTGTGTGAAGAGTATGCATAAAAATAGTAGGCCTACATAGCTGCAATTTGAAAATTATTATCAGAAAATTTGACGAAGTAATCCACGTGTAAGTGAAATCTGAAAAGCAGAAACACATAGGCTATGTGTAAGTACATGATTTGTGTGTGTACGTAAGTACATGATAATAAAAAGATGGGTTTGGATACACACACACATTATAAATGGAAACAGCATGCGCTTATCCGTAAATAAGTAAAAGAAAGAAGGAAAAAAGTAAGCACATGAGGTTTCAAAAGTAGGCCTACTGTGATAAACAAAGAATCGAAAGCCAACGTCTATTTGTACCTTTGAAAATATTGAGACAGATGGATTTGCATTAAGAAACAAAAATTAAATTAAGTGTAAAAACGTGTCGCGTAAATGTGCAGAATAATTTGGTTTTTTGACAAAGTATGTGTTGAATAAGAAACTGGTTTCAGAGCATACATTTTTGAACTGTTAATACAAGTTCTTAGGAATTAAAACCCCCACAATGCATCGCTCATGTTTATGAAAAGCTTGACAAATACGCGTGGAATACAAAACAAAAAATAATGCAGTTTAGTCACATTGTTACCCAAAAAAATCGTTTTAAAATATAAATCGATGTGTAGGTTAAGTTTCAAATTGCAAAATGCAGTTTAGTAATATTTTTACAAAAGTTTTCATATTAAAATATAAAGCGGTATGTAGGTTAAGTTCTTCTTCTATCACTCAGACAGTTTCCTGTCAATTATGAGCGCAGATGCATCAAGCTGCCGTTATTCGCCTAAGAAATAGTCCGACTTCGGCTGGATGAAATGTTTTTGAAGTGTTTCGTGAAAAAAGGCAAGAGAACGGACCGGTAAGCAAAGGGAAAAGGCAGAGTCAAAGAGAGTGACAGACTAGAGGAAGTTACAAGCAAAGAACTTCCAGAAGGTGGGGGAACTATTTATACAAAGACCCCCAGGTATCCCCACGGGGGGAGGTTAAGTTCGAAAGTCATGACATTTTGACAAGTATGGAGAATAGCATGTGGTAATAAACTTGACGAAAATGAACCAAATGTAGTTATAAGAGTACACCAACCTATGCACCATCCATTTAACCACATAGTCAAAAATACGCCCCCCCCCCCTCCCTCTCTCCTTAGCTAGCTTACTTGAAGACAGGGGTACCACTGCTGTCTAGGGCCAGGATAGGGGCTGAGAATGTGACCATCCAAATGTTGCCTCCCCCACAGTCATAATAGGGTTTGGTCCAATACCCGTGACTGTAGTTGGACACGGGTGTCAGCATCTTAACGATTCCCACCTTCCTGCCACACATGTAGGATTTCTTTTAGCGTTGTTATTAAACACACACACACACACACACACACACACACACACACACACACACACACATATAGTTTGCTTTGATAAAACTTTTTTTGTGTCCAATGTCTGTATTTGTGAACCTCAGAAACAAACTCAGTTTACTTTAACTTTACGATTTGTTCTGTGTTCTGAAAAGAAGAAAATAATATGCTGATTTATAGACAATGCCTACTCAAAGACAGCTGTTTCGTCTTGTGAAAGACTCTTCAGTCTGCATGTCGGCCTGCAAAGAATGTCCACAGTGAACGTTCAAGCTGAGCAAGAAGACTTTCTGCAAGAGAATGGTTGTACTCTTTGCACCAGATTGAAAGTCCACAATAAAAGCAAACATAAAAAGAAATGATAAAAATCTTATATAAAATGACAAAAATAATAATGTTCTAAAATTATAATTAAAAAAGATAATAGACATGACTAGGGAGGGCCAACTACTGAGATGGAATCCAAAATGTTGATAAAAATAGAATGAATATAACATCTCAGTTATAAGCTGAGCGCAAGCTTATAACTGCAATTTTATATTCATTCTCTATCTATATATATATATAGTTTGCTTTGATAAAACGTTTCTGTGTCCAATGTCTGTATTTGTGAACCTCAGAAACAAAACCAGTTAACGTTAACTTTGAGTAATGTTCCGTGTTCCCCCCAAAAAAAAAATTATACATAAATTGTGCTGATTTACTTTTTCTCCCAATGGGGGAGGGACAGTGCCTTATGCAAAGACAGCTGTTTCGATCTAGTAGAAGGTCTCATCAGTTTGCATGATCAGCCTGCAATTTTACTGTCCAGTGGATGTCAACTTGAGCCAGAAGAATGGTGTCTTCTTTGCACCAAATCGAAAATCCAGAGACATACAGAGAAAAAGAAAGGGAGATACAGAGACAAAGAGAGACACAGACACACAGAGAGAAAGAGAGACAGAGACTGAGACACAGAGAGAGACAGGGCACAGAGAAAGAGAGAGAGAGATACAGAAAAACACATGAAGAGACAGAGAAAGAGAGAGAGAGAAAGGGGTGGGGTGGGGGTGGGAACAGAGTCACACAGTGAGAGAAAGACAAATTAAAAACCGAGACACAGAGAGGGACAATGAGAGAGACAGAGAGAGAGTGAGACATAGAAAGAGAATCAGAGAGAGACACACAGAGAGAGAAAGATAGGGAGAGACATTGGAGAGAAGAACACAAAGAGAGACACAGACAAAAAGAGAAAGACAGAGACAAAGAAATACAGAGCGACATACAGAGAGAGAGAGGGGAAAGAGAAAGAATAAGAGAGACATCGACCCATAGAGAGAGAAAGAGATACAGAGAGAATAGCCACATGAGGTTAAATAGCCATTGCCATGCTAATTAGCCATGCATCAGCAACGAAAGCTTCAGCTGGACATAACGGAACGTGTGTGTGTGTGTGTGTGTGTGTGTGTGTGTGTGTGTGTGTGTGAGAGAGAGAGAGAGAGAGAGAGAGAGAGAGAGAGAGAGAGAGAGAGAGAGAGAGAGAGAGAGAGAGAGAGAGCAATGAGCAGACAGGGAGTGGCGGCTTCATCACACACTGTAAACATTTACCACAGACAGTAACAGGAAAAACGAGAGAGAGAGAGAGAGAGAGAGAGAGAGAGAGAGAGAGAGAGAGAGAGAGAGAGAGAGAGAGAGAGAGAGAGAGAGAGAGAGAGAGAGAGAGAGAGAGTGGCGGCTTCATCACACACTGTAAGCATTTACCTCAGACAGTAACAGGAAAAACTATGTGCAGGCATACTTTCTCATAAAACTTTCGCTTATCCGTCTTGGAGATGCGTAGGGGATGTCAGAGACACTTTCAGGTATCAGAAGTTTCGCTTAACCGTCGTTTCACTTATCCGTCGGAAAGTTAGTCTTCCAAAGAAGGGCTTTGGCCGGGAAATGAAAATTGCTTTCAGGTATCAAAAGTTTCGCTTAACCGACTTTCAGGTAAACTTACATGCACTGTATTCGGAATTACCACAAGCCATTGCAGCAATATACCAAGCTTGAAGATCCTAAGTCCAATGATGTGAAATATATGGCCACAAAAAGAAATTTATGTTTTCAGGGTCAAACTTCAAGGTCCTTTTACTGATAGAGAATAATATAAGAGATACGCCTCCACATAAAACTTGAAGTGATTATGTTTACGATTCCCAAGATACAGTCCAGAGAGAAAGACAAAAACAGAAAGAAAAAAGTTACAAACCACAATTAACAAACTTATCCTCCTTTGCCCATTGTAAACTGGGAGAAAGGACGAAAGCAAACAACCCCCCAAAAAAGCAGCAAACTGATACTCATTTGCTGACTGCTGCAGTCAGGCAAAGGAAAAAAAAACACAACCAAAAACGAGCGACGAAAATGATGTTTTACGTCCTCTCGGTCATAGACACATATGGGACATTTGTAAATACAAAGATGGTGGGAACAATACTGGCTGCAATGCCCGGAGGCAGTGCAACACCAGTAAAGTCCCGAGTTTTTAACAATATAGATAAGCGTGTAGCGGTAACCACGCCTCGGTTAAACCTCATCGGCTATGGTACCGCCACAGATGTGCAATGAACAACAACAAAAAAACAGTGCCAAACTTATACTCCTTTGCCGACCGTTGTCGGACAAAGAAAAGAAAAAAGTAACGACTGCTAGACCCATCTCGTCTCTGACGTGACAGACAAAAAAAAACACTTAGAGAACTATTCCATGTTCAGTTTGTAACAACGTAACATGCTGCTATCCATTTAAACCGGGTGTACAAAAAATAAAACATGGTTTACAGTACTTGTCAATGGTAATTTTGTCCGTGACGATTTTGACGTCAGAGTAGTTCCTGCTCTTGGGCCCTTCCCACCATTCACCAGAGGTATTGATGTAATTGTAATTCTGGGCAATGTCGAAAGATGTGAAACTGCGGTCTTTATTCCTGTATGCGTAAGGAGCGAATCTGGCCCGGCCCGGCTTCAGGACAACCTCTTCGAAGGCTGCGGCAGCGCCATAGATGAGCGACTTTAAGTGAACGTTGTTAAGGACCAAGTTGAAGAACGTGATGTCCGGGATGCTATGGAAAAAACAAAACAAACGGGTACATTTGACAACAAGGATGTTGCTGAGTGGCAGATTGTCCATTACGCGTTTTGCCCCTTCACGGGACCCCCCCCCCCCCCCCCCCCCCCCGCATGTTAGTCCCCACCGTTTTTTGCGTCCTTTGGTTAATACACCTTCACACAAAAGTTGAGACAATTCCGTCCAGCGCTTCACGAAATACAGCCCAAACAAAAACTGAAGGTCAAGAAGATTCAAAATGATCCCCACTGCATTCTTTGAGTGTTGCTGATTGAGACTATGTATAGCTATATGGGTGTAAGACGAATGGGTTTCATGAAACAGCCTCAAGGTCAACGTCAAGGACAAAAGGCTTAAAATGTCTCCCACTCTATTCCTTAGGTCATGATGATCAAGAATAGGCCTACATATTATTACCTGGGTGTACACCCAATGGTGTTAAAACTATAATCCTACTGCTAAGTTTCCCATTAGAACCTGCAAGCAGAGATTCACAGATTATGCTATGAGTCACCTCCGGCTTTGTACACATGGTCGTTGAGCTCAGTCGTTGAGCCCAGTCTTCGTTTAGACTACAATTGGCGCACAGGATGCATGCTATGCGAGTTCGTGTCATCCATTCCGCCGGCACAACATTGCCTACTCCTACTGAATAGTGGAATGGGCTTTAACGTGTGCGCAAGATCTTGTGCATGCGTTCGCACACGGGACCTCGGTTTTAAGTCTCATCCGAAGTACTTTTTCCCCAACTGACGTCAGGTACCCATTTACACCTGGGTGGAGTGAGGAAAATAGGAGTAAAGTGCCTTTCCCAAGGACACACCACTGCGACCCGAGCTGGATTCGAACCCGCACATTCGCAAACCTGACGGATTACTAGCCAGCGACTCAACCAACTTGAGCCACAGCGGTTCATCAGGATGTAGCACGTGTAGCCAGCATGTGAGAGAGTTGGGAGGTGATATGAGGTGCTACCTCTAATCAGAGCCCCCTGCATCCCGGTCATAGACTGTAAAGTGAAAAACCCTATAATACATAATTAGCATCACCTAAAGGATGCAAAGAGTGAGAGAGAGGGGGGAGGGGAGAGAGAGAGAGAGAGAGAGAGAGAGAGAGAGAGAGAGAGAGAGAGAGAGAGAGAGAGAGAGAGAGAGGGGGGGGGGGGGCGCTAAGATGTGGGGGTGAATGGAGCGGGGCGGAACGGGCCAAGGACATGTCTACTGCTCGGCGACACACTTGTTTTTCGTCTCTTTTAGTCCAGGCTTTTCTACTTTCTGTAGATCCCCAACATTCTGGCGATATGAAAGTCAACAGCAAACAGTGAGTGTGGTCATTTAAAGGGAAGACAGGAAGTTTGGGCATCATCCAGGAATTTTATTATTTTTTAAAACTTGCAGAGAAACATGGAACTTATCTTTTTAGGCTACAAAAAAATTGAAGAAAGTGACGATGCATGGGAGAGAACACGCACACGCACACGCACACACACACACACACACACACCCACACACACGCACACACATGGGTGCTCCTGGGAAATTTTTAAAATCCTGCAAGCCCCGGTGGAGTGCAGGGACAGCGCCCCTCCTGGGGGTTCCGGGGGCAATGCCCCCTGGAAGCTGAAGGGAAACAACAGTTTCCAATGTAATTGACAGGCTCTCGTTGCACTTTCACTTCTGGTTAAACTTCATGACCTCTTTAACCAGCAAAATGCATCTTCTCAAATTCTCATAATCCGGCGACGCCAGCTCCAGGCAATAAAAAAAATCATGAACTTCAGGATATCCTGAAAGCAGGAGCATCCATGCACACACACACACACACACACACTGTCACACACACACACACACACACACACTGTTTCTTACTCTTTCAGAGTATTATTGTTTTGGGCCAACAACATGGAAAAATAGTTTGCGGTGCGGATGGCGGGGTCAGCGAAGTTCACCCAGGCGCTGGTGTCAAAGGTCAAGGACAACGTAGGGCCATTGCCTTCGCTACAGTTCTCCAGATGGGCAATCTGCTCCACGTAGTTCAGAGCCTCTTTCGCCGCCCTGATTCGCTCTGAAAGAGAGAAAACAAATGGAAATATAGGGCATGTGTTTGCTCCTGGAAGAAACATGGGAGGATTCCCGCCATCAGACACCTTTAAAACAGGTCTTCTCCATGTGCAGCCCCTATTTCCAGTCCAACTCCTCCGTCACCAATATCCTGTGATCCAAGGTCGACCAAATTTCAGCCAACTGCTTTAATATTCCAAATTTTGAATTGGAATAATGTCTTGCAATGCACAGTGGCGTAGGAACATGGGGGTGGGGGAACTGCCCCCCCTCCCCCCCGGCTCAGAGGAGGGGGATGGCAGACATGATGAGTGAGTCGAAAGGCTGGCATTATAGCGACATAGTTGCATTGTTTTCAGATTGCTTTATTAGCCCTCTATTACATTCTAAAATGGCGAGGTGTTGCGATTTTTGTACCTTCTTTTTTGCTGTTTTATTTCTGTCTTTACAATATCATGAGAACGGCTGCAAAATATTTCTTCAAAAGTTGAAGGTAGTATATCAGTGGCATAGGAACAGGGGATGGGGCCGGGAGAGCGGTTGAACCCCCCCCCCCCCTCCACTCCCTGTTCCCTGGCTCAGAGGAAGGGGGAGGCAGACATGCTCCCCTGGCCCCCAGAGAGAGAGAGAGAGAGAGAGAGAGAGAGAGAGAGAAGAGAGAGAGAGAGAGAGAGAGAGAGAGAGAGAGAGAGAAGAGAGAGAGAGAGAGAGAGAGAGAGGGAGGGAGAGAGAGAGAGAGAGAGAGAGAGGGGGGGAGGGCCTTCATTTTTTTTTCCAAACTATGATTTACATCGATTTATTTGAAATTCTAATGCTAAAATAATTATGGCCGTTATTAAATGTACAAGTACGAGACCTATCAAACACTACCCCCCTTGTCCCCCCCCCCCCCCCCTTCTTCTGCCCCCCCCCCCCCCCCCCCCCCCCCCCCCCCCCCCCTCCTACATGCTCCCTGTGACTTGTTAAAGTTTGTTGCATCCCAGTTCTGCTTCTGTCACCTCTCCCCTTACGTTCTAATCCACCCTCACTACTTCCACCCCCTTGAAGGCGAAAAAGTACAGACGACACACACAAAACCCATCGTTACATTAAGCCGCTAATATGAAGTCATGTGATTAAAATTGGAAGTGGTCATTAGAGGTGAGGGCCTGCATGATTTAGCCCGGTTTCACTGGTCCTTTGGTTGTTCTCAAAGGTGGGTTTACCTTGGATCCATATTCTATGCCACATTTTCAATTTTGAAATAGATTAGGATTAGGATTAAAATTATAGCCCCGTCGACAACAAAGGCCATGTCAGGGCTGTCACCACGTTACATCTCACCACGAATTTTGAAATAGAAAACCATGGTAAATTGCTAACCTTTTATAAATGACAGTGAATCCCAAACTAGGAGGCATTAGCACCGGCTCTAAGTGCTGCAGCAAAGGGGATTATTTGGCCTTTGGGGACCTTCCTCATCACCAGCTGTCTAAAATCTCTTTGGCCGAGAGAGTGTGGATACCTTTGGGCCAGATTTCTCCACAATTAATGCTATGCCCAGTCCTCCGCAATAGTAGGTGCCCCCTTTGCTATCCGAAAGTCATGGCTAGTCAAGACTGACTGACATACACCTTTTGAAGTTTTAGATCATTTGTAGATTTCATTAAGTTTTATTTTATTAGATGGCTGATAGTGATAACAACTGATTTGCTTTGAACAACTATAATCGAATATAACTGATTTCTTTAGGCACAGTATTTGACAATAGCATGATCTGGTTTGATTTCACTTTGCTCAATTTATGATTAAATATTATCTGAGGTAGACCTACCCTATAAGAACACTTCTTATATATCCCTGTCTTGCTTATATGTATGAGTAATGTTACTAAGTTTGTTCTTTTGTGTTTCTGGCTATTCTTATATTCAGGAAAAAAAGATTTGGTGTGATGTAATATGACGTTAAATAGCTGAGATATGTTTCCCTTCCCTTTTTTTTCTTTGTTGTATAGGCCTAAATGATGCAACATTTTTACACGACTTCGGGCTTTGGTGCTACATCAAAGACAGTTCATTTGCTGATTCCACCAAAACAGCAACATCGCTGCCGATTTACACAGATTCTGCATGACATAATTATGTTCATGCTACACATGGAGGGATTTTTGCGAAGTCATCATCCCTCAACCACGTCACGTATTTGATTCTTCTAATAAGACAAAAGAAAAGAGACAGACAGACCGACAGACAGAGAGCAGACAG
>JAGGCT020004082.1:271170-291170 GCA_017654935.2 Phymorhynchus buccinoides | reverse complement strand
CAATTACTGTCCTCTTGACTTGACCTGACTTCACTTGATACACAGAGACAGCATAATGATTATCCAAATTCGGAACACACACACACAACATCACATACACGCACACGCACGCACGCACGCACACGCACACGCACGCACGAACACGCACACACACACACACATACACAGTCACACACACACACACACAAACACACACACACACTCTCACACACACACACACACACGCACATACACACACACATTTGCACGCACGCACGCACGCACGCACGCACACGCACACACGCACACGCACACACACACACACACACACAAAGCACACACACCAATATAGGCTTACATATACAGATCACACATAATAATCAACACATTTAATTAATTAGTTTAAGAATGTTATGAAGAATGAGCCCTTTCGCATAACGGCAACGAGTTCAACATTTTAGATGCCTTACAATAACTCACTGCAGGCATGCAGTTGGCTTGTTATTCACTGCATTGAAGTAATATATTTTGCAGAATGCATGATCTTACACCTCGAGGACTGAGCTACGAACATTCACACCATTTACAAAGGGTCACTACTATATTTTAATCATGTATTATTTTTAAAAAAAAACCTGTTATTTATCTTCTCCTTCCCTCGCCCACCAACCCCCTCTCCTTATCACAATAATTATGTTTCGTCAAAAATCTGCAAACATGGCAGTTCACATAATGAAGTTGACAACTAGTCCCGGTGTGCACCCACCTCTCTTCTTATATACTTACATTCATGGACGATCCTTGAAGCTCGGATTTGGCTCCGCAGAATCCCTGCAAATCAAACACCACATGCTTCCGTCTTCCTTGTTGTAATTCGAGTTCCGTCAAGTGAGTGCGTATGTGTGTGTGTGTGTGTGTGTGTGTGTGTGTGTGTGTGTGTGTGTGTGTGTTGTGCGTGTGTGTGCGTGTGTGCGCGTGTGGTCGTGCGTGTGTGTGTGTGTTGTGTTGTAGATGCGCGCGTGTGTGTGTGTTTAAGTTGTACGTGCATGCGCGCGTGCGTGTGTGTGCGCGCGCACGTAGTGTGTGTGTATGCGCCCATGTATATGTGAGAGAGAGAGAGAGAGGAGAGAGAGAGAGAGAGAGAGAGAGAGAGAGAGAGAGAGACACAGTGACAGTGAGCAGAGAGAGAGAGAGAGAGAGAGAGAGGAGAGAGAGAGAGAGAGAGAGAGTTGCTTTGCCATTTTGTGTTGTTTGTTTGTTTGAACAGCTGTTACTTCTCAACCTATAGCCTACTATCTTTGTTTTCTGCTTATATTAAAGACCCACCACCCCGATGTGCATTTTCCCTCTCTTGCTCGGAATATTTCTTACCAGTGAGAGAGGGAAAAACACGTGACAACCGCTGTTCGGCGTTTCGCATTGGCATAAGGCTGTGGTAGACCAATTGACATACAAAGCTAGAACACCAAGGCTACATCAAAATGTTGTTATGTTCTGCATAGTTATGCGGGGATTGTCTCTAGCCATGGCAAGCTCCTAGCATAACATAATCAGTCCAAAATCCTCCGAAGTCGGAGTGTGGCTGCCCACGCGGAGGGGTAATGAAAAAACGGTCACACACGTAATGTTCTCATCTTCTCATCCCTAGCTGGTGCATTTTGTACCATAGTGTTCAAGTGTTTCGGCTGTTGGGATGATCCCTGGAGTCTTTAAGCCAGGGAACGACAACAACACAATGGGCGTGGTGGGAGTTTAAATGTTTTAACCTTGACAAATGCCAGGAATGAGATCTTACTAAGTCATATTTAAGTTAAGTTCATACTCAATACATAGCTTTGAACAGACAAGCTTCCATACTCAGTCACAAAACGCATACTTTCGGAGATAGGCGGGTAACCCCCCCCCCACCCCCACACCACCCCCACCCCACACACCCACACACACACCACCCACACCCAAACTCATTTGGACACATCACATATTCTTACCATCGACACTATGATGTCTAAGTTGGGTAGTCCTCTTCATCATCATCACCACGATCATCAGCCACAGCAAACGGCGTGGACGACCCAAAGGTCCCCTCAAACACATCGTAATCTTAGTAGTCCGTAGGTCACCCCATACCTTCCCTGCAACACCCCCCTCCTCCCCGTCCCCGGGGATTTTATGAGACATAATTATACCCCACGAAAGCCCAGGCTCTCAGCTATCAAAAGCAGATTGTTTGCCTTCGAACATCCGCTGGGTGTGGACGTGTCAAGGGCACAGACTTACTGGCTTCCGAAACGACATGCATCGTCCACGATACAAAACATAGTTTTTGCACATGCTTTCCGACACCTAAACTAATTATTTCACGCTCTCATGCAAAATGTAAACGAGAGAGACTGCCGTCACTATTATTGTTTATACATAGTGATAACTATTTAACGGATAGTACTACAGCATAGATTACTGTGACATGGCAATGTCTTCTGTAAAAGAAACATGCTGCTCAGAAATTATCCTCAGAGACAGGCAGCTAAGTAGAATAATTAATGATCTCATTAACCATCTATGCACATAAAAGATTGGTTTTTTTAACTCATATCATTTATAGATAAAATGATGTACTTTTTGTTATGTTCTAATCGTGTAAGAACTAAGATAACAGACCAAGCAAAGAGTGTGACGTGAACATTTTTTTTTTTTTTTTGTATAATGAAATAATTGGCACTACAAGAAAGAGCAACTAACTATTAAGATCTTAGTAAGAATTAAATCGTTGAGGCCACCGAGAGAAAAATTAGGAATTTTTTTTGTTTTTTTTTTAGCATATGACTGTAGCCAGTGTAGGAAATGTGTGACAGATTTCTTCCAACAATCAAGATGATTGAAAGCTGAATAAAACTCCACTATTTTTTGTAGAAAAACAGTACTCACAGATAGTGTATTGTCTGTAGAACCTATAATGTAGCTTTTTTTTGAGAAAAGAAGCTCTTCAATATTTGTTATTGCATAAAAAAAATATTTCAGTCGAAGAAAATCTTATTAGTTCGGCTTTCCGGCGCCCCCTTACCATGCGCTCGTCTCGTGCATTGACGTATTTATTAGCGTAATCGTCATCAAACTGACGTATTGATGATCAATACGTCAGTCGTCCGGGCATAGATCGAACAAAAAACAATCAAACTTTCATTGTTCTAGATTTTTAGGAAGTTTCAAAACAACACATGTGCAACATTAAACACTTACATTTTAAGCATCGAAACAAACGTATGTCATTTTCTGATGCCGCTGGTCGAATGAAGTAAAATATTGTAAGATTAAGCACTTAAATCAGCTTACAAGCAAGAATCGCATTGCTGTTTTTGAGTCCGTCATTCAGTTTGAAAACAGAAGTGCGCATGCGTTGTCATCGGCCTTGTAGTAGTAGTAGTAGTAGGGGTAGGGACTAAATAAGCCGTCAAGCTTTTTGGCAGTCCCATCGAATCATCAATTTTTATTTTGTATCTTTGATCAAGGTGTAATCGGTTGAATTTTCCTATCATACAATTTTAATCAATGCTTCTAAATATATTTATAAATTTTGGATGATTATCTAGACGATTTTTGAATGTATTAGTATTGGGTGCACATTTTAGGTCCACTGGTATATCATTCCATAGGTTAGCAATTCTGTTAGTAAAACAATATTTTTTTAATGTTAGTGTTATATCGCTTAATAAAAACCTTACCATATGAATTCCTTGTTATATCATATTGTACAGATGTAAAGAAATCATCCCATGACAAATCAACACGACCATTAAATATTTTATATGCTTCAATCAGGTCTCCCCTGACTCTTCTACTTTTAAGGGAATAGAGATTAAGATAAAGAAGTCTGTTTTCATAAGTCATATTTCTGCATTTTTTAACAAGCTTTGAAGCCCTTCGTTGAACTTTTTCAATAGCTACTGATTGATATTTATACTTAGGATACCATATATTGTTGCCATACTCTAAATGTGACCTTACTAGTGCTTTATATAGTTTGGTAAATATGTCATAATCAATATTAATAAATGTTCTTTTAATTAACCCTATCATTTTATTCGCTTTATTTACGCAGCTTTGAATATGTGCATCAAAAGATAAATCTTTATCAAATATAACTCCCAAATCTTTCTCCTTCTCACATGTTATTAATGAAACGGGAACATCGTTCTTAGTCATAGTATAATCTTTGTTTGGATTTTTCCTACCAGCATGCATAACCTTGCATTTATCTGTATTAAAATATAAATTCCATTTAATAGTCCAGTCCTGTAGTTTGTTCAAATCTTGCTGAAGTAATTGACAGTTACATGATTTGTTAAACATTTTTGTATTATCAGCAAATATTTTACATGGAGATTCTACACACTCAGGAAGATCATTAATAAAAAAATAGTAAAGAGAATGGGTCCAAGTATGCTACCCTGAGGGATTCCACTGAGTACATTGGCTACAAATGAATAATTGTCTCCAACCCTAACCCTTTGAGCTCTATTGGTTAAAAAGTCCTTAATCCAATTATGAACATTTCCAACTATGCCATAAGACTTAACTTTCATTAATAATCTATTATGTGGTACACTATCAAATGCCTTTCTAAAGTCTAAATAAATTATGTCCACTGGATAACCATTATCTAATAACTCTGTTAGTTCCTCCATGACTTCCATAAGCTGGGTGGTACATGATCTCTTACTTCTAAAGCCATGTTGACATTTTGCATACAATTTGTTGTCATGCATGTGATTTACAATCGCATCTCTAATAAAAAATGACTCAAGGATCTTGCATACTATGCATGTCAAACTAACAGGTCTATAATTTCCAGGATCAGATCTGGAACCCTTTTTAAAAATGGCAGTTACATCAGCTTGTTTCCAGTCAGTGAGAATCACACCAGATTCTAAGGACTTATTAAAGAGTAAGGTTAGTGGAAGGGATAGTTCTTTTGCTAATTCTTTTAAGACTCGTGGAGGCATGCCGTCTGGACCCTGTGCTTTTGAAGCATCTAACTCCCTAAGTTTGTTTTCAACTGCTAAAGGGGTAACTCTTATGTCAGAAACTGATATCCCATTAGAATTAATGCACTCTTCTAGATTAGGTATATCTGTTATGTCTTCTTTTATAAACACACTAGCAAAAAAATTATTTAGAACCTCTGCTTTATCTTCATCAGTAACAGCAAAGTCTCCATTCACCTGTTTCAGTGCACTCACTCCTACATTGGTCTTTGATCTTTCATTTACATATTTCCAAAACGCTTTAGGTTTTACTTACAATTATCAGCAATGCTTTTCTCATATTTTTTCCTTGCTTTTTTTAATTGATTTATTACATTTATTTATGGATTTTTTATATTTCTTATAGGCTGGCCCCTTGTTATTATCATTCTGCTTATCCGACCTTGACCTTTCACACGCGTCATCATTTACTATGAAAATAAAACGAAAATACACCTCGATTTTTGGGGCACCGATAAATATGACTGGGGTCACCCAAATCTTTCTAAAAAATTGATCAAGCTTCACACCGATGATTAATCTTACTGCGACCATACTTTGTTGGCGCGCCTCGGGCACAGCTTTTCAACGATCGATGCGATGAGTGAATCTTCTTGTTCTCTCTAATCTACTTCTCTTCAACCCAACGATAGATTCGCAAGCTCAACGATCTAACAAACTAGCGGGTATGTAGACTTATTCCCACCGTTGTAGCAATTTATTAATTCTAAGCATCGTCTTGCTTTTTAGTGTGATAACTGTGCATGCACATGCGACTCCATTTTTTGCGCGTGTGTCCCGAACCCAGACAAGTTCAGAGATCAAATCCAAGGGACGCAACTTACCTACATACCTACTCTTTGAACAGACCATCATGGATGAGAAACGCTTACTAGTTACTAATAATACAAAGTTAAGCTGCAAGCGCAAAAGCTTGTCTGCATCATTCTTTATGAAAACCACAAGTCTGGTGCAAAATAACGATACTGATTAACACAAATTTTAATAATTTTGACCGTAGTTTCAGTTTGCTAGTCTCAGTCTGATGTTCTAGTTTGTTTAGCAAACTTATTCAAAGGGACAAACCTTCCACGTCAGAAATTAAGAAATTTTAAAAAATACTCATTAAGACAAGGCCTAATAGGCCAACATCACAGGCGGAATTTGGGTCCAATCAAAGGTGTTACCGTGTTACTAACTTAGTAGTGTGGAAAGGTTTTTACCAATAAAATGTTTTGTTTTGCCCACCTTGGTCAATTTAATTACGCATTTTCATATTGACGTCACAAATGTTTTCCTGTCCTCCGATTTGCTTCTAAAGACCCTACGTATAATGGTTTTTTTAAAGATCCCACGGTTCGAAACTTAGTAGGACATAAAACCCTAAAGGCCGTGTTCATATTAAAAAGGAAGTTCTGTGCTTGTAACTTCCTCTGATCTGCCACTCTCTTTGACTCTGCATTTTTTCCTTTGCTTTCTGTCATCTACTATCTTTCTGACTTTTTGGCCCATTCTCCTGCCTTTAAAAAAACAATCTTCCAAATAATTTTTCTCCTTTGAGCTCCTCAAAAATTGGAATGTGTCGGCTGTACACAGCGGGGAGACCAGTGAAAACTGAAAAACTGGACACCCGGACACATACACTTTACCCATTATGGCCATATGACCTGGGAACACAGAAGAAGAAGAAGAAGAAGTGTGTTCTCAAGCTCTTACAATGTTGTAATATTGTCAGTGCGTTAACCGTGAATGTGACAAGGAGTTTCAACTGCATGTCCCCACTCAGCAGAATCTTGAATGCACTCCATAAGTCCATGTTTTGATTAAATGCCCCTATATTTTATAACTCGGTATGCAGAAACTGGGACAATTTACATACAAAATTGCACATGCGCGTGCAAACTACACATCTGTCATGACATGTACTCATTTTTGTGCTTACTAAATTGAACATCACTTCAATGTAATACAGGAAGCACTGCGACAAAACAAACCCGACCAGATTAAGTTTAATATGTTGCAGCTAACCACTCATATATGTTATATTATTATTACTATACTTGTTAAAGGGACATTACTCTTGCTTTGCTATTTGCTCAATACCTAGAGTAGTTAGTTCCTTTTGATTACTGGCAACATTTGGATGGTTAGTGCTTGGACAAAAAAAATCCTAAAGAAATCACTAACAACCAGCAAGGTCATGATTATCGAAAGGAACCTTCCTTGTTCTCACAGAAACTCAAGCTATTTGGTTAAAAGGCTGAATCTAGAAATCTTAGATTAAAAAAAATCCACCAACCACGTCTTTTAAATATTTTGGCTGAGTGTTCTACATAGTATTTCAAATATATTTCTTTCATCAGATTAATTGTAAAAACTGTTTTTAGTTGAGCAGTATCATGGAACATTATTTAGTAGAACTATGTTCTTAAATAATTCACTTAGTATCGCATACATAAATAAAATTGCCCATGAGTGAAAATCTAGCAATTTTAACTGAATAAAACTAAAAAATAGCACATACTACAACACATTCTTGACTATTATTTATGAAATGTTGCTTATGGTAAACTAAAGTTGGCTTGAAAAAATATTCTAAAAATGTAGATGAAATAAATGTTCCTCCCAAAACAGCTGTGTTCTATTTCCTAAGTGCTGCAGGTGGCCAAAAAGGGATGGGCTGGCCTTTGGGAACCTTCCTCAACGCCTGGTGTGTCCTCAAATCTCTTTGGCCGAGAGAGTGTGGATGTACCCTGGGCAAGGCATCTCCACTATAAACAAATTCTAACCCAGCCCGCCAGAATAGTATTCTGCCCCCCTCTGCTATCTGGCAGTCATGGTCGGAAAAGACCGACTGGCATACATACTCATCTGTCTAATTTGATTAAAATCCATCCAGTACTTATTGAACATTCATACAAGTACAATCAATTACTGTTATTGTAAACTTAATAAAAACTACAATTATGCATCATTGTCCAGACATGTTAAAAAACTAACATTGTAATGCATACATGCACACATACATACGTACGTACTTGTATACACACATACAGATAACAAAAAAACAATACGTTACAGACTCTGTCTGGCCCGCGGTACAAATAGAGCAGATTTGCGCGTTTATGTGTTGGCAGAGGGAGAGATTGAAGAGAGAGGGGGGGGGGGAGAGAGAGAGAGGGGGGGGCGAGAGAGAGAGAGAGAGATTGATTGATGAATTTTTATTTATAGAGGGGTAATAGAGTAAGCAATTTAACATGCTTTTTTACATCCAGCCCTCTGGACAAAATACATATAAAAAGTAGAAAATGAAAAACGAAAATAAACACATTACAAAGTAATATAAAGCATGCAAAAAAACATCCCTATATTGTAACACATCAATACCAAAATCAGTCAAACCTATTATTATTAACTATACTAATTATTAACATTCAAAATTTGTGAAGTAAGCGCATACGCACGGGAAAATAAAAACCCAATCCTATTTTTCACACTCATCTTTAAACATTCAAAATTGAGAAGTGCACAAACATAAAGAAAAAAATTTAAAAAAACTCAATCATACTTCATCATTAAAACAGTACTTATTTGAAAAGAAACCCATGCACATAATAAGTCAAACATAATTTTACTTTACCTACTCATCTTAGCAACATGCACAATTTAAAATGTTAAATACATGTACCCATGGCAACATGAAACCTATTCCTACATTCCATTATTCATTTTTAACATGAACAGATTAAACAGGTAACACGCACACGTGGGGATTTAAACAAAAGCAAACCTAGTCATATTGTTTGCAAGCGAATACAAATATTAAAAAGTAAATACTGCTCATCACGAAATCAAGCTAGTAGAGAGTCAAGTTGATAAAAATATGCATGATGAGTCTCGTCTCGAAACGGAGCGATAGAACAAGGTCTGCGTGCTTAGAGGAAAGCAACATAGCATCCCTCGCTACGAATTCCCTTTTCTATTTTAGAGTCTAGAGCGCGATACGAGGTTGCCTATTTCGATGCACCCTATATCGATAGCAGAGCTATAAGCGCGAGAGATTTTTAGGTCTGTTATATGATATCACGAGTAGGGAAATCGTGCGATGGTGTTAGTGTTGTGCTGTGAGAGTGATAGATGTGTTGTGGTGTGCACAGACACATGTGAGTGATAAGATGCCTGTGTGTTTGTTGTGTAGTGGTGTGTGTTTGTGTCTGATTGTCTGGTGTTGTGTTTGTGTGTGTGTGTTTTTTTTTTTTCCGCTTGTGTGTGTGATGTGTGTGTGTGATCATCAATCACCTGTGTGTGGCATTGTGTGTGTGTTATAGTGTACTGTCCTGGGTGTCGTGTTGTGGTTGTTCAATTGTGTTGTGAGAGTGTTTGTTTTTGTGGGTGTGTTTGTGTGTGTGTGTACGTGTCGCGACAAAACGTGCGTGCGTTTCGAAACTGTGCTTGGTGTGCGCGCGTGTGCGTGCTCGGTCTACAAAATCAATTCTACAATGTGTGCTGTTTGTGTGTGTGTTTGTGGTGTGTGTGGGTGTGTGCGTGTGCGTGTGCGTGCGTGTGCGTGTGCGTGCGGTCGTGCGTCGTGCGTGCGTGTGCGTGTGCGTGTGTAGTGTAGTGTGTGTGTTGATAGACAGAGAATGACGAATGTTTGCGAATGTTTTATTGAGGGTAAAAATGGATAAGCTTTACAAAGAGAGAGGAGAGAGAGCGAGAGAGAGAGAGAGAGAGAGAGGAGGAGAGAGAGAGAGAGGAAGAGAGATCGAGAGCGAGAGAGATAGTAGACAGAGGAGACTAAGAGAGCAGAGAGAAGAGTGAGAGAGAGATACCGAGACGAGACAGCGAGAGAGAGAGAGAGAGAGAGAGAGACAGACAGACAGACAGACAGACAGACAGATACGGACGGACGTACAGCAGACAGACCAGAGAGATACAGACAGACAGACCGACAGACAGACCAGACAGTCTGAGCATGAGGAGACTTCAGACTCAGATTTCCGACCTCTCGCACTCAAAAACTTTATTTGCACAGGGGATGGCATGCATTTAGACTGGAGCCTATTAACTGTGAAGAGTCTGAGGTAGAGAAAGAAGAGAGAGAGAGAGAGAGAGACAGAGAGAGTGAGAGAGAGACAGAGAGAGAAGAGAGAGAGATCAGAGAGAGTACACTCAGCGAGCGGAAGTAGAGCGAGAGAGAGAGGTTCGAGGTGAGGAGAGATATCAAGGCTTAGACATAAACATATCTTAATAGTACTCCCGAGTGTCGCCTCAACAACTAACCACTACACTCCAACACTAAGCACACGGTCACACGTTATACTATCATAGTAAATACATATCCATAGGATGAGCACACTTAATCACTACGGGCTGGGCAGCGCACGATCGCAGTCCAAGTGCGGGCGATTCCCAAATTTGTAAATCCCTCCCCATACACTCCTCAAAATCCCGACACGTCGTGCGCGCGCTCGTGAGCGAAATCTAGAATGATGAAAAATTTTTATGCGCTCCAGTAACTACACAATTCTCTATCTAAGCGTCTTCGCACAGGGCCATTGTGCAATATGGGTAGTACATATCTTGTCCCCGTTTTAACAAATGTTCAAAACGACTCTCGGGGGGGGGGGGGCCCGCTGATGTAATCAAGCCTAAGCCAACATTCCCGACTTGTCTTTAGGATGCTCAAAGGAGAATAAAATTATTTGGAAGATTTTTTTGATCAAAGGCAATTGAGTTTAACATGGGCCAATAATAACATGAAAGACCTTTATAGATGACAGAAAGCAACAGGGAAAAGGCAGATGTTCAAAGAGAGTGGCATGAGTTAGCAGGTAAACACATGTAGGCATCATGATACTTCAGAAGGTGTGGGGGTACAATTTTTATTGTGCGGGGGTCCATCGGGGGGGGGGGGCGGGGGCGGTATGCTATTTGTTTAACAAGGAGGGCAGTAATCCAAATGAAAAATAAGAAAATGGTGGAGAAGTTAAGGATTCATTAGGTATTACGTACTTGCTAATGTTATCGTCACAAGGAGTCTCTCTGAGATTCGGAGAGCTCCCGCCTGGAGAGCGCGTTCGCATTCAGACTGGGCGCCAACTCATATTAGATTTATATAAAACAAATTGCGTCGATTTTTTGCTGTCTGACTGAGTAGGAAGGGAAGGGTCGTGGTGGTTCACTACTTTGTTGACCAGGATGACAATGTTTTTTCTGTCTGTTGCCATGCTTCGGGTTGCAACTCGTATGCTACTGAGTGCATTGGGCACTGTATATTAACCGTCGTTTCTAATAAGTTCATCATCCGAAGACTGGAACGAGTAAGACGCGATGTTACTGAATTGAGGTCTCATTAACCGAGAAGCGTCGAGTCCGATTAAAGATTTAGGAGCATTTCCGGTCATGATTTTGTGCATCATCCTTGCTTTGTTATGCTCCAACTGTAATTTAAAATGTAATATACCTATTGTTTTGTTCATTGTTCGTAAGAGAAGTTGATTGAGCAGCACCCTTTACAGCTCATTTATGCAGTCTAACTAGAGGTTGTAGAAATTTGCCTTTGCTGAGTCCCACAAGTAGAGAATATCTGCTAAGTGAATTTATATGTGCATATAGAACTTGCTTCCTGGCATGAGATTGAGGAAATGTTTATTTTTTGATAGTTGAAATATTCTTTGCGATAACTTCTTACTTAATATGTCTAATTTGTTCGTGACCGAATATAATTTGTTATCAATCGTTATACCTAGGCCTTGTGTGAAACTGGATTCCTCGATTGTTTGTCCCGAGTATGTAATTGGGATGAAGTAGATGAAAGAATGTTGGCGTTTCTGTCTGGTGTCAAACCACATTACTTAGTTTTGTTTGGGTTCAGACACATGTGGATTTATTCAAGCCCATCTCGTGCCAGTTTAGTTACATTTTCTTGAATATTATATGACCAAACGTGTAATGAAGGATGAGCGGATTCGACTGAACTATCTCCGCAAAGGAGATTGCATTGTCTTTACAAGCAAAGGTAAATCATTGATATATAATAAAAACAACCAGTGGCCCAAAAACCTGAACCTTTGTGGAACACCATAGTTGTTTGGGAGAGAGAAGAGAAACTGATGAAGACCAGTGCATACTTGTTGTTGTCTGTTTGATAAAAATGACTCAGCAGTTGGCCCACTTGATCACCTATATTGTAAACCACGTAGTTTCTTCATAAGTAGTGAGTGATTGATTTACATCAATGCTTTGCAAAGTCAGCAAAGGACATTCCAGTATCTGATTGTTTATTATATTTTTCCTAGCCATGTATCAACCATGTTAACTAGAGCTGTATGGCATGAGTGTTGTTTCCTAATCCTGATTGGCTTGGATGTAGGAGATCATACTTTTCTAAGTGATGAGATAGGTGTTTTTTGGAGTGTGTTTTTCTCAGGTTTTTGACAAAACTGACAGTCTGGATAGAGGTCTATAATTAAAGGTTCGTTCTTCATCACCAGACTTGTGAAGTGGTATAATCTTAGCGTTTTAAGTTGAGCTGGAAAGTATTTTTACTAATACATTGTATTATATAATAAGGTTGACTGTCCAGTGATGAAGGAGCATGCAAGTTTAAGATTATCCCTCCAATCCATTTGCATCCTTAGTTGTAGATTGTTTTATGTGCGTAGAGCAGCATATACTTCATATATTGTTAGTAACGGAATGGAGACTGTAGACTGATATTCTTGGATAAACAGAAGTCTTTCAACGTCTTTAGTCATTTTGTTCCAAGTATCATTTTTGGATAAGACATTCCGCAATTGATATAAAATGCTGATTTAATACGTCGGAAGAGGAGTAGTTTGATCGAAGTGATTTTTTTGACATAATTCTTGTTTTGTCAGGAATTAATTGCACCTCACACACCTTTTAGGATTTTTGTCTAATATACTCCTAAACTATTTCTGTTTAGCTGAACCTTCATTGAATTTCCCATGTTATCGTTGGGCATTAGCCCTAGGGTCTTTGGTTGCTTTGTAAAATCCTGAAGATAGGAAGCCTGATCGAATCATCTGTTATCCATGGGGGTTTAGGTTAATTTTTTAACAAACACGTTTTTAATTCTGATAGGGCGCGTGTTTTATTATAAGCATAACAAAGGTTTTAATCCAACAGTCGAAGGCTTCCTCCTGGCTTACAGTATTGATAAACTTTGGATAAACCAGAATTAAGCAGATCCGAGAGAAAGATATCTTTGTTAAAATGCTTAAAGCCCTATAACGATTGTTTTTGTGGGCCTACTTGGGGATTGTAGTTCCTTTCTTTTATGCCAGGTTTTCACACACAGGGTAAGTGGTCACTATAATGTAAAACTGTGAGCATACTTCTGCTATGTTGCTCATGAATGAACATAAATATGATCAATGATGGTGCTTGATTGTCCCGTTTCGGCGTGTTAGGTCGATCATCCGTTGAGGTAACTGTAAAGGATTCGTAAAGGTTTACCCACTGTGTTTGGGGCTTATATAGGTCAATGTTGAAATCTCCAAGTAAAATTATTTCATTGTCTTCTATTACTGCTGCATCCATCATTAAGGTGAAACTATCGAACCAGTCATTTATCTCAGCGGGATTTCTGTATAAACAGCAGACTGATAAGGGTTTAGTGTGCCTTAGCTTAGTCTCAATCCACACTGATTCAGTTTGATATTGTTCCAGTTTGGGAATTCGTTTTACTGTAAGTGTAAGTGTTTGAGAATAGTAAAGCAGAAGGCCCGTTTCTTTCTGTTTGGTGGGGTCCTGGCGTATAAAATTATATCCTGGGATGCTAAGGTCAGAATCAGGTATTTGGTTACGTAGTCTTGATTCTGATTAGCAAGAACACTTGGAATTGTACCTTTATTGTCTAGAATAAGCGCTATTTCATCTAGCTTGTTGTTATGCATATTAATGTTAAGTAAGTAACCGATACGGCAACCCTCTTTAGACGGGCCACCGGAGCCGAAGTTTGAGACATCGCTCTATGGGTAATGACAAAACTATAACAATCACTAGCGAGAGAGAGAGAGAGAGAGAGATAGAGGTATGTCCTCCGCCTGCATTCATATAATATAAAACTCAACAGACACACCGCAAACTCGCACACCTGATACACTCGGTAGCACAGAAACTTCACACCGATGTTATTTTATTTGAATGGGCACCTAAAGTGTATGTAATGGGCATCTAAGGTAACCCGTAGCCTATCCTTGTTTCGTTCATTTTACCCTTTCCCTCATTGCACTTAATTGTTTCCATGCACTTAGCACTTGTGTTAACACGGAACTCGGATTCAGTATTAACAATAATTGAATCTCAAAAGCAAACAAGGAAGATTACCAAGTCACATATTATAGTATATATGTCACGGCAATATTGTAATCCCGGAAATTCCGATTTTCCCGGATTGGTCTCGGTAAAATGTTAAGAATTCTGATTTTTTCCCGGAAAATTTTCGGAATTTTCCCAACTGACAACAAAGTGACATTAATTGTGGTGTGAGAGTAACAAACTTGCCGGTTTCATGTCCTGCTCTTTTTGTTATGAAATTAACACCCATAGTCGCCCTTCACAAAAGTAGATGGAACACCTGTAATGAACTTGTAACTGGAAGGTATCGCTCAATTCTGATTATAATTGATAGCCACTATTTCATATTTCGTGGAGTATTTACCCAATAAAACCTTCTCTATGTCTTAGCTGTATTTAAGTTGGAATATTCGACATATAAGGCACAAATCCATGATGTAGTTAGGTGTGTTGTTGCCACGCGTTTCCAATGTATTTGTGGTTAATGCATTGTGTCACTTCAAAATAATTTGAACTCTCCGTGTTTTTGATTGGATAAGAAGATTCGAGTTGTATGCGGGGTTGCTCGTACAAGAGAGAATACTGAGAAAAACATTTTGTGATTTTATCACTTGCATCATATAGGTTTTTTGATGTAACATGTTCTATGTTATTTGCTTAATACAGCCATGATCCCCTCTTTTCCGAGCTTAGAGAGAGGGTAAGAGGGAGACACAAAGAGAGATGGGGGGTTTGAGAGAAAGAGAGAGTGAGGGGGAGAGAGAGAGAGAGAGAGAGAGGAGAGAGAGAGAGAGAGAGAGAGAGAGAGAGAGAGTATCTTTGAATACAATATTTTTTATTGCTGTTACACATGATTATAACTAAGAAATGTTTTGATGTGTTTTTCTTAACCTGCTTTTTACTTTATGTGATTTTAATCGCTTGCAATCATGTAGGTTTTTTTCATTAACAACGCACGACCTGTTCTGGAGACGTGCATTGTTATAAAGCCAACACTGATGTTGTGAAATACAAAAAATCTCCGCTTCTCCGCCTATCAGCATGCCTCTCTCTTCCTTCCTATCTCCCCTTCCTCTGTGTCTCTGTCTGTCTCCGTCTCGTTTTTCTCTCTATTTCTCTCTCTGTTGTCTGTCTGTCTCTATTGTCTCTTCACCCCCTGTCTCTGTCTCTTTCTCTCTGATTTGGGTAGGCATGCAGCTTACTTGCCTGGGACCAGTCCGGGAATCTTCCGGGAAATTTCAGATCTTACCAGCCTTGGGAGATTCCGAATTTTCCCGGGAAAGATCGGAATTTTCGGATTTTCCCCGGATTCCAATATTTCCGTGACATATATATACAGTCATCCCAGAACTTGTGGAGATCATTTGGGATACATCTATATGTGGCTTGCCATATTAATGTGAGTATCGAGATAGTAGACACATTCCTGGACAAGACATTTCTGCCAAATTTCCAGTAAGTGGTCACCTTCCACAAATGATTATCATAACAAAATCGATCTGGAAGTGCTTAATATGCTTGCCGTTTGGGTGAATACATTGATATCTCATGAGGACGTGGAGAAACAATTTTGTTACTGCCATTATATGGTCACTCAGTAAATGGAATACATTCTTTATATTGAACATTCAAACGCACGGGAGCACTGGAACTCTCTTCACAAGTAGTATGCACATAAGACCTTCATAGCAGGACATTGGAACTCCCTCCACAAAGTAGTTTTGCTGCCACCATGACCTCAAAGCAGACATTGGGGAACATCTGCGCAATTTTAAATCAAACATTTCACTATTTGACATATGCACTGCCATGAAATCGAAGTCACTGAGATTACGTGTAATTTGCTATTCGGCTGAAATACACATCAATGTCATGGGCATGAGTGTCAGATTGAGGGACAAATTGATATGTTATTTATGATTGGTTCTCTAGTTACGCTTTCGAAAGTAGAACATTTTCTGTCATACACATACGCACGACAAGAAACATATTCCGGATTACTTACAGTCTTAGACCTGGGAATTTCACAAGATGTACTATTTTTTAGGTTCTCCACTAAAATCTTTTTTTTCTCCTTATTGACATCTTAACATTAAAATGTACATCGCATCGCTTGTATTACCAAAAATCTCTGAGTTCAAAAGTAGCTACAACAATAATGCGTTTTATGAAAATGAAATACAGCTTCAAAAGTTAAGACGATTTGATCCTTTCATTTAATCAAGAACACTTTGATCCGCTTGAACTATTACAACGTCTTCCCTGTCTGTGTACAAGACAGAAAACATTATTACACTCTCCTTAGCCATTGCAGTGTTGATTTCCAAATGCAGGTTATGAACTATGTATCAAACTTAGCATGAATGGTATGACTTAGTAACAACAAGTTAGCAAAAGAAAGAACAAACAACAAATAAATACATAAAATCCATAAACTGACATACATCTTTGTTACAACAACAAGCAAATAATGTCTTATATATAATACATTATCGTCGTGACTTTGGTACATGATCATTATGGACACCAATCATTTAATATTTTCGAAAATATCACCCAATTATCCATGTCAGTGTCAAAACAAACAACAGAAACAGCAGGCACAACAACTACTGCTACTACGTACTACTCCTACTATTATCATTACTACTACTACTACTACTACTTCCCCAGTGGCGTAGGATTGTTGAAGCCAAAGGGGGAGGTCGTTGTGCTAGTGATGGATCGGTAAATGTCGTGTTCCTTAGTAATGCTGAATACACATTTATAATTGGTATTTTCAACCACAATCACCAATACATGTATGAAAGAAGAACACATAAGGGGTTCAGTTCTTGGTTGGGGACTGTGCACGAAGTCCGCCAAAGCGACGATCATTTGAATGTAAAGCGCCTGAAGGTCTGCCCTGGGATAAAAACAAACATATTGCTGGAACTACATTTTCTCCCTCTTGTCTTTTCTTTCATCATTTTCTTGTCTGACGCCCCCCCCCCCCCCCCCCTCTTCTCCCTGTTTCCTACGTCACTGAGTAACACTAACTCCTGGATTTGACGTTGACAGTTAAACAAAGACCAAACTGACGACATTGCAGTTATTTCTTCTACAACACAATCAACATTGCGGCAAAAGCCATTGTCCATAGACAGCATTTGCATAACATCGGCTGCTATTTTTGTGACATAAAGTTTAAGTAGAACAAAGACGATAGGCTATGTTTTTGTGATATGTATGGCAAGCTCTTCGGCAAGGGGAAGATTTGAGTCTCATCTCTACAAGTCCTTTGGTGACTGCTACACACCATCACATTGACAGCAAGCCATTGTCCATATAAAGCATTTGCATAACATCGGGCTGATCATTTTCGTGACTAAAGTATAAGTAGACACAGACGATAGGCCTATGTTTTTTGATATTTGATGGCAATCCTTCGCATGGAAGATTTGAGCTCATCTCCTCAAGTCCTTTGTGACTGCTAAACAACACATCACATGCGCAAAGCCTTGTCATAGAAAGCATTTGCCTAACCTCGCTGTATTTTCGTGACATAAAGGTTTAAGTAGAACAAAGACTATAGGCATATGGTTTGTGGATATCTGTGCATACAGGAAGTCATGCTCTGTCCAGCCTTGGACAGAACGAAAAATGGTTTTTTTCCTTTCGTCTCAGACGCTTTCAATAGCTGTGGTCCAGTTCTCTTTTTCAAACTTTCTGCTGGCTCTTTGATGACCCTAACAAACAGCCTAGCGTCATTTATTCAGATCTGAAGCTTCCTCTGCGAGGTTTGGATCCGGATCCCTACCATGAAAGCTGCTTCTTTAGTCATCTTTGAATAGTTTTTGCCTTCGCCCGTTTTTTCAAAGGAAACAGCACTGGGCATCCGTATGTCCTCCTCCTACCTTAGCTACATATCCAGCCCAACGAGTTGTTGCTCCGCGGTATGGACTCTCCATGTTGGCAAATGTGCTCGATGCAGGACCTGCGTTAGAGGCTAGGTCCTGCCATTTGATGCAGAGGAAGGAGCGAAGGCGGCATTGATGCGCAGCACTCCAACAGGCCTGATATCCGTATAACACAGATTTCCTGAATCCTACAGCAGGGTAAGGAAACCACGAACTCTGCAGACTTTAGTCTAGACTGAATGTGTTTTCAAAATTCAAACTTCAAAACAACTTATTCATCCTTGTGGAAATTAAATTGTGCAATCACAGGCTCGATAAACCATAACAAAACATTCCGATTAACATACTCGAACACCACAGTTTTAAGACATAAGAGCCTATAGTGCTACCATCACAGGAATTAAAAGAGGGGAGAATTTTATAGAATTATGTGAAAACGTGAAAACGTACACTCATATAAAAAACTATAAGATTTTCCTAAAATAGATTAACCAATTAATATTAATATTAGATTAGGCAATGCCTCGTCGGCGACCACATACAAGGCCATGGACCGGGGCTGTCACCACGTTAAACTGTCACCAAAGTTTGTGATTGTACCTCAAGTAAGAACATCCTTCAACGCTTGTAAATACATATTAGTGGTCAGTCATGGTCCCAAATTTATAATGCACAAATTACATCACATGCAAAAAGAAATAATGTATTAACCAATTCTTCCATGCACATTTCCAGAAAACATATGCACACATTTCATAATCAGGGCGACTAGTCCTATAACTAACGATTAGTGGAAATTAATAACAATTGTAGATCCCATATTGTCATATAGACGGTTTTACGCTATGTTAGTAACTTCCTAATGTTTGCTTTTTTTACAGTCTATTTGTCCAAGGCTTTTTTCATATAAACGCTTAATGGGTTTTGCACACTTTGTTGCTAAAAAAGAGTAGATATTATGCTATGCATGAAAACTTTATATTGGAATGCACAGGGTTTGCATAAGCCTACAACTTGTTCGCCCGTTTCCAAGAGTAATAGTTCACGAAGGGACTGGTGCACCAAAGTAAAGAATGTTGTGAAACACTTCCTGAGGGAATGCCTTAGTTTTCTTCTCATATTCTCTCATAAGACATTAAATAACTCTCGCAAAGTTCCAGGGCTTCAAACATACATTTTACTCATTTCACCACATATACCACATCTCTGTCACATTTGAAAGAAAAATACATTTTAAAGCTTTGATGAGGTAAATGTACATTGGACGAAAGTAATGGACAGATCAGTGTGTGTGCGTTTAAGGCTTACTAACGGCCGAACACACCACGACACACGCATGCGCAAGCGCACGCGCAAGCCTCACACACACGCACTCCGCGCCCCCCCCCCCTCCCCAAGAGAAGAGAGAAACGATAGATAGAGAGGAGGAAGAGAGAGAGAGAGGAAGAGAGAGAGAGAGAGAGAGAGAGGAGAGAGCGGAGAGAGAGAGAGAGCTTGCTGACATACTAATGCATACCCCTCAAAGAAATAACTCATATTATTTGACAACTTGTGTAATGTTACACATAGTCAGAACAACAGCCTACTAGACTTCATTTCTGATTCAACACGTCTGCATTAAACAATATACGGCTTCAAACGTGTTTCGGCAAATCATAGCCATTCTTTAGTTAAACAAACACACTACGAGTACAAAGCATTCGATCCGACGACTGTCTATCGCTACTTTTGCATCAAACTTTAACTAATAAACATTAGTCTTGCATAATGTGCT
>JAGGCT020004082.1:225668-270670 GCA_017654935.2 Phymorhynchus buccinoides | reverse complement strand
TCTGAAAACACAGAAATGCCTTTCCGAGGTTGCCTGCACTAGAGAGAGATAAAGATCATGGGCTGATGACAATTGTCAAAGATAAGGGACGGGGGTCACCAAGACTTTGGGGCTGGAGCTTGCCCTTAAGTCGACATAAAGTGATCTCTGTTGTTGATAGAGGCGTTCAGGTCAAGCTGGCCGCCTATGAACAAGGTTAGCCAGGATTTGACATATTTGTTCTGTCTCTTTGTTTTGCTGTCTGTCTGTCTGTACTCTCTTGTTCCTGAGATTGTATTGTGGCTAAGGCCAACATACATTAAGAGGTGCCCTGCTGGCATGAGTTGTTGCAGACACACGTCAAGATTACCAGAAAAAAACAGGCCTTTTACTGTAATCGCAACACTCATCGCTCTGGTTTCCAAGAAACAAACGTCAACGCGGCGGTTCCTCCTTGGCGAGATGTGGAAGTCAAATTATTAATTGGAAGAGAAAAGTGCCTTCTCTTTTGTAATGGCTGCTGAGTTAGACCAAATCGTTTGCCACAAATAATTTCCACAATACAAGCCTTTTTATACAGGTTTTATATTTTACCAAAAGGAGTTTTGCTCCACAACAAAGGAAATGAAATAGCTCCACCGGATTTATTTGTCTGCAATGCAAAGACAGAAAAAGCTTCAAGCACTGTCAGTGCTCCACCCACCCGTCCAAAATGGCTCGCCAACAGACCGCCAACGGCACCTCCGCCAAGAAGGAATAGTATTTTGAGGTTTTATTTATAGGAACCAGAGCAAAGTGAAGTTGTTCGATATTGAAGAGGGATGTATTTCTGTGATCTCGAAGTGTTTCTGCAAAATCTCATCAGCAGTGTGCCCTTAAACCATTCCGAGTTCGAATTCGCTCTCTCTCTCTTCCTCTACTACCTCTTCTCTCTCTCTCTCTTCTCTCTCTCTCTCTATCGTCTCTCTCTCTCTCTCCTCTCTCTCTCTCTTCTCTCTCTCTTCGCTCTACTCACTGTTCTTCTGTGTTTGTGGGTACTGTATACAAAATTTCAGTATTGAATCTGTGCAGTGTATGTGTATTGTGACGTGAGCGTGCGATATCTACCATGATGTCTGTCATGCTGGTGTGATTGTATGTGAATGGGTACGTCATGTGTCCATCGTGCGTGTTGTGTCCAGTACAGGTATGTGTATGTATGTGTGTGATGCATAAGAGGGCTGAGGGCAGGAAAAAAGGGTTTTTTTTATATAAAATAAATCATGACAGAGTGTACATCTTTCATTCCGCTGCCTTACGTTCTCTTCTTATTTCCCCTCCTTCCATTTAATACTATACATAGCTTACGTCTCAAACATTAAGCATACAACATTAAAGGTCATCAAAGAAGAAAACTAGAGATTTAAGACGCATATCACGCACATTGTTTTGCTACAGTGACCTTGATCCTCTTGACCGATGCCTCATTTTTTGAAAGACCGGCAACTACGATAGCTAAGTGCTACGCGCATGCAAAATGTGAGGCCCTAGGTCCCTGCGTTCAAACGTATCGTGGTACTATACCTAGATAGCCAGCAAACCAGGAACAAACAGACAGACACACTGAAAACTTACCAGCTTCGCCCTCGCCACTGTTAAACTACTATATGACAATCCTTGCTCTGGCCGTGAAAGACGGTAGCCAAAAATCCATAACTTAATAGTGGGCATAAGAGGAAGGACTGCCCTAGTTCGTTGAACAAAATAGGTTTGTGACCAAGAGTTTTGAATGCTTTCCAGATCTTTATGTACAAAATGAATACGTCACAAGTACAGTTCAAATTAGTTTGCCAGCCTGTTTGTTCGATTGAAATTGAAAAGGTCAGAGAGGGCCACAAGGCGTGCTTTGTGTGTTGATCCTAACAGCACACCATTCTTCGACTCACACACACCCCGGTGGGCCCACACACCCAGTGTTGCCCTTGGGAAGTCTAAGCAGAAAAAACCCAAAGCACCTGAGGTCTTTTAAGGAGAGGAATACCAGGCATGGATCAACATGTGAAAATGCTGACACCAGATTGTCATCACACAGGGGGCCAAAAAGCACTTCTTTTATATATCAGCACGCCTTTTTTACATACTCTTTTTAAAAGTGTCTTTTTTTTACATGTATTTTTAGGAACGTTCTTTATGTAGCGTTTTTGTTCTTGTTTTGTTTTAGTAAAAACGTTCTTTTTGGTGCTGTTTTTTTTAAATCAATTATTATTTATTATGATATATGTTTGTGTTTGCGTTTGATAAAGACCCTTTTTAAATTTAAATTGGTGATGTTCGGTTTAGTATTATTAAAATATCAAAGAGTGTTTGGATCCATTATTTTTTTTATGGGTGAATCTTCAGTTCTGTCTCGGGCTCAAAATTTGTTTTTATATTGATTGATAGGCACATAATTTTCTGCTCACGACCATTCATATTTGTACGCTTCATCTGTCTATTTCTACGCAAAAACCTTATTCAGAATCTATCAGAATTGATTCGTTATCATTGCTCATCTTCGTGTTTCTGTAAAGCATTGTTTTAATTTCGTGAAACCAACGTTTCCACATTCGACTAATAAGACAGCATTATACACCAAAAGCTAAAGACTACCTGTGTTTTGCAGGTAGCTTTGAATACACAATAAAACTAGTTAAACCGGTGTGGAAAATGGTCAGGATATTGTATATATAAAACAATGGTACTTTAGAGGCAAATTGTGGTGTGTGTTTTTATACATTGCAAACACTTGCGTATCATACTAAGACTAAGATAATAATCATCGTATTCTAATTAAAAAAATACTGGTAACTCAACCAGTCCAAATATGGCATCTCAACTAAACTCAGTATAACACCAAAATCTAAATGAGATATTCAAGATTGCCATTTTTGCTGACTTTGCTCATTGTTGCCTATCTAGCCGAAAAATCAGCGAAATCGTTTCCATATTGCAAATGCGTCAATCCCTTTATGCCCCGCAAATTTCCTGAAATGTCAAGGAATCAGACGCAAAAAAGGGGAAGAAGAAGAAAAAGAAAAAAAAAAGAAAAAAAAACTCGTTTAAAAACGCAAAAAAAAATATTCTACCAAACGGGTAAGAATCCTAATAATAACGAAAAAACAGGACAAACAAATAATAAACGATTATGAAACGAGGTAACCAACAAAACAATAAAAAAAATTCTCTAAAAAACACGTTGTTGTTTTTAAATAAATTTTGTTCACTGCTAACAGCAAAGCAAACAAACATTAAAAAAAAATAATAATAAGAAAAAGAAACAGAAACGTAAGCTTCCATTCTGGGTGGAGGCCATGAACAACGCTAGAAGTCTCACTTGTTAGGTAAACAGTAATCTTCGCCCAATAACACATTGGTAAACAGTCCTAACCTCATCCCCACCTCACTCCCACCCTCATCCTGTCTCTTTTTATCCAGTTTTAGTTTACCAAGGAAAATTGCTGAAACAAACTACAAACGGGTTAGGTCAGACAACAACACAGACAAGTACACACACAAGAATACAAAATGACGTTATTGTATTCACGCAAGACAAGGAAAACAACTGGTATTGGGGGGAAAAATTTGCCTTGGTTAACATTACAACATAGAAAAACAACAAACAAATACTTCACCTCTTAACTCTAGTCGGCAAAATGATACGTATCTTATCTTATTAGAGGACTTTAAGTCGACCGTAACGCAGCAATGCTTTGCGGTTGCGGTAAAGATTGTTGCGTTTGCGTGCACATGTTGCTTAGTTTTAACTCACGACTGCTCCACCCAGCCCCCATCGAAATTACTGGGGTTCGGGTAGGAGGGTGCTTCTTTATTCACTTCATAATTGTTGGTGTTATTTCGATCTCATTTGGTGTAACACCATTTCTCCTAAATTATTTAGTTTAACAGATGTATCACTACTAGGAAATCTCATCTTAGGGTTGGTTTGATTCCCCCCCCCCCCTCCCCCCACCCCCCCCCCCCCCCCACCCCCCCCCCCCCCCCCACCCCCCCCCCCCCCACCCCCCCCCCCCCCCCCCCCCCCCCCCCCCCCCCCCCCCCCCCCCGCAACACACAAAAAACACCCACCAAAACAAACAAGCTGAAACGTCGCTGAGTTAACAAACAGGGTCCCGATAACCCAAAAACATATTTCGCCTCAAGTTGTCAGTTTCTTGTCTGCTACAATTTATTGTCCTAAGTTCTTTCCAAATTTTATTATTCTAAACGCTGAAAATTATCTTCTCAGTTCGAATTGTTTACAGTCAGATCAGTTTGAGTTTTAATTTTTATGTTAATTTGTTACTGAATTAAGTTTAACTGTTTTCATTTTATCTGTAGTAAACATTATAAAGCTTAATCTTTTGGGACTCGATGTTTAGGCGCCCGTATGCCTAAATAATGTATGTCGTGTATCTAGTTCTACTGAAATGATCTATGACAACTCAAACGAACACTGTTTTGTGATCAATAATTGATTATTGAAAAACACAAAGTGCACATATATTGTCGTTTTCATTACTTGAACACCATGAAATAAAGGCTGGGTTCCATAAACATCTTCAGGGGCCAGTTTAAAGGATTGTTTTGACCCGAATCGAAAGCCCAAAACCAAATCTCGTTCTGAATTCTGAATTTAGATAGGTAACCTTCCATCAAACTATTGGACAGCCAAATCGGGTGCATCACAAAATATGTAATTTTCCAGTTGAAACGATGAAGGTTTTCGAAACAAGATGCAATCTGAACGAAAGAAAAGTTTGTATTTTTTTCAAATAGCTATTCAAGTAATTTCATGATGTGGTAGCCTTTTGTTTGTAACTGGAATGAGTTTGAGTGCGCTTATAAGCTTTATAGCTTGTTGTGCTCATTAAATAACTTGTGTACACTGCAATGTATTATAATGTCAATAAACTTTGTTTAAACCAAAGAACAAGAATTGAATTACATTGAGCATGTTGAGATGCGGAATCGATCACGCATGAAGTACACCTCCACCGTCATGACGTACATATCTTCCACCGTTTGCGTGCTTTTTTTCACACGATAAATGACGATACGTAACACATCTCAAGCTTGATCGTGGACTTAAAAAAAGCCTATTGACGAGGGTGACTGACACAAACGCGACGACTGTGGAGTTTAGTGGGGACTGCACCGCAGCATGATACCTTGTTTGTACCCGTCCATCTCACGCGTTGCCAATGCTACAGTATCTGGTGGGAAATAGTAATTACGTGGCTGGCCGTGCTTGGGGCATGTGTGTACACGGCATGTTCCACCGCTCAACAGACATATAATTCCCATTGCTAAGGAACAACTCAGATAGATCATTTTGTGTATATCATTTTAATCTTCGCCAAATTAAGTGATCGTTTATTTAGTTGTGTAGTTTGATAACCTTGTAACCGATGTTAAGATTTGTCTACTGTCTTGAAATTATTTTTAACCGAGCAATTGATTTTCTTTATTTGTTTTCATTCATATTGAGGTAAGTACATTTCATTGATTTTTTGTTTCTCTCGAAAATTGCAGCCGTCATATCCTTTGATGATTTCAAGTTGTGCTCTGATGTGTGTCTGGGTTCTCGCGCGGCGAACGTGGGTATGTGCGTTGTGCGTTTGGCTGCCGCGCGCGTGTCGTGTGTGAGGTATAGTGTTGTTTGTGTGTTTTACAATAAGTGTGCTTTCTTTTTGTTCTATAATCCTTTTCTAGGCCACTTTAGAAGCGTTCATTTTTTGTGAAGTTCTGATTGAAATATATAAAAAAATTATGCATAGCCAATACTATTCTCCAAATCACATTATCTACATCTTCAAAACTAAAACAAAAGACTCCTCAAAATGGAAAGATTTGCGAACTTTATTGTCTAAGTATTGCCACAAAGGTGAATTTAAGCAGTATGATAGTAAAAGAGGGAAACCTAGCACTGGCGTGATAATGTGTCCAAATAACAAAGATTCTACTATTACTCATTGCAGTAAACTAGGTTAAAACAATATTTCTTTTCCTTTGTTCTTCTTTCATTCTCTAGATGTTTTTTTTCTTTCTTCTTCCTTTCTTTTTTTTTTTATATAACAGAGTGTGTTATTACTAGGTGTTTTTTTATATGTTGTTTTCTTCTTTTCTTTTGTTTCGCTATGAAAATTTATTAGAAGAGTTTCATGACATTTTGTGAAAATTAGTGTTACATCTATAATAGACTTTCAGCCTCCAAATTTCGAATTCATCATGCAATGTGTTTTTTTCTTATCCGCCTTCTTTAAGGCATACAAAGCAAGTTAGTAAAATTGTATTTGACAGAGCGGCTTCACTTTTGTTATCTGTAGCTTTTAGGGGTTATTTCACTTTTTCTTCTAATGAACTTTTAAGCTAATCAAGGCAGAATGCGTTTTTGGACAGATGTTTGCATAGTGTTAGAGTTTTGAACTTCTTCTTCTTCCTTCTTCTCTTCTTCTTTTTTCTTCTTCTTCTTATTCTTCTTTTTTCTTCTTCTTCTTTCTTTTCTTTTCTTATTCTTTTTTTATTCCTGTTTCTTCTTCTTCTTATTCTTCTTTCTTCTTCTTCTCTTCTCTCTTTGTGGGGCTGCTATTCTGAAGACCAGAGCCATTGAAAACAATGGCTATAGTTTGAAACCTTTGGGTGAGAGACCCTATAACCTATGCATTGTGATCAAACTCACCAGGGGGAATGCAATGGAGATATATTTGAGTGCTGTTCTACGACTATGCTATGCTGAAGACCTGGGTTTCGTCCGAAAACAAGTGGCTGTAGGCCTAGGTTTAAACCGTTGGTTGAAGTTCCCTTTAACCACATAATTCTATTCGTAATAGTACCTATCACTAAGGGTGAATGCACTCTGAAGAACATTGTGACGGCTATTCTGGTGACTGATGTTCTGAAGATATGGCCGCTTCCAAACATAATCGGTTTCAGTTTAAAAAATTGTAGGCCTGTTGATAAATATAAATAATGAATATCCATAATCATCATCACTCGGGAATGCTGTAAAGTACATTGTGACTGCCTATTCGAATACCTGGCTGTTCTTCGGAAACATGGCTATAGTTTGAAAAGCGTTAGTTGTAGACCCCTATGAACCATGATGCCTTCATAATCCATATCACTCTAGGAATGCAGTAAAGAACATTTTGAAAAGCTATTCTAAGCTGGCGACGCTATTCTCAAGACTAGCCGCAGAAACAAGCTGCTGTGGTTTGAAAAACCGTTGGCGTAGAACCCATAAACCACATGTATTAACGGTCATGCAGTAAAGCATAGGTTTGAACTGCTACTCTGAGGATGCTATTCGAATTTACCGGGTATGTCCCCAAAACAAGTGGCTGCAATTTTAAACCGTCACTCGGTTTGCAGCAATAAACAAGTCAGAATGTGTGTCAAAAGTGAGCTAACTATCTGAATGCGACGAAATTGTAAAAAGGATACCCGATAGCAGCAACTAATTGTTTTCCATGTTTATTGTTTTTGTGATATACCAGAGTAAAACGATGGTCAAAATCTATGATTCTGCTGAGGCAAATAAGCCTCCAGGTTCTTCACCCAAGAAAGGTGTGCAGGACGTTTTGAACATCAAGTGCCAAACCTCTGAACTACCGCCGAAGTGAAGCGGGCCGGCGTAGCTGCTAGTCATACTTATTTTGTAATTCTATCTAGTGTAGGCAAATGATTAATTCTAAACAAGAAGGCGGTGTCTATATGACTTCCTTTCTTAATGCTTGGCCAATGAAGAAGGCATGTAGCAGCACCCGCAAAAGCACAGATAAAACAACATGAAAAAAAACAGGGGGGGGGGGGGGGGGGGAGGGGGGAGTAGAAATAAATAGAAATAAGGTTGGTGCTCTTGACCTGCATGCAAACTGAGGCCAAAAAATCTAAACATCGAAAAAAAAGGACACAGAAAATCTGCTTAACTGTCGTTTGCAAAAGGCACCGAGGTTATTATTAAGTATTCGCCCCAGGCTGTGACTGGTGCCATTTTGTGTTTACTGATGCAGATTTGCATGGTTGGAATAATTTCTTACTTATTATGACTGGGAAGTGAGAGAATCAATGCCAAAGGTCATTGTAAAACGTTGCCGTAGCGCTTGGAAGGGTAATGATACAGTTGCCGTTGTGTATTGTGAAAGTGTGAGACAGCGGGAAAGAAACTCAAAAGAAGAATCACTTGCTCCCTGAAGATAATAAACTCAAGATGAACGTCTTGCGGGCAAAGCATCGTGTTTATTTAATTTCTAATGACTCATTATTTGTTTGGCCTTAATGTTCTTGTTATCAAGTAAGCGCACTGAGCCTCATGTGAGAAAGAGCGCTATATAAATTCCCATTATTATATATATTATATTATTATTATTATTCCATATTAACACAAACTGACGGGACATAACCCACTACTCCACATAAACTACTTAAAAACCCGTTCTTACCCTTTGCAGTGAAGCCATTTACTGACAGACAAACAGACATATAAACGGACAACGAAACCACACGAAAACCATAACATTCCTTGGCAGAAGTTAACTATGAGCGTGAAACGCTAAAGAATACCAGCAGCTCGCACGCCACATTTTGCTACCGCATGGCAAGATCTTTTGTGCTGTACCGAAGCCGACGTGCCACCTCAAATTCTTCACCGTGGCTGGAGCAGATTTTGTGCTCAGCACTGCATCATTTGTCTGCTCAGTGAAACTGACCTCTTGACCAATACCTTTATTTTCGAAAAGGAGGCCTAGATATATCCAAGTACATATCAGCCATTCGGTTGGTTTGTAAGGACTGTGTCAGACACATTGACATAGTGAAGTAGAAATATGTGGGGGTCGGTCTTTTAGCCATGACAAGCTCATATGCATAACATTCAGTCAGTGAGTCTCAAACCCTCCGAAGTCGGACCATACTATGGAGTGTGGCGGCCCACGTGGCGGGGTAATCAAACACGATCACACACGCGTAATATTCTCCCTACGGATCCTCTCCCTCTTATCTCTCTTGTTTTAGTCCTGGTGCATTTTGTTTTACCATAGTGGTTTTCAAATCGGTGCTCGGGCTGGTGTAGCGATGGATATCCGCTGGAGTTGTCCTTTAAGCCAGCTACTTGACTACAACAACAAAATAATCGCTGCATGCAACAATCAATTTGAGATTGGTCCTGTTGGTCTCGCTCCTGTCTCAAAACACGCTCCATATCGCTGTCGAGCATAGCACAATAGTCAAGCGCCAAGCATTCCGAAGTCACACACCACACAAGCTTGTCTGATAACATTACCCCTTTACCTTTTTCACCACGCGGTTGGGATTTAATAATTATCAGAAACCAGCCAAGATGAACGCGCTATTTAAAAACTGCCTCGTTACTTCATTTTCACGGGGAAAAAATGCGCTTTCAGCATTCTAAGGCTTCTACGGCTTTTGCAGTAAATCAACAGTGTCCAAAATACCAATTTTATCACACTTAAGCGAAAAGGTAAAGGGTGGTCAATAACAAATTATGGGTACCATGTAATCAAATGCGTGCGTCCTTCACAGTTTTAATAGCAAAGTTAAAAAGTAAGCGTGTTACACATGGACTGCGAACAGCAAAACGGTGAGTCGTGCGTGCGTGCTGGTGTATGTGTGCTCGGTAAATCGTGCTTCTATATCGTCACCCAAGCTCTACACTATCGTGGAAACGAAGCATACCCGACAAATTGTAGCATGAACGGTCCCATTATCTAGTTGTGATGCACGGTGTAGCATAGTGGTTTATCTCACACAGGTGGGAGTGAAACTACTGAAAAAAATCATGGCTACAAGAATTACGTAGCGCTTCGTGAGCACCACTCCGAAGATCGTTCGGTCTCTAGCATATCATTTGAATAGTCGTCATACAATTAAATAAAAATACAAGCCATGACACCGTCTGTGCAAAACCTGAATAATAATACTACATAATAGTAATAATTGTTCTTTCTGGGTTGCATTAATTAATTGACCTATGCTTACCTTAAAAGTAGAAAGGGTGCTTTTTGGTTGAAGCATTTCAACCATAAAAGTCTAGTGTGCGCTGTTGTTTTTGTTAATTAAAAATGCGCATTGAAACCCTGCTTTGAGGTTTTTGATGGAACGTAGCCTATGCTACCATTCTTTTAATAATTGGGAATTTCTCTCGTTTAATAAAGGCTTTCTCTCCATTTAGCTTCCAACTTGCAAGGAATGCTTCATCTACTGCATAAAGTAACGTGTGTTTTTTTGTTGTTGTTGTGGCTTTATTCTTTACAAAGAGTCATTGCGCAAGCTTCCTGTGCTGTTTGGTCATACAGTATGCATCATTAGCACGGCTTCTCTTATAGCATCGTCTTCCTCTACGTCTACGATTGTGCTTCAGTCAGGTTTTTTAGGTACTTTCGGGTATTGCTGCTGGTTTGTTTCTGCCGCTGTTCTTCTTTCTACTACTACTACAACTACCATCACTACTACTACTACTAGGGTACTACAACTACTGCTGCTGCTGCTTTCCTCCTATTGCTGCTGCTCCTACGCGTAATCGTGCTTGCTCCCGCTACTGCTGCTGCTCGCCGCTACTGAACTAGCTGCTCCCGCGATGACTGCTGCTGCTGCGAGTTGTAGTTGCTACGTGATACTGGTTACCGCTACACCTGACTTCTTTTGCCTGGATACAGTAGTCGATTGGCTGCTACATTATACACGCTGCTCGCTGATGGTGTTAGCTAATAACTACTGTCTGCATGCCTACTATGCTTTCCTCGCCTGGCGCACGCTGATTTGGTAATGGATTAGTGCTGCTGTTAGGATCATTACTATATTTCATTGCAGCCTTATACTATGTCACTTTTTGTTTATGAGTTTCAAATCATACAGTTTTTTCAGTCGCCAATGAGGACGAATCTCAGGGGATAGTCGTTTCCATTTTCATATACACCAGACTTTAAGAGTTTTTTGACTTTCAAACCGTTGTTTCACTGTAAAAACATTCGCAAAATAGCTTTTTTTTAAAGCAAAACAATGAAATATGGACCCCCACTGATTCTGGCTTTTGTAGACATTCCAATTGTGTAGGAATTTTGTCTTATTTAAAACGAATAAAATTTAAACATAAGTGAACAAGAATTATTAGAAAAGGGGACACAAATTATGAAGGTATGTTAGGGTTTAAAGTTTGAGCGATTTTCTGCTTTCTTCCTCCAAAAAGTCTTTGCTTTAAACCTCCGTTATAAAATTAAAACAGGCAAGGTCGTTAGTGCTAGTAGGCTAAAGAACAGGTAATCTTTGTATTATGTGTTGTACTGTGCTAAAGGAAATGTTCAAAACCATTATGTGATCTTCACGGTTTAACAAACAAAATCAATAAAATTTGCCCGAAATATGTAAAGAATAGATTCGAATGCTTCAGCGAAACAACAGTGTGAGACCTAATATTCTGATCTTCAGAGAATCAAGCAATATCAAGACCTAAGATTCTATCTTCAGAGAATCAAGCAGTGTGAAGACTAAGATTCTGGATCTTCAGAGAATCAAGGCAATATCAAGACTAAGATTCTAAATCTTCAGAGAATAAGCAGGTTGTTGAAGACTAAGATTCTGATTTCACGACATCAAGCAGGCTAAGACTAAGATTGATCTTCTGGAACTGAAGAGTTGAATAAGACCCAAGGTTATGATCTTCTAATAGCTATAATGGTGTGAATTTCAGAGGGATCAGAGACCGATCTTCTGGTGAATTGAAAATGGTGTGTAATCAGAGACAAGATTACGATCCTCTTGAACTAAAATGGGTGAAGTCAGAGAGTAAGATACGATCCTGAGAATAAAATAGTGTGCATTCAGAGGTAAGATACGATCCTCTGATAACTAAATTGTGTTAATTCAGGAGACTAAGATTACGATCCTCTGCAGAAATAAAATGGCGTGAAGTCAGAGACTACGCTTACGATCTTTTGAATTAAGATAGTGTGAATTCAAGAGACTAAGATTACGAGCCTGTGTGAATTAAAAAGTGTGAATTCAGAAAGTTAAGATACGATCCCCTGAGAACTAAAATGGATGTGAATTCAGAGGGACTAAGATTTACGATACTCTGTTACCAAAAATGGTGTGAATTCAGATACTAAGATTATCATCGTCGAGAGAATTGAGAGGGTAAGACAGATTACTAAAAACCCGATCTTTGAGAATCAACAATCTGAGGACAAAAGACAAAGATATTAATCTTATCTGAGAATCGAACAAGTCGAAGACAGGTTAGAATTAGGCCCCAGGATCTTCTGAGAATTGGCAGTTGAAGCTGAGACTACAAATGTGTGCTAGACGTGACGAAAAAGCGTGGGTTTCAGATGCACAAATGTCGGCTGCTGTGGTGGTGGTGGTGGTGGTGCGTGATGATGGTGACAGGACCAACCAGCAGACTCGTCAACTAAGAATGTATGCTGGTGAGTGGATACTCCCTGGAGTGTGTGTGTATGTGTGCGCGCACGCAGGTGTTGCACTGTGTGTAATAGGGTGGGTGATAAGTGTAGTGGGGTTGCGTCAAAATTAACGAGTTTCAATTAAGATGTCTGTCACAGAAGTTGTTATTGGAAAGACAAGTTCGGAACCCTTGTGTCCAACGATTCATGACTCCTGTCCCCTCTCCTCTCAGGTCTTTTGTATGTGTTCTTTTGTAGTATCTTTTCAATCTGTTCCATCCTTTGGTTTTAATTACTCACTACTTGGCCAGTATGAGCCTGCAGTTTGTCTGGACCGTTAGTGCGATCCTCTTCTCTCTCTCTCTCTTCTCCGCTCTGTCTCTCCCCTCTCTCACTCGCTGTCTCTCTCTCTCTCGCTCCTCTTCTCCATCTCCGTGGTGGACAAAACGCCCCACTTTGGACTCCTATTCAGGCATTCATCCGCACAGAGGAACCAGATGAGGGCCAGTGCAGAACACCAGACATCCGTCCGTTTCACCAGTTGTTCGATTCACGTGTTATTCCGAGCAACATATAAGACGAGAAGAAGAAAACGGTGGCTGGTTTTTGAAACTGTTACGATGGATCAGAAAAAATAAATAAACTAAAACACTGATACAGTAAAAACATCCATTAGCACTACATCTCGGGGAGAGACAAATTTAGTTTATTTATAAGCTAGCTCTCACAACGCGAGTTTGCCACCACATGCAAAGTGGCAAGGAAGTGTTGGAAACAAATCGAGCCATCCTATTTTACCAATAGTCGTAGAGTTAAAAAGAACAAACAACAAAAACCCAAACAGTCAAATACAGAGACAAACAAAGAAACAAACACTGTATCTGAACCACGAATTCGATGGCATTAAAACTGTTATTGATTAATTTTATCTTGACTGTGCAGCTGTCTGCAAACTGTAATCAAAACCCGTTCGTAACTTTACAGCAATCCTGGGCGTTTCTAATACAGGCGATAGATTAAAGTTTCATTCGTGGATGATTGACATCAGACAAAGTTCTTTTTCTCATGTATTCCTCTATCGTAAACAATGTCGTCGTTACAAACATAATTCGACGCTGTAAATGAATGAAGATATAGGAGCGTGCCAATTGAATTGAATTGAGTATAGCAGTATCTGTATGTCATAATTTAACAATACCAGAAAGCTTGAAAAATCTGTGACAATGCCAATTCCAAACACTTGATAGTTATTAATACATTTAGAAGAATGTTCCATTTGAAGCGCACGCGCACGCAATTATATATAGATTTTCAAGTGGGAAAATATCGTTAGAAAATGACACTAATAATACCAGAGAACTCACAAGACCAACCTCATGCACCCTGCCTGCTTTTGCAATTACTGTAATTAAATATCCTTTTTATGCAGACCTTACTTTTTCACGCTTTCTAATCCGGGAGTTTAAGTAAACGCGCAAACACGGAAATTAATGAAAAGAGCTTCCACAGAACTGGATATATCGGAGTGAGATGAGTGCAGTGAGAAACATCGTGTTTGTGGTACAGCCATTTAGGGAAATCGGAAATATTTGGAAATGCCTGAAAATAATAGTCTTTATTTTACTGAAATGTTTGTTTTAAGTGGTTATTTTAGGGGAAAGCCTTAAATTTGTAGCTATTTGCAGTAAATGTCCAACATCTGAACGCTGCTTACCGATCTGCCAGATCATCCATTAGATAGTAATATATTTAATCACTGTCTCATCCGGTCGCGTTACCGAAGCGTTGGTTGGCTTGTTAAGTTTTGATAAGACGAAATAAACGTCAAATATATCACCAATAAAATGTATTTTCTTTTCTAATTTTGATTTGGCAAAATGACACCAATGCTTGTATTTCCCCCAGATCATTCCTTTTTTTGTTTATACTAACGGCTATTTTTTCGTGCAGGCTACATTCGATGTGAGCCCTACTGTAACTGTAGGACTACCCACCGTGATTTGGAAATTGGATAGTGAGTTAGTTACTCGGGGGTGTCACATCTGTCGACATGGATAGACTTACGCATTTAAAGTATCCACGGTTCGATCCAGAAATTCTTCGCACTCATTTCTTGGTTTTGTGTCTGTTGAAAGAGACATGTCCTCCAGTGTTGCTTTTAAACGAGTCCACACCGTGACGGATGAGTTTTTGCAAGAAGAAACACGTCGAGATCACCAGAAAGAAGCCTTTTCGAGGATATGCGGAGACATCTCAGTTTTGCTCTGAGTTTCTCCTAGAAATTAAACGTGTCGAAATAACGGCGATTCATCGACTTGGCAGTCAGATGCCGGAGAAGAGTAGTCTTTTTGTATGGGGTGGGTGAATGTCATTCATTCTGGTTGAAGCGGTTTGTTTTTTAGTAGCAGTGCAGTAAAAAACAAAGGGAGCTTTTTTCCTTTGTTGTGAGCAAACCTCCTTTAGATAAACTGTATAACATGTTTTTTAAAGGCTTGTATTGCGAAAAGTTCGTGCAAAACGATTTGGTGCTAAAACGCAGGCCGGCCATTAGTAAAAGAGGACGGCACACGACTGTTCATGACTTCTCTTTGGGTGAAATAATTTGACTTTCAGCACCTCCACCAAGGAGGAATCGCGATTTGACGGTTTGATTTATAGGAAAAAAGAGCAAACAGTCACATAGTGTTTTGCAGATCTCTAGTAAAGGGTGTGTTTTTCACTGGGTTTAAGCTATCGGAAGTGTTTCTTGGCAAAGAAGACTCAAACCTGGTCGGCGGATGTAATCTATCAGGAGCTCATCACTGTGTTGCCCCTTTAACTTAAACTTAAGCCTATTATATGCTTACTTTGATGCAGTTGCCATTGCACGACGTTGCATGAAATCTGTCTTTTGCCTTGGCAACGCAGTGAGTTTATAGAATAGAACACGTAGGAGGACCACGTCCTATTGGCGGGCAAGAAACTATCCATTAAGATGTTGCTATGGTGTTGATATGAGGACTCTGAGCATCGTGTATGCTTTTAGGTCGTGTACACACATAGGCGGATATTCCACGCGGAAACTTGTGAGCAATCCATAAACAAGTGAAACAAAGAAGGGAAAATATGTTGTGCACGTGTCTGAATTTCCCATTTATGCGTAAACTTTTATACTTCTTTCTTCCATTTTTTAGGGTTTTCCGTACGGAACTTAACCGTCTAATGTGAACCCGGTCCTGAAATTCGTTGCAATAAGTGTACCGATCGACGGCCATGAAGTGTGCACACAGACACTCATCTACCAAACTAATCCAATGGTATATCTCCCTGCCGCAGGGCAGATATCAGTAGGCATATCAGAACACATGCCGCCAACGTTATGGGCTCTCTCTCCTATTCTTCTCTCGCTCATACTTCTCTCTCTCTCCTCTTCTTCATCGCAACTCCCTCTCGTATGCTCTCTCTTCTCTAATATTTGTTGTGGATGTAGTATCACTATTCCTGTTTAATGTACAATTTTTGAACATGGGCATTAATCACCTAAATCAGTAAACTCATTACAGACTACTACTCTCGCTCATCTGTCTCTCATCTCTCTCTCTCTCTTCTCGTCTCCTCTGCTCTCCATCTACGTCTCTCTACACTCTCCTCTCTCTCTCTCTCTCTTTGTATAGCGCGCGCGCTGACGCGCGCGAGCGCTGCTGTGTGTGTGTGTGGTGTGTGTGAGAGTCGTGTAGTAGCCATAATGTTCTTTTTTCATGTCTGGACCTGCAACCCTCTGTCATGTTTCTTCTATCAAATTATTGCCCTTTTTCTTCGTGTTCAAGATACAAATGAAGAGTTGAATGGTTTGAAGTATGGGTTTAAGTAAGAATGGGTACAGTTTGGTACTGGAATATTTTTCTCATAATCATTCAAACGAGCGTATTTGTTCTACATTAATGATTTTTAAATTTGAAACAACTTGCACCAATTACTTACGAAGAACGTTTACTGTACAGAACAATTTTCCCCTATCATTGCTTTGATATTTTGAAGGTTTTTCATCAGCTTCACTGGACTAGTCATGCACATTACCAAGTGAGTGTGGTAATACGATTTGTGCTTGTTTCTCTCTTTCTTTATTTGCGCCTTATCTGCTGCAGGCTTTATCTATGACCTAAAATTCTATTTGTAAAAATCTAAGCAGAGGGGTGCGCCTTATGCACCGAGGCGCCTTGTAGGCCGGAACGCACAATGCTCAGGCTCTTTGTTTCGCTAAAATCTCGTTTCTTAGTGGAGTTTAAAGAAAAAACCTTTTGATACTATGTTGTTCATTGATAAATGCTCTTCTTTATCAAATACTAAAGAAGCATTTGTTTCATTTAAGAAGCCCATGATTTCGTACCAGACCCGTGCAAGACTTGTAATCCTGAAGAAACAAGGAAACGAGGACTATACTGTTGCTAATATGGGTAGCCTGGATGTTGGCAAATCTATCCTCATGTTTCAACCATTAGACGCTCAGATTACCTGCAGGTGAAAGTAAATTGGTAAACTTTATAAAAAAAATATTAAAAGTCAGCTTTCTTGGTTGTTTTGCGGGTTATTGGAATAATTATCACTCTTTGATGCATAAACTTATTTTGAGGCGTTTCCTTTCTAAAATCTCATTGCCGCATTTATGTGCCATATTGTCATGAAGTTCCAAAATAATTGGCTAAATTTATATTTGCATCCTCTTCGTAAGAATTGTTTATTCTTGCTCTATGTTGCCCAACCCCTCAACCCCCCAATCACCCACCCACCCCTAAGAAAGAACAAAAGAGGATCAATGGCCGCAATATGATGAGAGATTAAGTTAGGTGTAAAAGTAAAATAAATTGGATCATGAGCCGAAACACGCGCAGCAATAATAAAGTGTGAGTGGGTGTATATGTGAGAGAGTAGAGAGAAGGAGGAGATGTTAGATGAGAGAGATGGAGAGAGAGAGGAGAGAGAGGAGAGCCTGTGCACTGTGTGTGTGTCGGTGTGTGTAGTGCGCAGGTCGTTGTGTGTTGCGTGTGTGTGTGCCTGTCCATGTGTGTGTGTGTGTGGTGATGTGTGTTGTGTGTGTGTGTGGTGTGTGTGTGTGTGTTAGGGTAGGTGCATAGAAGTGTGTACACGCGTTTTGTGTGTGTGCTCCTACAGAGGTTTTCTGTGGGTGTATGTTAGGTGATAGCATAGGTGCATGGGATAGTCGTGTATGTGCGCGCTTGTGTATGTGCTGTGTCGTGTGTGCTTGTGCGTCACGCGTGGCGTTGTGTTTTACAAATATTATGCGATGATGCGTGCGCAGGTGTAGGGACTACTTCAAGCGCCGATCTTGCAGGTGATCATGTTTGTGCGTCCTTCCAAATCAGACATATAAACTATATAAACAGCCAGATGGGTCAAGTCCACAGCGTGAGCGGTGCTTTAATATTTGTTGGGGTTGCCATACGACTGCTGTGTGTGCATGATTAAAATCTATTTGATTTCGCCCGGAAGCGCCGCTGGGAATCTCATTCTCACTTAGGCCTAGTAGTCTATATATCCGTCCAGTCTTGTGTGTGCGACCGACATTTGTTGTCGCTGTATTAAGTACAAGTACGGCTATTTGCGTGAATAAATGTATTCCACTTAGGCTTACATGGAAGATAAATAGATAACACACGACACTATTACACACAAACACAAAGACCACACACACACCTCCACCCCCATCCTGCGGAAAGCTTGCTCTAGAATTCACGGTGCATTGGCAAACGGCTCAACTCTTTCCGATTTCCGATTCACGCTCATTTATCGTTACAGAATTAATGAGCAGATAAAAAACAGAAGTTGATGCGTATCGAATAGGACGAACACCAAACAGGATGTGGACTCGAGAACTTCCAATCCTCGTTTTGGTTGGGGACTGGAACTCCAATCCTCCTTTTAGTTGGGGACTGGAACTAAAATCCTCCTTTTGACGCGTGATAGTACTGGCCAGTATGCATCACTGATCATATAAGTTGAAATTGGTATTCGTGCAATTTTATCATAGCTTTTTTTTCAAACTGTATAGTGGCGACATATGATAGAAAAAAATATATAATGGGCAACCTTTTAACTCATCTGACACCGCCCTGCCACATGACAGCATGACAACGTACCACAGAGATAGCTTACTTTACGCACAGACACACGTTCACTACACTCCATCACTCATGAAACACCGTTTTTTTCGGGAAAATCTATCTTTAGCGCACGAAACGGAAGTGAGCGAAAATAGCCTGAGGTTTTTTTCACTAGAGGGAAAATAGCCACGGCCTTCAATAAAAGTTTGGCACTTAGCTTATTTTTTTCAAGTTTGCCCCTTTTCTTGCTTTAAAAAAAATATTGAAAATTGAAAATCACTCTATAAGCTTACTCTTTCACAGCCTTTCACGCATCTAACCCATCACTCTTTTTAGTCACGAAGCAAGGGATAAAAACTTAAGGGAAAACACTGATGATGTAATCTTTAAGTGCCAATGGGTGGACAAACTAGTTTAATCAATCACATCGCTTCATCATTATATAGACCTCCCCGTCTCACTGAAACTGATAATAGTGGACCGAGATGGCGAGGAGGCATGATAATAAGATGGCAGAGCGGTATATGATTGCTGCTGCTGTCTGTTTGTTTTGTTCGTCTGTGCCATAAGATTATGCTTGGATGAACCTGCTGGATCAGAATCGCTTTTTGCCCGAGAGATAATTACCTGAAATAGCCAGAATGCCATGGATCAAAATAATTAGAAACTGTGATGGACCTGTGACCTTTGATAGTTTTGACCTTGTAAAAATCGCCAAATTATCTGGTTGAGTTAATATGCTATAACATCTAAGGAGTTACAATCTCATATAGGACTTGTTATAAATACAGTATACCATAGGCTAATATTCTATAATCACAGACAAAATACACACCGCTTGGCACGAACGCCTAGCTTTTCCCCCCGCTAGCCGACGCCCTATTTTCCGCACGCTTTAATAATTTCTATTTTTTTCTAAAACCTGATATCGACCGATTGTCAGATCAGGTCACTGGTCAGGTCAAGTAGGACGACTAGGCATTGAGGCCTCTCAAGCGTCTTTTCTCTTTGTTGTTGTTGTTTTGGTTTGGGTTTTGGTTTTCTTTCATTTTAAAAACTTCAGTTGGCACCAGCTGTGACTCGTTCCGGGTATAGGACTTATCAGTAATATACTGGTATTTAAATTTTACGAAAGTTTGGGTTGTCTGTGTCAGGAGGTTTTTTGATCGAATTGTTATAACAGGTACAGGTGACAAGTCCTGAGTTGTCTGAGCAGGGAAGTGCACGCTTCACAAAATAGGTTAAGGTGTTGTGAACAGACTTTTAATGAAATCAATCAAATCAAATCACAGAGACAAGTCTTTGTTGTATTCGGGCTGCCCTCACCTGGATAGCGTGTCGCCGCGGGCGCCATGCACACCACCATTTATATTTATTATTTTAAGTTGGGGGGGGGGGGGGTGTCTTTGTGTTTATGGGGGTTCGGACCTTACTTTTTCGATTATGATTGTTTATTTTGTTTCTTCATCTGTGGTATTGACTGGCTAGAAGTTGTCTCCGACACATTCGTTCGACTCTTGTGTTTGGTTTCTATTTCGTTTACTAATGGGGTAAGGAAAGGAGCGGACTCAGAAGCTATCCTATACTGACAGGATAGACTTTCTGCACACACGCATTGCAAAAAGTCATCAAGAATGTAAGTCAGATTCAAAATTAATTCTACTTTGGGTAATCCTAAAATCATTCCTGTGTGTACAACATTCATGATTTAGAAGGACCCAAAGTAAAATTAATGTGAATCTGATTACATTTTTGATGATTTTTGCAATGAGTGTGTGCAGAACTTCTGCCTGTCAGTATATGAATTTGGTCATACCAGGCGCCAAATATGAGTATATTAACTTATCATGATAAGAAATAATGGGTTCCAATTAGCTCGGTGACCTTGACGTTTGGCCTTGTACATGTCAATTTTTTTTTTATCTTAGTCATACCTTTCACATTATTGTATTACAGTTCCTAAAGTCGATAGAACGGTAGAAAGGCTCAAGGTCACTTTTTATTGCAACATATCAATGACGTTACTGACCTTGACATTTGACATTGCTTCTTTGAGCAGTGACAGTAGTTTGCAAACAGCTGGTTTATACCCCTATAGCTGTATTTGATCAGCGTCACCCTGAGGATGACCATTTGACCGTTGAAATGTCATATTGTTGTCCTAGCTATGATTTTCATGTTTTAGCGGTTACAGCTCCAATTGTTGGTGTGTTGGTAGATTGGATCACAGTCATGTGTGGTGCAAAGTATTGATGACCTAACTGGATGACTTTGACCTTTGTTGTATCTTTGAGTGGTGACTGTAGTCTGTAAAGCCTCTATATACATTATGGATCCGCATCTGTCGAGGAATACAGTGGGAGACAGTTTGAAGGGGGCCTACGGTAGTAAAGTGAAAGTGAGAGCTGAGCGGTAGGCCACCAACCATTGGCTGTGCACTGAGAGAGCTGCACTAGCTTTCAGGGTCCATTTTTCCATTAGTCGTGTTAAAAAAAAAAAAAACAAAAAAAAAAAAAGAAAAAAAAAAAAGAAAAAAAAACCTTGAAGCCTACATTCAGCATAACTATAAGGGTGCAGTCCTTGCCTTCCATCGTTTTGAGAAAATTCGTCCGCCTTTACCCCTGCTCTCCACACATACACTCCTCGCTCACTCCGATCTTCCAATGCCATGCTTTTAAAGGTACACTAAACTAATTCAAATCTTTTGGTCAGCGCAGCTTCAGTTTTTTGCGCCCCCACTGTCAGGAACTCTCTCCCTGTCCATCTCCGTCACCAGCCAACCCTTTCCAGTTTTCAAAAAACCCGACTCTACCCATCTGTTTCAAAAAAGCTTTTCCTCTGTGATTTCAGAGACATGGTTGTATGAATGTGGGAGAATGGTTCATGTGAGTGTATCTGCGTGTGATTCAGTGAATTTAAGCGCTTTGAGTCTTATTCATTTGAAAAACGGCGCTATGTTAAAAGGCATTGTATTTTTTATTAATTTTTTTTTTAATTTTTTTAAATTATTATTATGCATAGGTCTATCCCTGATCAGCTCACTAATCAAACACAACAGTCATTCACTCAATAAGTAATAAATAGACTACTTTTGTTGGGTGGTCTATTTATTACTTACGGAGTGAATGACTCTTGATGGGGAAATGAAACTGGGAGTTGTGTTTTCCACCCGGGAGTTGTGTTTTCCACCCGGTGACATCCTTTTTATTATTTTCAGACAGTGTTTTAAGCTGAATGAGAACTGACGGAACGTATGTGGCCTAATGTAAGGAGCGCAAAACTGCGCAACTGTGAATGAACTGGGAAGCCGATTAATTTTGACGAATGGTGTGCGCTGCATGGGGTGGGGTGGGGGGTGGGTGTGCGCTGCATGGGGGGTGTTCTAATATTTCAAGATATGATGAATTGGTTTTGTGGATCATGTGCGAGTAGAGTGACAGCAATTTCGTCATAATCAGAACTCTCGTGCTTGATGGGAAAGAGGAGAAAGGACTAATCATTCTATATTCTCGTTGTGTGTCTATCTTTCGTGCGTCTCTGGGTTGCCTTGTCTTTTACGGTTCTTTTCTCTGTCTCCATTTAATGTAGCGATCTTTTCTTTATGTTTGCTGTTGTGGGGGTTCTGTTTTTTTCTGTCCGTTCGTCTCTCTCTCTTTCTCTCTCTCCTCTATCTCTCTCTCTCCTCTCTCTCTCTCTCTTCGGTCGCTCCTCTCCTCTCAGGTCTTCTCCGTTCCTCCCTCTCATCAACTCTCATCTGCTTTTCCTCCTCTCCTCCTCGTCCTTTTCTTCTTTCTCATCTCCCTCTCCCCTCTCCCATCTCCTCTTCTCTCTCTTCGTCGTCTCCTCCTTCTCCCTCCTCTCTCTCTCTTCGTCTTCTCACCCATCCTCTCAGCTCTCCTTCCTCTCTTCCCTCCTATCTCCTCTATCATCACGTCTCGCTCCTATACTGTTCATTTCTCCTCTCCGCTCTCCTCCCTCGCTCCTCCGCCTCTCTCTCTCTTCTCTGTCTCCTCTCTCTCTCTCTCACTCTCTACATCCCCAGGTCTTTCTCGTCCCTTCTCCATCTCTCCCTCCTTCGCTTCGATCCTCTCTTCTCTTCCCTCTCATCTTCTCTCATCCTCCTGCTCGCTCTGATCAAGCCTGTCCTCCTCGCCTCTCTCTTCTCCTCTCATTCTCTCTCGTCGTCTCCCCCCGCTGTTCTATCTTCTCACCCTCCTCCCGTCTCTCTCTCCTCTCTTCTCCTCTCTCTCTCTCTCGGTGCTCCTTTTTCTCTCTCTCTCCTCCCTCTCTGGGGGGTCTGTGGGGGGGGGGGGATCTCTCAATCTATCTCACATGTGGGGGGGGGGGCTTCGTGGCAGTGGATCTCTCAGTGGGGTCTCTCTCAGTACTCTTCATCATCTCTTCCTCCCTCGTGCTGGGGGGGGAAAGGGGTGGGGGGGGGGGGAGTGGGGGTCGTCTCCATCCCTCTCTCTCGGTCAACCCTTAGCTCTTTCTCTCATTCAACACTACGTCTCATCTTCTCCTTCTTCTTCTATCGCTTCCAGACACTTTCTTCCATAGGTCAATGTAATCGATCGTTTCATCGTCACTTCTGCTGTTCATCTCCTCCACTAACCTCTGAAATCTCTTCGGCCCCCATCTCTCCCGATCTCTCTCAAGTACTCTCTTTCTTCACCTCTCGCTCCTCCTCCGCTCTTTCTTTCATGAAACTCTTCCTCAACTTACATTATCATCTTCTATCCTCTCTTCTCTCTCTCCTCTCTTCCATCTTTTCTCTCCTCCCTCTCTTTTTTCTATCTATCTTTCCGATGCCCCCCGCCCCCCCACCGCTTCATTCGCTCTTCCTTTTTATATTTCTCTTTCTCCTCTTCTCTGTCATGTCTCTATCGCTCAATGGTCTCTGTCTGTCTTTTTGTCGAGCCTCTCTCTCTGTCTCTAGTTCCCTTCAAGCACCCCTCCCCCCCCTCTCTCCTCTCTCTCTAGATCACTCTTTCCCAATCTCCGTTTCGTCGTCCTCTCTCATCCCTCTGTCTCCTGTCTCTCATCGGTGTCTTGCCTTTTAGAAACATTTAAACAGTGCTATGTTCAGAGTCTTTTCTCCATTTTTCTTTTCTCCTTTTTATATACGTTCCTCTTTGTCTCTGATCTGTATGGTCTCTGTAGCTGTCTGTGTCAGTCTTTGCCTCTGTCTGTCTGTTTGTCTGCCTCTCTCTCTCTCTCTCCTCTTCGTCTCTTCTCTACCCCTCACTCTCTCTCTGTCTCCCTCTCTCTCTCTCTCTCTACCTCTGCCTTTTAGACATTTAAACAGTGCTATGTTCAGAGTTCTCTTTTTGCTCTTGTCTGCAAAAACAAACGTGCCCATGCAAAACTTTCTACAGGTGAAAGACAATGCGTTACTGTTTTAATTTTTGTCCCTCTCTTTAAAGACCCCCCACGTCACGTGACACATTCCCTCTTATGCTAGGACAGATTTTTCTTAAGATTTTCTTACTAGCTATAAGAGGGAAACACGTGAAAAACCGTGAAAACCCGTGGTGATTGGACCCACGTGACGTGGTGGGTCTTTTAAATAGTCACCCCTGACGGAATATGGTTTTTTTTGCAAGAAACACGTCGAGATCACCAGCGAAAAAAAACACCCTTTTTTACACAGATTGCAACACCTCACTTTGCTTTGGTTTCCTAGAAATCAAACCGTCAAATCGGCGGCGATTCCTCCTTGGCGGAGGGTGTCTGGAAGTAAAATTATTTCACACCAAGGAGAAGGCTGTTCTGTCCCTTTTCTAATGGCCACCAATTTGTTTGCACGATATTTTTCGCAATACAAGCCTTTTGTTTTCTTGTTTTAAAAACTTGGTATACAGTTTATCTAAAGGAGTTTCGCTCACAACAAAGGAAATAGCTCCTTTTTTTTTTTTTTTTTTTTAAATTTACTGCACTACAAAAAAAAGAAAACGTTTCAACCGACAATGAATGTGGCCTTCCACCCACCCCATCCAAAAAAAATGGCTACTCTCTCTTCGTCTTGGTATCTCCGCCAAATGAAGAATCGCTGTTTTTGACGGTTTAATTTATAGGAAACCAGAGCAAAGTGAGTGTTCCGAACCTTGAAAAGGCTGTCTTTCCGGTGATCTCGACGTGTTGGTTTTTGCAAAAACTTATCCGTCAGGGTCCACCTTTAAGATAGCATGTTTTTAAAAGACGAAAGATGAGGTCATGTCTGTTTCCCTGTGGCTGTTGCTTATACTTTGCTAGGCGATGGCGCCGTAAATAACTTTGGTGGAGGGAGTTAATTTGGAGACGTCTTTCCTTCATTCATTTCACGAAGTAATTGGGATAGAGGACGCAGTGGAGTAGAACATTAAAAAAAATTCTCATGACTTTTTGTATGAGATAATAAAGTAGTCTTGAGTCTTGAAAAAGCTTTGCTCTATCTTAGAAATAATTTGTAGTGAAGCTTTGTACATTAGTGATTTTTAACCAGTTTGGTAGAATAGAAGACACTTGGTAGAATAGACAATTTTAATTTTACTGGTACCGGTGGAAATAAAATTGAGTTTGAGATTGAGATCAGTGCAATTGCGTGCAATTGCGTTATTTACCAGTAAAGTTTAAAACCCAACCAGATTTCGAATTCTACACTGACACGTGTTTGTTCGTGCCCCCCCCCCCCCCCCCCCCTTTTTTTTAACTGTTTCATTGATTAAATCTATAAACTTTTTTTTCCCAGAACGAATCAAGAAAGCGAAGGAGGCTCTGAACTTTGTGGAGCAGATCGCCCACATGGAGAACTGTAGCGGAGGCGCGGGCCAAACCTTGAGCTTGACCTTTGACACCAGTGCCTGGGTGCACTACACCGACCCCGCTACGCGCACTGCAAACTACTTATCTGAAGTGTTGGCCCAAAACAACAACTCACTCAATGAGTAAGACACCACCACCCCTCCCGCTTACTTTCGCGCTGATTTAAAGACACACTGACCCACCACGATTAAGTCCCTTGGTTGTTGTTTTTCTGGGTAGCTGTGACCCACATACAAATGTCCCCTAACTTCAAATTGAGGCTGCTCTTTGAAATGATGTTTTGTTTTCAATTTGGGGACATTTGTATGGGAGTAAAACCTGGTCAAAAACAAGATTTCTTACCAGCTATAAGAGGGAAAACACGTGAAAACCGTGATTTTGACACGTGATCTGGTGGAGGTCTTTAAACCCAAATCGTAAAACATCACCCTTTCCAGCCCAGTTCACAACCAAAACATGAAGTCAGTTGTTCCTTTACTTCTTCTTCTTTCTTCTGCGTTCCCAGGCCATGCGGCCATAATCTGTGAGGTACGTATGTGCCCCCCCCCCGGTTTTCAGTTTTCACTGGTCTCTCCGCTGCATTCAGCCGACACATCCCGATTTTGGAGGAGCTCAAATAAGAAATTATTTGGGAGAGATTTTGTTGGAAAAAGGCAGGAGAATGGGACAATAAGACAGAGAAATAGCAAATTAACTGAAACAAGTGCAACGCCGGGCGGCTGCAAAAGTCCCCTCGCAGCATCGCCGAGCTACTCCGAAATCGGAATGTGTCGGCTGTACACATACATAAAAGCGCATCAAAAACAGCACGTAACTAAATAAAAACGCATGAAAACAGCACGTAACTGAATAGTTTTTTTTATATATAGCCTTGGGGTTCGGACCCGTGATTTGAGCGCGGCGCGATCCCCGGGCGCGGGGGATCATGCGCGCACAAAAAACTTCATGACAACTGTGTTATAGGACCATTCATCAAAAATGTTTGTGAAAAAAACCGCATTGAAATACATGAAAAACTTCGCGACGATATTAGCGATTATGTGTTTAATAATAATAATAATAGTGAATCATTTATATATCGCATTCCTCCACCAAATGTGGAGCTCTATGCGCTTAACAACAACAAAAATTAAGAAGCAACAAATTCAACAACAAAAAGAAATAATCGCTCACGCACATGCAAATAGGCATACACATACACACCCCACCCACACATACACGCACGTACACACACACATACACACACACACACACACACACACACACACAACACACACACACACACACACACACACACACACACACAAAAAAAAAAAATCCACACACACACACGTTACCATCACCACCACTCACCCCACCCAAAAAAAAAACACAATACAAAATACAATCAGTTGAACAAAGCATCAACACACCACACACACACTCTCTCTCTCTCTCTCTCTCTCTCTCTCTCTCTCTCTCTCTCTCTCTCCTCTCTCTCTCTCTCTCTCTCTCTCTCTCTCTCTCTCTCTCCTCTCTCTCTGTCTCTCTCTCTCTCGAAACAAAGCTGACGTACACATTGCAGTCAACACACAGTGAAACTAATATGGGGGGAGGGGAGTGTGTGTGTGAGAATAGAGTCCAGAAGTAATGTGGCCTAAAGGTTGTGATGTAGCTTGAACAGGTGGGTCTTGAGAGCTGATTTGAAACATTGCAAGGACTGGATATGGCGGATTTCGCGTGGTAAGGAGTTCCAAACTGATGGGGCCGAAAAGGAAAAAGGAGCGCTCACCAAACATTTTTGTTCGTGTACTAGGAACACAGAGAATTTTGGAATCTGAAGATGACCGCAATTGCCTTGATGGAGTATAGACAGAAAGCATGTCAGAAATGTAGCTAGGGGCATTTCCAGAGAAATAAGAATGACATAGAGTGGAAATTTTGTAGTCAATACGTGCTTTGATGGAAAGCCAATGAAGGGATATCAGGAGTGGTTGAACATGATGATACTTAGAGACCTTGAGGACAAGTCTGGCAGCAGAGTTCTGGACTTTTTGAAGCTTGTCAATGAGGTGTTGGGGGCAGCCATACAAGAGTGAATTACAATAATCTAGTTTAGAGAGAACAAAAGCGCAGACTAGTATTTTAGTAGTATCTATAGACAGGAGATGGCGAATCGTACCAATGCGACGCAGCTCACAGTATGCTGACCGACAGATAGTTTGAACTTGTGAGTCAACACTCATATCTTGAGAGATGTGGAAGCCAAGATTTCTAGCAGAAGGAGAAAAAGGTATTTAATTTGAGTGTCACAGACAGAGATGGAATCAGGCTTTGGGTACGGAAGTTTTCGAGATGGAGAGTGGATGAACAAGGCCTCCGTTTTGTCGTCATTCAGCTTCAGTTTGTTTTGTAGCATCCATGATTTGATGTTGCGAATGCAGAATTCGAGTGAAGATATAGAAGGAAGAATGGTAGATGGGGATACAGGCTTGTGGAGTTGTGTATCATCAGCAAAAGACTGAGAATCAACTGAATGAGAAGTGATCAACTCGGACAGGGGTTTAGTGTACATGATGAAGAGGACTGGTCCAAGTACTGAGCCTTGAGGAACCCCACATGTGAGGCCAACCATTGCAGAAGATGAGTCATTGATGGAGACAGACTGAGTTTGACTAGAAAGGTAAGACGAGAACCATGACAGAGCAGTGCTTGATATTCCATAGGTGATTTGAAGCCTCTTAAGGAGTGTATGGTGGTCAATAGTATCAAAAGCAGCTGAAAGATCCAAAAGAGTTAATATAGATGCGTCACCAGAGTCAAGAGCTAAGAGAATGTCATTAGTTACTTTCAACAGTGCAGTTTCAGTGCTGTGAAATGGCCTGTACGCTGATTGTGAACGACTGATGAGTTGATGTTCATTGAGATAGCCTAGGAATTGATGAAAAACTAATTTCTCGATGATTTTTTATATGAAAAAAAGGTTAAATATAGGCCTATAGTTCTTGAGAGTGTTTGGGTCAAGGGATGATTTCTTTATAAGTGGTTTGACAATGGCAGTTTTGAATACAGATGGAAAGGAGCCAGATGTCAGATAGTTGTTGACAATATGGGTGAGAGTAAGGAGTATTTCATCAAGATACTCTATGAAAAATGGCGTCGGTATAGGTTCAAGAGGACAGGAAGTGAGTTTTGCTTTTAGAATGATCTTCTTCAATTCAAAGGCAGTAACTGTCTGAAATTCCAAGAACGTGGATGTTGTTCCTATTTTGTCTAACAGGGTGGTAGGCGTAGGTGTGGAAGAAGCCTGATCAAGTTCTTTTTTCTGATCAGCTGGGTTTTCTGAACAAAATAGTCGTTAAAGATATCAGGGAGGTCACTGACAGGGTGGGTAGTAGGAAGAGGGGTGCTTTTTTTCACGCCCAAGTAGTTTTGCTGCAGATAGAAAAACAGCCGGCTAGAGGTTACTGCATTGTTTATTTGTTCAGTGTAAAAGGAGGATCTCGCTGTAAACACTATGTTCGCTATTTTCCGTTTCGCAGCGTTGAAGATTTGTTTCGTATCGGTAAGGGGGGTCTTAAGCCACGCTATTTCAGCTACACGCTTTTCTGACATCGCCTAGTTCAGTTCTGTGCTAATTAAAAGATACCACGGCTCTAGTCTATCAGCACGCACTTGGCGGTGACGTAACGGCGCGTGTCACTGTGTGTCAATAACGTGAGTGAGAGCGCTGTTAAGTTCGTTGACCGTGGGGCATGATTCAGGGCTGATAGTCTCGTGCAACTCTGCTTGCAATGCTGGTCTGTCCATGCCGCATACATTACGAGACTGTATGTACGATGGGGTGTCAGACGGGACAAGACAGACATAGTTCAAAAACCAATACAGAAATTGTCAGAAGCAAGAGATTGAGTGACATGAGTAGAGCGTAGCAAAATCATCATCGGGTCTATAAATTTGAAACCCCGTAACTGGGCGCGACCTTGACCTTAATGTAAACCTTGACTACATCATTGAATAGATTGCATCTTAGCAAACTAGTATACCAAATCTGATGATGATAGACTGAACAAAAAAAAAATAAAATAGTTTTTGAGAAAAACGGACTAATAGCCGGACGGAGGCACGCAGGACGCCGCCGCATGGACGCCGCCGGACGCCGCCGGACGGACCAGACGGAACCAGACAAAAAGCAATAGTTACCCGAACCTTCGGCTCGGGGACTAATAAGAAAAGGAAAAGTCTGTTTCAGTTTTTTAAAGTAAGAAAAGGAAAAGGCAGACTATAAGGAATCAAAGCAGCAACACCGTTGTTAGAGCAAGGAAAAGGCAGAGTCAAAGAGAAAGAGAGTGGTGTATTATATTTATATTGCTAGCACAGAACTTTCAGATCTGTTTATACTGAAAGACACCCCCATTCCTCCAACATTCCCACGGGGAGAGGCTCGTATGGAGGCACGAGGTATCCTCCACCCACTGCCCGATGTTCCTTTACAGTTCCTTCTCTCCACACCCGAGAGATGTTATACATGGTTCATTGATAAATGTGTGGCGTCTTTTTCTTTAGAGTGCAAGATTTTGTTTTCTTTAATCCACTTTAGATCAAAACAAAAGCTTGTTATAGGCCTACTCGTGTGTTTTTGTACAATTTATTTTGTCTTAGTTTAAAATACTTTAGTGTTGTTGTTGTCGTAGCCTGGCTCTAAAAATACTCCAGGGATCATCCCAACAGCCGTAAGCACTTGAACACTAAGGTACAAATACGTCAGCTACGGATGAGAACATTACGTGTGTGACCGGTTTTCTTAATTTCCCCGCCGCATGAGCAGCCACACTCCGTCTTCGGGGCAGAAATACTTTAATGACGCCCGTGGTTCTGATTACACACACACACACACAACACATACACACACACACGACCACACACACACACACACACACACACACACACACACACAAAAACACAACACACACACACACACACACACACCACACACACACACACACACACACACACACACACACAAACCCACACCCAAACACACACACACGCGCTACGCGCGCGTTAACTCTTCCAAATTAACAAGACGCACCTTTGTTAAATGTTAGAATGTACTATTTTTTTCAGCATCGAAAGCATTATGTTCTACAACTTGGTCCGTAACAACGTCCACGGGGAGACGCTCATCTATGGCTCTGGCGCAGCCTTTGCAGAGGACGTGCTGCTGCCAGACCGGACAAGGTTCTGCGCTTACGCCTTCAGGAATGAAGATGGCAGCGTTACGGCCTTCGACATCGCCCTGGAGTACGATTACGTCAATAGCTCCACTGAGTGGTGGGACGGACCCTTAGGCCAGAACTATTCTGGCGTCAAAGTCGTTACGGACGACGTCACCGTTGACCAGTATGTTAACAAAATTAATGTTTATTTATTTTAGTATTTACAGTTTATTGTTTATTTAGAGTTGGTAGTTTTCAGTTTTTGTTGGGTAACTTTTTTGAGAGAGAGAGAGAGAGATGAGAGAGAGAGAGAGAGAGGAAAGCACAACCGCACACGCACACACTTAGACATGAAAAAACTAAAAAAGATGGCCAACATCACATCCGGAAAGTAACTCGGCAGAAGTTATGAAACACAGGTTCGGCATTCTTCGTGTTTTCCTAGGTAGATCCGGCAATTTCTGACACAGCTTGGGCGACGCACACGACACAAAATTTCCAAGAAATTTCGGTATAGGTCAAGATGTGCCACCCTCCTCCCCCCCCCCCTCCCCCCCCCCACCCAACACCCCCCCCCCTTGCATTTCTCGGTTAATTCCATTTTTAACCGTTTTTGCCTTTCTTACCAAACATGAAGCTGTATTTTATGAACATTTTCAGCTAATTATCTTTCATCAATAATTACATTGCAGTCATGATAAAGGCCATTATCTAATAGGAACCCCCCCCCCCCCCCCACCCCCCACCCCCCCCCCACCCCCCTATGTACTGCAGTACACCGCGGCATTTTGTCACAGTCGTGGTTCCATTGCGTTTTTTTTCGTCTTATAGGGATGGGGGGAGGGGTAGGGAGGTAGGGTTAGGGTTAGGAGTATTCCAAAAAGATAATTAGCTGAAAAGGTTAATAAAATACAGCTCTATGGTTTGGTAAGAAAGGCAAAAACGGAAAATAGAATTAACCGAGAAAACAGTCGGGCGGGGGGGGGGGGGGGGGGGGTGTGGCGTTCTTCTGAGAACTGTATAGCAAGCAAAAGTCCGACATTTACGCGTTATCCGAGTTTTTACGTCCCTTTACACGTTCGGGCCTTAGCGTAATATATATTATAGATGGAGAGAAGCGTGTCAGCCAAATGGTATATACTGGTTGCGTTGGACTTTTTTACCCACCTAGCAAAGTAACATGTTAGCCGTGGTATGTGTCAGACACGAGGGAATCGTTAAGATGCGGACACCCGTGGCCAGCTACAGTGATGGGTACTGGACCAACCCCTATTATGACTGTGGGGGAGGCAACATCTGGATGGTCACATTCTTGGCCCCTGTCCTGACTCTTGACAGCAATGATACCCCTGTCTTCAAGTGAGCCAAGCTGAGAGCTTTTTCTTTGATCAGTTGTAATTATTATCTGTGGAAGATTAAAGTGTTGAAGCTGAAAGGGTTTTCTTCTTCTTTGTTTTTGTTTTTAATTTTGAATACCTTGCTTACATATACGTTTGGGTGCAATGCATAAATAAAATATCTCAGTTTCAGTCATTTTCTCTGTTGTGTTGTTTTGCATTTTGCCGCCATTCAAAGATTTCCATATTCATTGTCCAAAACCCAGATTGATTTAAATACCCTCCAGACTTCCTCTCAAACTCTTAGACTTCGTCGGTCTATGGTCACAGTATGGTGTACTTTTCGTGTCCAAATTTAACGAAAAATGTACGTTATAACATATAATCAGCACAACGCACTTTCCTTTGCACTCGCACAGAGAGTTCTTTATAATTATATATTTGTAATAATAGTTCTTAAATTTCAAATTTGTTAAATGCTTTCCAAATTGCCCTGGTATTTTGCTCTACATACACGCATAAAAACAATCGATGCTTTTTACATTGCATTTCCCTACACGTTTGTTTAGTCTTTCTCCCAATTCCTCTGACAGCTTGCCTTGACTTTTTTTCTGGTGTGTCTTGATTCAGGGGCATCGCTTCCACTGACCTGGAGTTGACTCACATCGACATCAACCAGTGTGATGCTGAAGAAGGGGAGGAGTCTGGATCGCTGGACGTCTTCAGAGGCACACACAACTGCCAGCCCACCACCAAGGTACGGTCCCATCCATATCTTTGTCATTGAGGGTGTATTGTAATGTGGATGTTTCCGAGTATCTCTCTTTAAAAAAAACAGTGGCATGCTCATATGACGTGACGTGATGTACATTTGACACAATTCATTATTCACCAATCATGCTTTGCCTGGTCGCGTGTTCCCTAGCCAGGTTTCGCAAAATCACGTGTTCTCTGATCATGTTTCTCTTGATCACGTGTTCCTCAATCATGGTTTACTCCTGCAAACATGCTTTACCCCTCCAAACATGTTTTACCCAGTCATGCGCTCTTCAATCATGTTTAGCACAATCACGTGTTCTCCAAACATGGTTCGATGTAAATTTCGGGTTGAGGATAGAAACAACGAAAATTGTGAAAATGAATAGACTGCGTTTTGGTTGAAGAGAACTTGAAGCCGTTGTCATCTGCCCACTGCTGGATTTTATTGACACCCAAATGGAGTTGGCGTTGAACGCCTGCATACGTTTTCCCAGTGGAGTAAAGACCAAAATCATCAACAAACAGCGAGCTGTCAGATCCTTGGCGAACAGATTTTACGATGTCGTTTATTTTGATGCTGAATAAAGCAGGAGACAAGATGCTGCCTTGAGGAACACCCATCTCCTGCTCGTGGACATGGAACGTTCTCTCTGCCAGGAAGTTTCGAATGAAAACCGGCAGATAACCACGAAAACCAAGCTGATGAAGGTTATAAAAGATTCCATATTTCCATGTAGTGCCGTACGCCTTTTCCAGATCGAAACAGATGGTGACAACATGCTGTTTATTTAGAAAAGCATTGCGGATGGTTGACCCCATACGGGCTAGATGATCAACAGACAAAAATTCCAGCCGTTACTGAAGCGAAATTTCTGAGAGTCACTTTTGATCAAAAATTAAATTTTAGAGCACATATCCAGAATCTGAAAACTTCCTGTCTCAAAGTTATGAACATCCTCCGTGTGGTAGCGCACACAGATTGGGGTGCTGATAAGACGCTTCTCCATCTATCTGTACAGAGCGCTGATCCGATCCGAGCTAGATTATGGATGCATGATTTATGGCGCTGCAAGACCTTCATACCTGAAAGTGTTGGACCCAATTCACCATCAAGGTCTCCGTCTTTGTCTCGGTGCCTTCCGTACCACACCTGTGCATAGTCTGTATGCTGAAGCAGGAGAACCGTCTCTTACTCACCGCAGACTCAGGCTTTCCCTTAGCTATTATGTACAGCTGTACTCAGAACCAGAAAACCCGGCTTATGACTGTGTGATGAATCCACCTTTCCAGAAGAAATATGAAGAAAATCCTTCCAGTATTCCACCTCTGGGCATTCACATCCTTCCTCATCTGGAAGAGGCAGATATTGACACTGGTGTCATATCTGACGAATCCAAATTTTCTGATCAGCCACCCTGGACTCTTGTGTACTCCAGATATCAGATTTGACCTCGCTACTCTGCGGAAAAATTCCACCAGTTCGCTTGCTTACAAACATATTTTTGAAATGTGTTCCAAGATTCCCGACCATCAAACAATTTTCACAGACGGCTCCAAATATGACGAAGGTGTTGCTTCTGCTGCGTATATTCCATCATCACGCCAAAGTTCTTCAAAGCATATTCCAACGGAAAGTTATGTGTATACTGCCGAGATGACTGCTCTTGTCATCGCTCTTAAGTTAATCGAGCAATCCAAGAATAAAAAGTTTCTAGTTTGCACTGACTCCCTTTCAGCCTTAGAGGCTATTGCTGTAAAAAAAAACTTGAAACATCCGGAACTAATCAAATTCTTTGAATTGTTTACGCTTCTGAATTCCAAAGGTTATGACGTCATCTTGGCATGGATCCCTGGTCATGTCGGTATTCGAGAGAATGAGGAGGTGCGAACCGTCTGGCCAAGGATGCCGTAGGAGATCCTCCTGTGCGGGCGTACGTTCCGTTCTCTGATATAAGATGCAGAGTTTCTAATTATATAAAATATCTTCGATCAAGAGGAGTGGAGCCTGCAACAAGACAACAAACTGTACAACATTCGTCCAGACCTTAAAGAATATCTTCCTTTGGCTGCTGGCTGCTGGAAGGAAGAAACTGTTTTATGTAGACTACATACTGGACACACATACTACACGCATTCCTTTTTACTGAAAGGAGAGGACCCGCCTTACTGTGTAGCATGCGATTCTCCAATTTCCATTCGTCATGTCCTTTTGGACTGCTGGGATTTATATGACATTAGAAGGAAACACTACACTGCGGAGTCAATGAACGTTTTGTTCCGCGACGTTCCGCCTGACACGATCTTTAATTACTTGAAAGAGATTAATATTTTTCACTTGGATGTAAGCTACTGTGATGTTTTTAACCCTAGACGTGTCAGGTTTTTACTTGCTAAGTTTCTGATTGACTAATTAATTTTTAACAAAAAGTATTTTAACGAAAAAACTTTGATCTTGTTTTACCTATAGTTTTTATCCCTTTTTAATACATGGTTAGATTTTTTTTTTTTTGTTTTTAACGTGGTGTGATGCAACGTGGTGACAGCCCTGAAATGGCCTTTGTTGTCGACGGGGCTATAATTTTAATCTTAATCTTAATCTTAATCCAAACTATGGTTCACCCAAGCATGTGTTCGTCCCACAATGTTTCATCCAATCACGTGGTGTCAATCATGTTTAACCCAATCGCGTGTTCTTACATTATCATGTTCCACCCAATCACGTGTTCTTATATTATCGTGTTTCACCCAATCACGCGTTCTTACATTATCATGTTTCTCTCGCCTTGGCTTAAGGCTGTGTCAAACCAATTGACATAGGCTAGAACACCAAGGCTAGATCAAAATGTTGTTATGCTCTGTATAGTTCTGCGGGGATTGTCTTTAGCCATGACAAAACTTCTAGCACAACATCAGTCACATCGTCTCCAAAATCCTCCGAAGTCGGAATGTGTGGCTGCCCACGTGGCGGGGTAATAAAAAACCCGGTCAACATACGTAATGTTCTCATCCCTAGCTGGTGCATTTGTACCATAGTGTTCAAGTGCTTCGACTGTTGGGATGAGCCCTGCATGGAGCCTTTTTGCCAGGGTACGAAAACAACAACAAAAACCGCAACATCTTTCATCCAATTACGTATTCTACAATCGTGTTTCACCCAATCACGTATTCTACAAATATGTTTCACCCAATCACGTGTTCTACAATCATGCTTCACCCAATCACGTGTTTTAATGTCATGTTTCACCCAACCATGTGTTCAATCATGTTTCACCCAATCACGTGTTCTCCAATCATGTTCACCCAATCACGTGTTCTCCAACCATGTTTCACCCAATCACGTGTTCTTCAATCATGTTTCGCCTAATCACGTGTTCTCTAATACTGTTTCACCTAATTACGTGTTCTCTAATAATGTTTCACCCAATCACGTGTCCTCCAATCATCTTTCACCCAGTCATGTCTGCTCCGATCGCGTTTCATCCAATCATGTCTCTTCCAGTCAGGTTTCACGCAATCACGTCTTCTACAATCTTGTTTCACTTGATCAAGCTTCGTCAAATCACTTTTTGCATAGCGCATCTTTTATTTCCACATCACGTTTTCTTTCAAATTGCATTGAAACAGTAACGTGAAAATCAACACTGAAATGATACAACTTTGACTAGCTTTCATGTACTTTCCCTCGCTTTCCCTGACCACGTGTGTCTGTCTCAGTGTGTGCCCAGCACGAACCTAGGCTTCAAGCGCAGCTCCTACCACTGTGAGTGTTTGGACGGCTTCTATTTCCCCGGCGAAGGCACTGACGGTGTGAAAGCTTTCCGAGGGGTGGACATCGACAACTTCTTTGAAAACACCAATGACACGACGAATTACACTCTGGCCACCAGTGTCGATGGAACAACTGACTCTGACACAGTTCCTGCTGGGTAGGTTAATTGAGTCTTTGTGTCTGTTTCCCTCATTTTCTGAGGATGTCTTTTTTTTTCGATCTTCGCCTGCCCTGTTTCTCCTCTTCACTCCCCACCCCCCCCCCCTCCATCCTCATCCTTTTCTTGTACTCACTTTCTTTAAAAGCATGTTGAAAGCTGATTGATTGTTATGCAACAGGAATGTGTTCCAGTTAATATCACCTTAACTTTTGAAATGATAGCCATGATCCTATCTAAGAGCAAAACTACAGTCATGCAGACACTGCGCGAGCAAAATTGTAATCTCTTCCACAGATATAAGCATTCACACACGTATGGTAAGGTGGGGGAAAGGGTACAATATTACAGTTATTGCCTCTTGCTTGCCAATGTTTTATTAATTTTTTTTAACAATTAGGATATAGTGTAGTGTGTTTGGGCCGCTATCGTTTACATTTAGTACAAAATGTTTGTAGGTTCAAAGAAAAGAGAAAAAGTATTTCTTGCTTAGGAGGGGGAGGGGGCGTTTTCCCCCACCATCACGATCACGTTCAAAGATTGTCGAACAATCGCAACAGTCGCACATGCATAAGCAAACACATCAACGCACGCAGATACACTCATACACAGTACACACATGCACATACATTCACACGATCACACACGCACGCACGCAAACACTCACACGCACGCGACGCACATACACTCCCTCTACTCATCTGTCTTTATTTCTCATCTCTTTCCTTGCCCCCCCTCTCGCCTCTCTCCCTCCCTCTCTCTCTCTCTTTTCTCTCTCTCTGTCTCTCTCTCGTCTCTCTTACGTCTACTCTTCTCTCTCTCTCTCTCTCTCCCTCTCCACCACTCTCTCTGCTCTAAGAGGAGACGGTCTCTCTCTCTCTCTCTCTCTCTCTCTTCTCTCTCTCTCTCTCTATCTCTGCTTCTACTCACACCCGCCTCTCACTCGTCTCTTCTCGTCTCGTTCTCTGTCTCCTGCTCACAGATGGATCACTCAGCACAAAATACACGCACGAGTCTTCTCGCGCTCATTGACAGGACGTAATAATTGACACACACTGAAAAGGACGTAATAAACAGGAAAAAACATTATCACCAAAAAATCAACGATGATAAAATCACGACCGCCCATGTTCAGACATCCGATGTTCGCCATAGAAACTAATAGCAAACGAAGGAGGAAAGGACAGATGGTGACAACCTAAATTAGCTCACTGGGGCCTGTCAGATCTGCTTCTCTTCATTCAGGACGATGTGTCCTGTGGCACTCGTGTGTGCAGATAACCAAAGCAATTGTCATTGCGAGCCACTATCTAAAGGAAAGCAAAGTTAGTTAATTTGGCAAGATGGCGAATTTCTGGAAATGATGGTTGAGTGTTTGAGTTTTGCTGTGTCTAGTTTATCTTTTGTTTAATACCCGTGCTACCATTGGTTCTGGCTGCGCTCCTTAAATGTCCGTTGAGATTTACAACCGAGGTTCCTTGAGGAACACTAGACCTTGGCTTTATGTGCCTGTGCACATTTACAAAAACTTCCGTACACAAACTCATCCGCAATCCGCAAAAAAAAATATGGAAGTTAGAAATATGGAGAGTGTATTTTACACGCGGAAACTCATCCGCAATACCATCCGCTTATTTCTTATATAAGTGAGGTGGGGTTTCTGTACGGAACTTGCGGATTGCGGATGTAATGTGCACAAACCCTAACTCGCACATTAAATTGTATCCTACCTTTCCCACGAGAAGACAAGGGAATCATGGATGATATGAACATAGCTGCAGAGCGATGGCAGTTTTATATGTCATAATATGTTTAATATTATGCTTTGTAGATGAAAGATACATTTTTTGAATCATTAAATTTTCACCAAAAGGATTGTTGAATAAATGAATCAAGGAGCAAACGATTGAACAACGTCTTGACAACATGGATTTTGGATCAAACCAGGAAGAGCTTACTGTAGTGTTTCTTATTCGAGTTTGTTCTAATATCAGGGTTAAGTACTATGTCCATGTCTTTCTATGTGTTTGTTCTTCATGTAAGATTGCCCCAAAACTCACCATGACTTTAAATGTCAGACATGACCGACGGGGATAGCAAACTGCAAAAGAAGTTGTAGGCCCCCAAAAAGGCGCTAAAAGATTTAGAAAATATAAAAATGGCGAACTTCGCTTTGGGATTGGATTGATGAGTTAGGGGTGTCCACTCATCCGTTTCTCTTTCCCCTGGTCAAAGTATACAATATAATTGAATCTGTCCGTTCCTGAGGATTTTGATAAAGTGAGCAGTAACACACCTGGTTATGTTGTTGTGCTCTGTTGCAGTCTGTTCCAATGCGTGGCGTGTGCCCGTGGCTGTGTGACCTGTGAGGACGACACTCCCTGTCTGTATCAAACCAGCACCAATAAACTGACACAGTCTGTGCTCTGTTGCAGTCTGTTCCAATGCGTGGCGTGTGCCCGTGGCTGTGTGACCTGTGAGGATAACACTCCCTGTCTGTATCAGACCAGCACCAATAAACTGACACAGTCTTTGCTCTGTTGCAGTCGGTTCCAATGCGTGACGTGTGCCCGTGGCTGTGAGGACAACACTCCCTGTCTGTATCAGACCAGCACCAATAAACTGACACAGTGCTCTGTTGCAGTCTGTTGCAGTCGTGACGTCCAGTGCGTGACGTGTGCCCGTGGCCAATGTGTGACCTTCCAATGCGTGAGGTGGCAAGGACACTCCCCTGTCTGTATCAGACCAGCACCAATAAACTGACACAGTCTGTGCTCTGTTGCAGTCTGTTCCAATGCGTGACGTGTGCCCGTGGCTGTGTGACCTGTGAGGACATCACTCCCTGTCTGTATCAGACCAGCACCAATAAACTGACACAGTCTGTGCTCTGTTGCAGTCTGTTCCAGTGCGTGACGTGTGCCCGTGGCTGTGTGACCTGTGAGGACAACACTCCCTGTCTGTATCAGACCAGCACCAATAAACTGACACAGTCTGTGCTCTGTTGCAGTCTGTTCCAATGCGTGCCGTGTGCCCGTGGCTGTGTGACCTGTGAGGACAACACTCCCTGTCTGTATCAGACCAGCACCAATAAACTGACAGTCTGTGCTCTGTTGCAGTCTGTTCCAATGCGTGCCGTGTGCCCGTGGCTGTGTGACCTGTGAGGACAACACTCCCTGTCTGTATCAGACCAGCACCAATAAACTGACACAGTCTGTGCTCTGTTGCAGTCTGTTCCAATGCGTGCCGTGTGCCCGTGGCTGTGTGACCTGTGAGGACATGACTCCCTGTCTGTATCAGACCAGCACCAATAAACTGACAGTCTGTGCTCTGTTGCAGTCTGTTCCAATGCGGTGCCGTGTGGCCGTGGCTGTGTGACCTGTGAGGACATCACTCCCTGTCTGTATCAGACCAGCACCAATAAACTGACAGTCTGTGCTCTGTTGCAGTCTGTTCCAATGCGTGCCGTGTGCCCGTGGCTGTGTGACCTGTGAGGACATCACTCCCTGTCTGTATCAGACCAGCACCAATAAACTGACAGTCTGTGCTCTGTTGCAGTCTGTTCCAATGCGTGCCATGTGCCCATGGCTGTGTGACCTGTGAGGACAACACTCCCTGTCTGTATCAGACCAGCATCAATAAACTGACACAGTCTGTGCTCTGTTGCAGTCTGTTCCAATGCGTGCCGTGTGCCCGTGGCTGTGTGACCTGTGAGGACATGAACTCCCTGTCTGTATCAGACCAGCACCAATAAACTGACACAGTCTGTGCTCTGTTGCAGTCTGTTCCAATGCGTGGCCGTGTGCACGTGGCTGTGTGACCTGTGAGGACAAACTCCCTGTCTGTATCAGACCAGCACCGCTATTCGTGTTCCTCGTTCTCGTCGTCGTCATCGTTATCCTCCTCATCTGTGGCTGTGTCGCCCTCTCCGTCATCACCTACAGACACAGGGCAGATTTGGTGAGACTTTTACTTCCACCAAGTTTGGCATAGCAGGGGGGGGGGGGGGGGGTCGGGGGGGGGAGGGGTGTCGTCATATATGTCATTCCCCCTGTCTGTCTGTCTCACGTTGGTTTTTTTCACTGGAAAATTAAAATGATTGTTCGTAAGGCGCTGGTGTGTGCGCGTGTGTGTGTGGTTGTGGGGGGGCGGGTGGGCGGGGGGGGGGGGGGGGGGGGGGGGCCTGGGGCTTGGGGTTTCGGGGGGGGGGGGGGGGCTTTTTTTCTATATAAAGATAAAGACAGGGAGATTCAGCATGGGCCAATAAGGTAAAAACATCAGTAGATGATAATAAGGAAATAAAAAGGCAGAGACCGACAAATACAAAGAAAGTGGCAGATTAGAGGAACTTTCCTAGCACAGAACCTTCCTGATAGCAGGGGAACTCTTTGTACTATTAACTTCCCAGGTACCTATGCGGAAGGGGGGGGGGGGCTATATACTAGGTGGTAGTAGCATTGATCGATGCTCTTGTGTTGCATATGTGTTTGTCGCACATATGCAAGGGCCTATATAATCACCTTGTATGTAAACTTGTCCGTGTATAAGAACGTGTTCTGAATCATTCGTAATGTGGCGACCGAAAAAAACCCACCCTTTTCAATTACTGAAGCCTCTGAGCCTTTGCAGAAAATGAGAATATGACGTAAAGAAACCTTCAAGAAGAATTAGTGGCTGACCAGATTATGATTTCTACTTTTATCTCATGTCAACAGGCGTTCACCCAGGTCAAGCATGCATCAAACAAGGACGTATTTTGGTTTCCTGTCTCTCCACTATTTTGACCGATGTCTTTTGGTTTAATGAAAAAGAACAGATAATGATTTACGAATCACTTCAATTTTGTGTTGTCAATTAAAGAAATTGACGAAGCAGAACTGCAAGAGATGATTGTCACAATACAGGTCAGAGTGATTGTAAAAAAAAATGTTATATTTGCCCTTTATAAATCTATTACTTTTTTGTCATTTGAACCATCCATTTATATCGACCCAACAACAAGAATAGCTTTTAACGATCTTGGCATATATGGTGCGGTCAGTGACTTGCGAGTTATGCAGTATTTTATGTAATTTGTTTTCTATTTAAATTTATGATTGATGTTTTATATATAAAACCACATGAGAAAGAGGAGGCAAATGAATGGAAGAAGAGAGGTGAGACCAGAGAGGTAGGAAAGTAGGGAGAGGAGAAGAGAGAGAGAACAAGAGAGAGTGAGAGAGCCTCCCGCCCCGAGGGGACGTGCGAAAGAGAGAGACGAGAAAAATAGAGAGAGGGAGAGAATCGGCGATTAAAAAACAATCAAGCTTCACGATGGGCAGGATGCTACCTTAAAAAAGGACAAAAAGGAAGCAAACAAGAGACTCGCTATTATCATTGTCTTTCATCATGTCGAGATTTTGGTTTTAACATATTAATTGAATTTTTGGAATCTAACGAAGCACAATCGATTATAATTTTCAATATGGTGGGTGGGAAGTTTGAGACGCAATAGTGAAAGTTTTGTTCTTTGCAGTCATATTTAATTCCGTTTTCATCATGATTTATTCGTTGTTATTTTGTGCATTAATGATAATGGGGAAGCCCCTTGTGTACATCAAAGCATATTGCGTTAAATTAATAGAATGGGCAGTATCCTAGTAACAATTCAGTATCTTCACGGCTATCTATTCGACTTTTGCGGTCTCGTAATATGACCGAGATTTTGAACAGATCTGTAGAAATGAGTACGGTATTTAACTTTTGAAATTTGACACAAACATTGACTGCGTATCCATTAACCTTGCGTATCTGGATTCTTGATGCTCATTTATTTATATGTTAATCGTTTGAACGTGATATCCTAGTCCTTTTAATAATTTGGTATATCAAAAGGAAGGTGTTATACTATTTCAATTGACTCCAGTATATTATCATGCCACTCCCCGATGATGCTTCATCTTCATAATACGGATGTACTTCCCAGTACCTGTTAATCGTTAAGGAACTGATACCTGCGGTACAGATTGGACTGTACAGGATATGGTTGGTTTGACATTGGTCCTTCATGGGGAGTAAGTATGGGTAGACTTAATAGATTTAACAACGTTTGAAAAATAATAAATTTCCCGGAAAACCCACAAACTCGCTGTACAAAAACTAGCCGATAGAACGATAAATAGAGCGTCAAAAAGAGGGAAGGGACCTGGTTTATTTACGTAAGTACATCTATAAAATATCCTTGACTTTTATGGACGTAGTGGGGTTTTAAGTTTCTTAATTTGAAGGTTTACAATGCTTTGCTCTGTTTTTAAAAAAATATTAACACCGATCAAAATTTGTATATTAATATTATATGAAATCATATCACAATTAAGAAAAAAAGAAAGTCAGTCATCAAACGTTTGTGTGCTGTCACACTGTAAAACCATACACCGCTGCTTGGCCTGTAGGCGTTGTATAATGTTTGCGTGGATGACAGTTTTCCAAAGTAAATCCCAGGCTTTAAAGAAAAACACTTTTCAAACATTTGATCACGGAGAGAAACTCCACGTGAAATACTTCTGTTATAGACATGTTAGAAACATTTTTGATGATTACATTCCTAGTACTGTTCAATTTTGTGCATGGTGTAATGCTGTGATGTGAGTGACGCTATTTTTTGCTTTATTTTTTTCATGAAAAAACTATCACAAACTGTAAATCAATGATGCTCTGAACTTTAAGTTTGGGGCATGTAGAATCCGCTCATGTTGTGTTTTATAGCATGATTTTAATTAGAAGTATGAAAACAAGTAAATTGCCATAAAACAGGCATGTGGTGTGAGTGACGCAAGCTTCTAATGGAGTGCTAAACACATGGATGCATTTGTTGAAAGTCCATCTCTTGCTTTGCAATTGATAACATCATGCCAAGAAAGGTAAAAACCACACCCACATACACAATTTTAGCTTCGTTGCTTATGTTTTCAATGTTTGGTACCAGTTCCCTTTTCAGTCACCAGTATCTAACAAAGACTCCACAACAATTTTGAAAATGATGGATTGTTTTTTTAATTTTATGTCATAGGTATCAGATATTTATTTTAATAAATGTTGCGCATAATAATGTGTATCTTGTTGTTGTTGTCGGGCCCTGGCTAAAAGATTCCAGGGATCATCCCAAAACAGCCGAAGCACTTGAACACTATGGTACAAATGCACCAGCTACAGATGAGAACATTACGGTGTGTGACCGTTTTTGATTTACCCCGCCACCTGATCTGCCACACTCGGACTTCGGAAGATTTTGGAGACTGACGATGTTATGCTAGGAGCTTGTCATGGCTAAAGAGAATCCCTGCATAGCTACGCAGAGCATAACAACGTTTTGATGTAGCCTTGGTGCATATGTGTATTATATCATAAAAAGATAAATTTACGACATGCGTCTTATCCATTATGACAAAATACAGATATGACAAGCATTAATAAGACCTCCAGGTACTTTTTTTTAATTATTTGATTGTTATTTTGTATTGACGTGATCATTTTCAACCATACAAAAATGTATGTATGTTCTCTAGATTTATTTGACTTCCAGGCTGAATTTGGGGTGATTTTATGGAATAGATTTATGTGTATGGCCAAATCAAAAGTGACCCCTGATAGGGTAACTCTACCCTCTTAAACAACAGAGAGTGAACGTGTAGGCTTAACAACTCTCCATTCCTTGGATGATCTACTGCAATTACGACAATTATTGCTGAAAACGTTTGCTCTGGAACTATGGTTTGTGTAGTGCTCTCTCTCTCTCTTCCCTCTCTCTCTCTCCGGCCATCTCTCTCCTCGTCTCTCTCTCTCTTCTCTCTCTCTCTCAATCTCTCTCCTCTCTCTCTCCATCTCTCCCTCTCCATCTCTCTCTCGCTGTTAGCAAACATCACAATGAAAAGCTGTCTTTGAGGAAATGTGTGTGTATGTGTGTGTGTGCATACATCCAAGTGCGTGTGTGTATGAGTGACAGCATAGGCTTAACAACTCTCCATCCCTTGGATGATCTACTGCAATTACGACAATTATTGCGCTGAAAACGTTTGCTCTGGAACAATGGTTTGTGTAGTGCTCCTCTCTCTCTCTCTCGTCTCTCTCTAGTCTCTCTCTCTCTCTATCTTCTCCTCTCTTCCCTCATCTCTCTCTCTCTCTCTCTCTCTTCTCTCCTCTCTCTCTCTCTCTCTCTCTCTGTTTACGAAACATCACAATGAAAAGCTGTCTTTGAGGAAATGTGTGTGTTGTGTGTGCGTGCATACATCCACGTGCGTGTGTGTATGAGTGACTATGTCTGTATCTACGTCTGTGTGTGTGTGCTAGTGTGTGTCTCTGTCTGTGAGTGAGAGAGTAGAGAGTAGAGAGAGGAGAGAGTGTGTGTGTGGTGTGTGTGTGCTGCGTGCGTGTGTGTATGTGGGTGTGCGTTTTCGTGCATGATGTATGTGTGTGTGTGTATGTGTGTGTGCGC
>JAGGCT020004082.1:195664-225168 GCA_017654935.2 Phymorhynchus buccinoides | reverse complement strand
GTAGACTTAGCTTTGTACATTATTGATTTTTAACCATTTTGGTAGAATAGACTATTTTATTTTTACTGGTACCGGTGTAATAAAATTGATTTGAGATTGAATCAGTGCAATTGCGTGCAATTGCGTTATTTCCATTAAAGTTTTAAAACCCCCAATTTCGATTCTACAACTGATACGTGTTTGTTCGTGCCCCCCCCACCCCCCCCCCCCCCCCCCCCTTTTTTTTTTTTAACTGTTTCATTGATTAATCTATAAACTTTTTTTTTCCAGAAGAATCAAGAAGCGAAGGAGGCTCTGGACTTTGTGGAGCAGATCGCCCACATGGAGCACTGTACGGGAAGGCGCGGGCCAAACCTTGAGCTTGACCTTTGACACAGTACCTTGGTGCACTACACCGACCCCTGCTACGCGCACTGGATGCAAACTACTTGTCTGAACTGTTGGCCCCAAACAAAACTCACGATGCAGTAGACGCCACCACCCCCTCCCGCTTCCTTTCTCGCGATTTAAGACACACGGACCCCCACATTAAGTCCCTTGTGTTTTCTGGTCAGCTGTGACCCCACTACAAATGTCCCCGAACTTCCAATTGAGGCTGCTCTTTAAATTAGGTTTTGTTTTCAATTGGGGGCATTTGTAGGGAGTCACCTGGTCAAACAATAATTTCTTCCCAGACATAAAGGGAAAACACTTGAAACACGTGATTTGACCTTGATCTGTGGGTCTTTAAAACCACAGTCGTAAACATCCCCTTTCCATCCCGTTCACACCAAAACATAAGTCGTTGTTCCTTTACTTCTTCTTCTTCTTCTGGCGTTCCCATGCCCATGCGGCCATAATCCTGTGAGGTAAAGTATGTGCCCTGTTGTCAGTTTTCATTGGTCTCGTCCGCTGCATTCAGCCGACGACATCCCTATTTTGAGGGAGCTCAAATAGAAATTATTTGGGAGATTTGTTGGAAAAAGGCAGATATGGGACATAAGACAGAGTAAATAGCAAATTAACTGAAACAATGCAACGCGGCGGCTGCAAAGTCCCCCTCGCAGCATCGCCGAGCTACTCCGAAATCGGAATGTGTCGGCTTACCAATACATAAAAGCGCATCAAAACAGCACGTAACTAAATAAAAACGCATTAAAACAGCACGTAACTGATAGTTTTTTTATATATACCTTGGGGTTCGGACCCGTGATTGAGCGCGCGCGCCATGCCGCCCTTGAACAAAACTTTCATGACAACTGTGTTATAGACATTCATCACGAAATGTTTGTGAAAAAACCGCATTGAAATACATGAAAAACTTCGCGAGTATTACGATTAATGTGTTTAATAATATACTAAATAGGAAATTATTTTATATAGCGCATTCCTCCACCAATGTGGAAGATCTATCGCTTAACACAACAAATTAAGAGGCAAGCAAATTCAACAACAACACGAAATATCGCTCCGCACAATGAATAGCATACACATACACCCCCCACCCACACTACACGCAAGTATCCCGGCACATACACACACACACACACACCACACACACACACACATACACACACACACACACACACACACACACACACACCGTTCCAGCAACACCACTCCCCCACCCAAAAAAACAATACAAAATAAATCAGTTGACAAGCATCAACACACCCTCCTCTCTCTCTCTCTCTCCTCTCTCCTCAATCTCTCTTCTCTCGCTCTCTCTCTCTCGTCTCTCTCTCTCTCTCTCCTCTCCTCTCTCTCTCTCTCTCAACCAAGCTGACGTACAATTGCAGTTCAACACCAGTGAAACTAGTATGGGGGGAGGGGAGTGTGTGTGTGAGAATAGAGTCCGAGAGTAATGTGGCCTAAAGGTTGTGATGTGCTTGAACGGTGGGTCTTGAGAGCTGATTTGAAAACATTTGGCAAGGACTGGATATGGCGGATTTCCGCGTGGTAAGAGTTCCAAACTGATGGGGCCGAAAGGAAAGGACGCTCACCAAACATTTTTGTTCGTGTACTATGAACACAGAGAATTGTGGATCTGAAAATGACCGCGATTGCCTTGATGGAGTATAGCAGAAGCATGTCAGAAATGTAGCAGGTGCTTTCCCATAGAAATAAGATGACATAAGTGGAAATTTTTGTAGTCAATACGTTCTTTGTATGGAAAGCCATGAGGATATCAGGAGTGTTTTAACATGATGATACTTAGAGACCTTGAGGACAGTCTGCAGCAGGGTTCTGACGTTTTGAAGCTTGTCATGAGTTGTTGGAGCAGCCATAACGCGAGTGACTTTACATTTCTAGTTTAGAGAGAACAAAAGCGCAGACTAGTATTTTAGTAGTATCTATAGATAGGAGATGCGAAATCCCCCACGTACCAATGCGACGCGCTCACAGTATGCTGACCGACAGAATTAAGTTTGAACTTGTGATTTCACCACTCATTCTTGAGAGATGTGGAAGCCAAGATTTCTAGCAGAAGGAGAAAAGGTATTTGAGTGTCACAGACGAGATGGAATCAGGCTTTGGGTTACGAAGTTTTCGAGATGAGAGTGGATGAACAAGGCCTCCGTTTTGTCGTCATTCAGCTTCAGTTTGTTTTAGCATCCATGATTTGATGTTGGAAAGCGAATTCAAGTTGAAGATATAGTAAGGAATAATGGTAGATGGGGATACAGTCTTGTGGCGTTTGTGTAGTCATCAGCAAAAGCTGAGAATCAACTTGAATGAGAATTGATCAACTCGGGACAGGGTTTAGTTTGCATGATAGGAAGAGGACTGGTCCAAGTACTGAGGCCTTGAGGAAACCCCCCTGTGAGTGCCAACCATTGCAGAAGATGAGTCATTGATGGAGACAGACTGAGTTTTACTAGAAAGGTAAGACGAGAACCATGACAAGCAGTGCTTGATATTTCCTAGGTGATTTGAAGCCTCTTAAGGAGTATTTGTGGGCATAGTATGCAAAAGCGAAAAGCTGAAAGATCCAAAAGAGTTAATATTAGATGCGTCACCATAGTCAAGAGCTAAGAGAATGTCATTAGTTACTTTCAACAGTGCCGTTTCAGTGCTGTGAAATGGCCTGTACGCGATTGTGAACAACTGCTGCGTTATGTTCATTGAGATCGCCTAGGATTTGATGAAGAACTAATTTCTCGATGATTTTTGATAGAAAGAGAGGTGGATAAGGCCTATAGTTCTTGAGCAGTGTTTGGGTCAGGGGAATGGATTTCTTTCGTAATTGGTTTGACCAATGGCAGTTTTGAACACAGATGAAAGGAGCCGTGTCAGAGAGTTGTTTGACAATAGGGTGAGAGTAGGGAGTAGTTCTCAAGATACTTCTACTGAAAAGTGGCGTCGGTATAGGAGTCAAGGGACGGAAGTTGGTTTTAGCTTTTGAATGATCTTCTTCAATTCAAAAGGCAGTAACTGGCTGAAATCCTAGAACGTGATGTTTGTTCCTATTTGGTCTTAACAGGTGGTAGGCCTAGTGTGGAAGAAGCCTGTCAGTTCGTTCTGATCAGCTGGATTCTGAACAAAGTAGTCGTTAAAGACATCAGGAAGGTCACTGACAGGGTGGGGTGTGTAGGGATAGGGGTGCTTTTTTCACGCCCCAGTATTTTGCTGCAGATAGACCACGAGCCGACTAGAGGCCTGCATTGTTTATTTTGGTCAGTGTAAAAGGAGGATCTTGCTTTTGTCAAACACTATGTTCGTCTATTTTTCTTTCGCAGCGTTGAAGTTTGTTTGTAACGGTAAGGTGAGTCTTAAGCCATGCTCTTTCAGCTACACGCTTTTCTGACTTTCGCCAGTCAGTTCAAGTGCTAACTAACAGGTAACCACGGCTCCGTCTATCGGCACGCTCTTGGCGGTGACGTAACGGCCGTGTGTGTCGATAACTGCGCGTGAGAGCGCTGTTAAGGTTGTTGGACCGTGGGGCATGATTCAGGGGCAGACTAGTCGCCGCAACTCTGCTTGAAATGCTGATCTACCATAGCGCGTCATGTACAAGACTGTCTGTACGATGGGTTCAGACGGGACAGACAAACATATTTCCACAAACAATACAGAAATGGTCATAAAGCAAGAGATTGAGTGACATGGTTAAGAGCGTAGCAAATCATCATCTGGTCTATAATTTGAACCCCGTAACTGGCGCGACCTGATCCTTAATGTAAAACTAAATACATCATGGATAGCTTGCATCTTGGCAAACTCGTATGCCAATTTGAATGATGATTAGACTGAATAGTTTTGGGGGGGGGGGGGAGAAAACGGACGAATGCCGACGGAGGCAACATGCCGCCGCCGCATGGCGCCGCCCGACGCCGCCGACGGACCATGACAAAAACATTAGTTCCCCGAACCTTCGGCTCGGGACTAATAAAAAAGGAAACATCTGTTTCAGTTGTTTAAAGTAAGAAAGGAAAAGGCAGACTATAGAGAAAATCAAAGCAGCAACCGTTTGTTAGATCAGGAAAGGCAGGAGTCAAGAGAGTGGTGTAAAATTATATTTATTGCTAGCACAGACTTTCAATCTGTTTAGACTGAAAAGACACCCCCATTCCTCCAACATTCCCAACGTGGATAGCTCGTATGGGATGCACGAGGGATCCTCCACCCACTGCCCGATGTTCCTTTACCAGTTCCTTCTCTCCACACCCGAGATATGTTATACATGGTTCATGATAATGTTGTGGCGTCTTTTTCGTTAGAGTGCAAGATTTTGTTTTTCTTGATCCAACTTTAGATCAAACAAAAGCTTTTTTATAGGCCACTTCGTGTGTTTTTGTACCTTTATTTTGTCTTAAGTTTAAATACTTTAATGTTGTTGTTGACGTAGCGGCTAAAAGACTCCACGGGATCATCCAACAGCCGAGCACTTGACCACTAGGTACAAATACGTCAGCTACGGATGATAACATTACGCTGTGTGACTCTTTTTCCTTAATTTCCCGCCGCATGAGCAGCCACCACTCCGTCTTCGGGGCAGAAATACTTAATGACGCCCGTGGTTCTGATTACACACAACCCACACACACATACACACACACACACCACACACAAATACACACATACACACACACACACACACACACACACACTGTGACAACACACACACGCACACACACACACACACAAACCACACAAACACACCACAAACACATACACACGCGCACGCGCGCGTGTAACACTCTTCCAAATTAACAGACGGCACCTTTTTTAAATTTAGATGTACTATTTTTTCAGCTCGAAGCAATTATGGTTCTAGCAACTTGGTCCTAACAAACGTCCAGCGGGGAGACGCTCATCCTATGCTCTGCGCAGCGCTTTGCAGAGGACTTGCTGCTGCCAGACCGGACCAGGTTTTCTGCGCTTACGCCTTCGAGGAATGGATTGGGCAGCCGTTACGGCCTTCGACTCGCCGCGGGGAGTACGATTACGTCAATAGACTCCACTGAGTGGTGGGACGGACCCTTATGCCCGAACTACTCTGGCGTCCAAGTGTTACCGGACGACGTCACCGTTGACCATTAATGTTACAAAAGTTAATGTTTATTTAATTTTAGTACATTTAACAGTTTATTGTTTAATTTAGAGTTGGTAGTTTCAGTTTTTGTTGGGTACCTTTTTGAGAGAGAGAGAGAGAGAGAGAGAGAGAGGAAGCACCAACGCACACGCACCCTTAGACATGAAAACTAAAAAAGTGGCCAACATCACATCCGGAAAGTAACGCAGAAGTTATGAAACACAGGTTTCGGCATTCTTCGTGTTTTCCTAGTAGATCGGCAATTTCTGACACAGCTTGGGCGACGCACACGACACAAATTTCCAAGAAATTTCGGTATAGGTCAAGATGTGCCACCCCCCCCCCCCCTACATTTCCGGTTAATTCCTTTTTCATTTTTGCCCTGTGCTTACCAAACATGAAGCTGTATTTATGAACAGTTTCAGGCTAATTATCTTTCTTCACATATTAATTGCAGTCATGATAAAGGCCTTATCTAGACCCCCCCCCCCCCCTATGTACTGCAGTACACCGCGGCATTTTTCACAGTCGTGGTTCATTGCGTTTTTTCGTCTTATAGAAGGTAGGGGTTAGGTTTAGGGAATAGGGTTAGGGTTAGTATTCCCAAAAAGATAATTATCTGAAAAGGTTCATAAGAACACATCTTTATGTGTTTGGTAAGACAGGCAAAAACGGAAAAATAGAATTAACGGAGAAATCGACAAGGGGGGGGGGGGGCGGTTTGGTGGGGGGGGGGGGGGGGCGTTCTTTCTGTAAGCTGTAATGGCAAGCAATTAAGTCCGACATTTACGGGGCGGTATAGCCGAGTTTTTTTAAGCGTCTTTACGTCCGCGCGCTTTTGAAGCACTTCGAGGACTTCGGTCCTTAGCGTATTATATTATAGATGGAGAGAAGCGTGTCAGCCAAATGGTATATACTGGTTGCGTTGGACTTTTTTACCCACCTAGCAAAGTAACATGTTAGCCGTGGTATGTGTCAGACACGAGGGAATCGTTAAGATGCGGACACCCGTGGCCAGCTACAGTGATGGGTACTGGACCAACCCCTATTATGACTGTGGGGGAGGAGGCATCTGGATGGTCACCTTCTCTGGCCCCCATCCTGGCCCTAGACAGCAGTGCTACGATGCCTGTCTTCCAAGTGAGGCGGAAAAAAAAAAAAAAAAAGCTGAGAGCGTTTTTCTTTGGGGAGGGGGATCTTGTAATTATTATCTGTGGAGGACGGATTAAAGTGTTGAAGCTGAAAGGGTTTTCTTCTTTGTTTTTGTTTTTAATTTTGAATACCTTGCTTACATATACGTTTGGGTGCAATGCATAAATAAAATATCTCAGTTTCAGTCATTTTCTCTGTTGTGTTGTTTTGCATTTTGCCGCCATTCAAAGATTTCCATATTCATTGTCCAAAACCCAGATTGATTTAAATACCCTCCAGACTTCCTCTCAAACTCTTAGACTTCGTCGGTCTATGGTCACAGTATGGTGTACTTTTCGTGTCCAAATTTAACGAAAAATGTACGTTATAACATATAATCGGCACAACGCACTTTCCTTTGCACTCGCACAGAGAGTTCTTTATAATTATATATTTGTAATAATAGTTCTTAAATTTCAAATTTGTTAAATGCTTTCCAAATTGCCCTGGTATTTTACTCTACATACACGCATAAAAACAATCAATGCTTTTTACATTGTATTTTCCTACACGTTTGTTTAGTCTTTCTCCCAATTCCTCTGACAGCTTGCCTTGACTTTTTTTCTGGTGTGTCTTGATTCAGGGGCATCGCCTCCACTGACCTGGAGTTGACTCACATCGACATCAACCAGTGTGATGCTGAAGAAGGGGAGGAGTCTGGATCGCTGGACGTCTTCAGAGGCACACACAACTGCCAGCCCACCACCAAGGTACGGTCCCATCCATATCTTTGTCATTGAGGGTGTATTGTAATGTGGATGTTTCCGAGTATCTCTCTTTAAAAAAAACAGTGGCATGCTCATATGACGTGACGTGATGTACATTTGACACAATTCATTATTCACCAATCATGCTTTGCCTGGTCGCGTGTTCCCTAGCCAGGTTTCGCAAAATCACGTGTTATCTGATTCACTGTTTCTCTTGATCACGTTGTTCATCAATCATGTTTTACTCCTGCAGAACATGCTTTCCCCCTCCAAAAACATGTTTTACCCAGTCATGCCCCCCCCCCCCGCTCTTCAATCATGTTTAGCACAAATCACGTGTTCTCCAAACATGGTCCCCCCCCCCCGATGCAAACTTCGGGTTGAGGATAGTAACAACGAAAATTGTGAAAATGAATAGACTTTGTTTTGGTTGAAGAGAACTTGAAGCTGTTGTCATCTGTCCACTGCTGGATTTTATTTACTCACAGCTGGAGCTGGCGTTGAACGCCTGCATACGTTTTCCCAGTGGAGTAAAGACAAAAATCATCAACAAACAGCGAGTTGTCAGATCCTTGGCGAACAGAATTTACGATGTCGTTTATTTTGATGCAGAATAAAGCAGGAGACAAGATGCTGCCTTGAGGAACACCCATCTCCTGCTCGTGGACAATGGAACGTTCTTTCTGCCAGGAAGTTTCGAATGAAAACCGGCAGATGACCACGAAAACCAAGCTGATGAAGATTGGAAAGGATCCCATATTTCCATGTAGTGTCATACGCCTTTTCCAGATAAAAAAAAAAGATGGCGACGACATGCTGTTTATTTAGAAAAGCATTGCGGATGGTTGACCCCATACGGGCTAGATGATCAACAGACAAAAATTCCAGCCGTTACTGAAGCGAAATTTCTGAGAGTCACTTTTGATCAAAAATTAAATTTTAGAACACATATCCATAATCTGAAAACTTCCTGCCTCAAAGCTATGAACATCCTCCGAGTGGTAGCGCACACGGATTGGGGTGTGGATAAGAAGACGCTTCTCCATCTGTACAGGAGCGCTGATCCAATCCAAGTTAGATATGGATGCATTGACTTATGGCGCTGATAAGAAATTCATACCTGAAAGCTTTGGACCCAATTCATCTTAATGGTCTCCGTCTTTGTCTCGGTGCTTTCCGCTCCACGCCTGTATATAGTCTGTATGCTGAAGCAGGCGAACCATCTCTTACTCACTGCAGAATCAAGCTTTCCCTTAAATATCTTTTTACAGCTGTACTCTGAACCAGAAAACCCAGCTTACGATTGTGCGAAGAATCCACTTTTCCGGAAGAAATATGAAGAAAATCCTTCCAGTATTCCACCTCTGGGCATTCACATCCTTCCTCATCTGGAAGAGGCAGATATTGACACTGGTGTCATATCTGACGAATCCAAATTTTCTGATCAGCCACCCTGGACTCTTGTGTACTCCAGATATCAGATTTGATCTCGCTACTCTGCGGGAAAATTCCACCAGCTCGTCAGCCTATAAACAGATGTTTCTTGGAGATGTGTTCCAAGAATCCCAATCATCAAACGATTTTCACAGACGGTTCCAAATCTGACGAATGTGTTGCTTCTGCTGCGTTTATTCCATCGTCGCGCCAAGGTTCTTCAAAGCATATTCCAATGGAAAGTTATGTGTATACTGCCGAGCTGACTGCTGTTGTCATCGCTCTTAAGTTGATCGAGCAATCAGAGAATCAAAAGTTTCTAGTTTGCACTGACTCCCTTTCAGCCCTAGAGGCTATTGCTGTGGAAAAAAACCTTAAAGCATTCTGAGCTAATAAAATTATTTGAACTGTTTACGCTTCTGAAATCTAAAGGTTATGACGTCATCTTGGCATGGATCCCTGGTCATGTCGGTATTCGAGGGAATGAGGAGGCGAACCGTCTGGCCAAGGATGCCGTAGGAGATCCTCCTGTGCGGGCGTACGTTCCGTTCTCTGATATAAGATGCAGAGTTTCTAATTATATAAAATATCTCGATCAAGAGGAGTGGAGCCTGCAACAAGACAACAAACTGTTCAACATTCGTCCAGACCTTAAAGAATACCTTCCTTTGGCTGGCTGGCGGTCGGAAGGAAGAACTGGTTTTGTGATGTAGACTAGACGTAAGCGGACACACATATTACCACGCATTCCTTTTTATTGAAAGGAGAGGACCCAGCCATCCTTTGTAGCGTGCGATTCTCCCATTTCAATTCGTCAATGTCCTTTTGGAATGCTGGGATTTATATGACCTTTTTATTAGAAGGGAAATGGAGCTAAACTGCGGCGTCAATGAACGTTTTGTTCGCCGTGTACGTTCCGCCTGACAACGATATTTAATTATTTGAAAGAGACTACCACTATATCTTCACTTGATGTAAGAAAACTGTGATATTTTTAACCCGAGACATTTCAAGGTTTTGACTTGACTAAGTTTCTGATTGACTAATGATTTTTAACAAAAGTATTTTAACGAAAAAAACCTTTGATTTTGTTTTTACCTTGTGATTTTATCCCTTTTTAATACGTGGTGAGATGTCATGTGGTGAGATTTAACGTGGTGACAGCTCTGATATGGCTTTTGTTGTCGACGGGGCTATAATTTTAATCTTAATCTTAATCTTAATCCAAACATTGTTTGCACCCAAGGCATGTGTTCTCCCACAATGTTTCACTCCAATCACGGCGTGGTTGTCAATCATGTTTAACCGCAGATCGCGGTGTTCTTAGACATTATGCATTGTTGCCCCGTCAATTACGTGTTGGCTTATATTATTCGTGTTTCACCCCAATCACGACGTTCTTACATTATCTAGTTCTCTCTATAATCCCCAATCCATTGGCCTTAAGGCTGTGTCAAACCAATTGACAAAGGTCAGCAAGCAACCAAGGTCTAGATCAAAATGTTGTTTATGCTCTGTATAGTTCTGCGTGGGGATTGTCTTTAGGGCGCATGACGAACTTCTAGCACAACATCGTCAGTCTCGCAAAATCCTTCGGCAAAGACGGAATGTGGTTGCTCACTTAATGTGGCGTTGCGGGGTAATAAAAAAAAAACTGGTCTTACACGTAATGTTCTCATCCCTAGTTGCGGCATTTGTACCATAGTGTTCAAGGTGCTTCGGCTTTTGGGATGGGCCCGGCATGGAGCCTCTTTCAGCCAGGGTGCTACAACAACAACAAAAATCCCGCAACATCTTGAATCCAATCACGTAGTCTACAATCATGTTTCACCCAGTATCTACGTATTCTAAGCAAATATGTTTCAAGCGCAATCACGTGTTCTAGCCATCATGCTTCACCCAATCACGTGTTTTAATGTCATGTTTCACCCAAAGTGGTCAACTACGGGATCCCCAAGTCATGTTTCACCCAACATGATCCCAAATCCTGTCACCCAATCACGGTTCTCCACCCATTTTCACCCAATCACGTGTTCTCCAACCATGTTTCACCCAATCACGTGTTCTTCAATCATGTTTCGCCTAATCACGTGTTCTCTAATACTGTTTCACCTAATTACGTGTTCTCTAATAATGTTTCACCCAATCACGTGTCCTCCAATCATCTTTCACCCAGTCATGTCTGCTCCGATCGCGTTTCATCCAATCATGTCTGTTCCAGTCAGGTTTCACGCAATCACGTCTTCTACAATCTTGTTTCACTTGATCAAGCTTCGTCAAATCACTTTTTGCATAGCGCATCTTTTATTTCCACATCACGTTTTCTTTCAAATTGCATTGAAACAGTAACGTGAAAATCAACACTGAAATGATACAACTTTGACTAGCTTTCATGTACTTTCCCTCGCTTTCCCTGACCACGTGTGTCTGTCTCAGTGTGTGCCCATCACGAACCTAGGCTTCAAGCGCAGCTCCTACCACTGTGAGTGTTTGGACGGCTTCTATTTCCCCGGCGAAGGCACTGACGGTGTGAAAGCTTTCCGAGGGGTGGACATCGACAACTTCTTTGACAACACCAATGACACGACGAATTACACTCTGGCCACCAGTGTCGATGGAACAACTGACTCTGACACGGTTCCTGCTGGGTAGGTTAATTGAGTCTTTGTGTCTGTTTCCCTCATTTTCTGAGGATGTCTTTTTTTTCATCTCCCTGCCCTTTTCTCTCCTCCCCCCCCCCCCCTCCTCATCCTTTTCTTGTACTCACTTTCTTTAAAAGCATGTTGAAAGCTGATTGATTGTTATGCAACAGGAATGTGTTCCAGTTAATATCACCTTAACTTTTGAAATGATAGCCATGATCCTATCTAAGAGCAAAACTACAGTCATGCAGACACTGCGCGAGCAAAAATGTAATCTCTTCCACAGATATAAGCATTCACACACGTATGGTAAGGTGGGGGAAAGGGTACAATATTACAGTTATTGCCTCTTGCTTGCCAATGTTTTATTCTTTTTTTTAACAATTAGGATATAGTGTAGTGTGTTTGGGCCGCTATCGTTTACATTTTAGTACAAAATGTTTGTAGTAGGTTCAAAAAGAGAAAAAAAGAGAAAAAAGTATTTCTTCGCTTAGGAGGGGTCGAGGAACGAGGGCGTTTTCCCCCACCATCACGATCACGTTCAAAGATTGTTCAACAATCGCAAACAGTCGCAACATGCATAAGCAAACACTATTCAGCGCACGCAGATATCACCTCATACACAGTACACACATGCACATACATTCAGCACCACTCAGCACACGTCACGCACGCACACATACACTCCCTCTACTTCTGTCTTGATTTCTTATCTTTGCCTTGCCGTCCTGCCCTTCTCTCTCACGGTCCTCCTCTCTCTCTCTCTCTCTCTTCATCTCTGCTCTCTCTCTCTCTCTCTCTCTTCTCTCAATCTCTCTCTCTATCTCTCTATATCCTATTCTAGTCACACTCACACACAAATACACGGGCGCGCGCTCATTGACCAGACGTACGTAATTTGACACAATTGAAATAAGAAAACATTATCACCAAAAAATCAACGATGATAAACGACCGCCCATGTTCAGACATCCGATGTTCGCCATAGAAACTAATAGCAAACGAAGGAGGAAAGGACAGATGGTGACAACCTAAATTAGCTCACTGGGGCCTGTCAGATCTGCTTCTCTTCATTCAGGACGATGTGTCCTGTGGCACTCGTGTGTGCAGATAACCAAAACAATTGTCATTGCGAGCCACTATCTAAAGGAAAGCAAAGTTAGTTAATTTGGCAAGATGGCGAATTTCTGGAAATGATGGTTGAGTGTTTCAGTTTTGCTGTGTCTAGTTTATCTTTTGTTTAAGGTAATAGCACCGTGGCTACCAATTTGGTTTCTGGCTGCGGCTCCTTAAATGTCCGTTGAGATTTACAAACGAGGTTCCTTGATGGAACACTAGTGACCTTGGCCTTTATGTGCCTGTGTGCACATTTACAAAAACTTCCGTACAAAAACTCATGGGAAATCCGCAAAAAACGACAACTGGAAGTAAGAAATATGAAGGAGAGTGTATTTTTACACGCGGAAACTCATCCGCAATCCCATCTGCTTATTTCTTATATAAGTGTACGGAGGTTTCTGTACGGAGCTTGCAGATTGGCGGATGTAATGTGCACAAACCCTAACTCGCACATTAAATTGTATCCTACCTTTCCCACGAGAAGACAAGGGAATCATGGATGATATGAACATAGCTGCAGAGCGATGGCAGTTTTATATGTCATAATATGTTTAATATTATGCTTTGTAGATGAAAGATACATTTTTTTAATCATGAAATTATCACCAAAAGGATTGTTGAATAAATGAATCAAGGAGCAAACGATTGAACAACGTCTTGACAACATGGATTTTAGATCAAACCAGGAAGAGCTTACTGTAGTGTTTCTTATTCGAGTTTGTTCTAATATCAGGGTTAAGTACTATGTCCATGTCTTTCTATGTGTTTGTTCGTCATGTAAGATTGCCCCAAAACTCACCATGACTTTAAATGTCAGACATGACCGACGGGGATCAAACTGCAAAAGAAGATGTAGGCCCCCAAAAAGGCGCTAAAAGATTTAGAAAATATAAAAATGGTGAACTTCGCTTTGGGATTGGATTGATGAGTTAGGGGTGTCCACTCATCCGTTTCTCTTTCCCCTGGTCAAAGTATACAATATAATTGAATCTGTCCGTTCCTGAGGATTTTGATAAAGTGAGCAGTAACACACCTGGTTATGTTGTTGTGCTCTGTTGCAGTCTGTTCCAATGCGTGACGTGTGCCCATGGCTGTGTGACCTGTGAGGACAACACTCCCAGTCTGTATCAGACCAGCACCAATAAACTGACACAGTCTGTGCTCTGTTGCAGTCTGTTCTGTTCCAAGCCAACCATGCGTGCCATGTGCCCGTGGCTGTTGTGCACCTGTTGAGGACAACACTCCCTGTCTGTATTCAGACCAGCACCGCTATTCGTCGTCGTCGTCGTCGTCATCGTTATCCTCCTCATCTGTGGCTGTGTCGCCCTCTCCGTCATCACCTACAGACACAGGGCAGATTTGGTGAGACGTTTACCTCCACCATGATAATAAGGAAATAAAAAGGCAGAGACAAAGAAAGTGGCATATTAGAGGAAGTTATAAGCACAGAACTTCGAGAAGGTGGAGGAACTATTTGTACTTTAACTTCTCCCCAGGTAACCTATGCGGTTGCGGAGGGGGGGGGGGGGGGGGCTATATACTAGGTGGTAGTAGCATTGATCGATGCTCTTGTGTTGCATGTGCAAGGGCCTATATAATCACCTTGTATGTAAACTTGTCCGTGTATAAGAACGTGTTCTGAATCATTCGTAATGTGGCGACCGAAAAAAAAACCCTTTTCAATTACTGAAGCCTCTGAGCCTTTACAGAAAATGAGAATATGACGTAAAGAAACCTTCAAGAAGAATTAGTGGCTGACCAGATTATGATTTCTACTTTTATCTCATGTCAACAGGCGTTCACCCAGGTCAAGCATGCATCAAACAAGGACGTATTTTGGTTTCCTGTCTCTCCACTATTTTGACCTATGTCTTTTGGTTTAATGAAAAAGGACAGATAATGATTTACGAATCACTTCAATTTTGTGTTGTCAATTAAAGAAATTGACGAAGCAGAACTGCAAGAGATGATTGTCACAATACAGGTCAGAGTGATTGTAAAAAAAAATGTTATATTTGCCCTTTATAAATCTATTACTTTTTTGTCATTTGAACCATCCATTTATATCGACCCAACAACAAGAATAGCTTTTAACGATCTTGGCATATATGGTGCGGTCAGTGACTTGCGAGTTATGCAGTATTTTATGTAATTTGTTTTCTATTTAAATTTATGATTGATGTTTTATATATAAAACCACATGAGAAAGAGGAGGCAAATGAATGGAAGAAGAGAAGGGAGAAAACAAGAGAGAGAGAGAGAGAGAGAGAGAGAGAGAGAGATAGAGAGAGAGAGCGAAGACATAGAAGAGAGAGAGAGAAATGAGAGAGAGAGAGAAATGAGAGACAGAAGAGAAAGAGAGATTGGGAGAGGAGACAGAGATAGAGAGAGAGAGAAATAAACAATCAACTTAAGGGGTCAGAGCTACCCTAAAAAAATGCAAAAATCATATATCTTTCTTTATTGAAGTTACATTGAATTTTTGGAACTAAAATGATTATAATTTCATACGCAATTGAAAGTTTTGTTCTTTGCATCATGATTTTGTAGTTGTTATTTTGCATTAAATAAGGGGAAGTGTGTACATCAAAGCCTCTTGCGTTAAAAGGGTAGTAAAAATTCAGTATCTTCGTCGTTTTGACCAGATATTTGAAAATGTAGAAGAGGTATTTACTTGAAATTTTACACACATATGTACAACCTTATCTGGATTTTGTCATGTTGACAGACTGGTCTTTTAATATTGGCGACAACGGAAGGTTCCTATTTTTCAAGACCAATACTTAATATCCCGATTGCAAAGACCAACTGTAATGTTATGAAAATGAAAGATAAATAGCCAAGGGGCAGGGGAATTGGAGGGGAGGGGCCAGTTTGACAATCATGGATAGTATGGTAATAATAGATTTAATATGTTAAAAAATCCGGAAAACTGCTAAAAATAGCCATAAAATAGCATCAAAAAACGGGACTGGCTTTAGTACTCATAAAAAAAAAGGAGTTGGTGTTTCTGAATTTGAAGCAATGCTTACTCTGTTTTTAAAAAAATGAACACAAAATTAATTAATATTATATGAAATCAGACACAATTAAGAAAAAAAAGTCAGTCATCAAACGTTTGTGCTGTCAACTGTAAAAACACACCGCTGCTTGCCTTGTAGGCGGTGTAACACCTTGATGATGGTTTCCAAAGTAAATCCCGGGCTTTTAAAGAAAAACACTTTTGTTTTACATTTGAACACTGAGATAAACTTCACGTGAAATACTTCTGTTATGAGACATGTTTGAAACATTTTTGATGATTACATTCCTAGTACTGTTCAATTTTGTGCATGGTGTAATGCTGTGATGTGAGTTACGCTATTTTTGGCTTTCTTTTTTTCATGAAAAAACTATCAGAAACTGTAAATCAATGATGTTCTGAACTTTATTTGGGGGGCATGTAGAATCCGCTCATGTTGTGTTTTATAGCATGATTTTAATTAGAAGTATGAAAACAAGTAAATTGCCATAAAACAGGCATGTGGTGTGAGTGACGCAAGCTTCTAATGCAGTGCTAAACCCATGCATTTTTTTGAAGTCCATCTCTTGCTTTGCAAGTGATAAGATCATGACGAGAAAGGTAAAATAAAACAACCCACATACACAATTTTAGCTTTGTTGCTTATGTTTTGAATGTTTGGTGCCAGTTCCCTTTTCAGTCACCAGTATCAAATAAAGACCCTACAACAATTTTGAAAATGATGGATTATTATTTTGTCATAGGTATCAGATATTTATTTTAATAAATGTTGCGCATAATAATGTGCATCTTGTTGTTGTTGTTGTCGGGCCCTGGGCCACCTGGCTAAGGGACTCCAGGGTTCATCCCAACAGCTACAACACTTGAAACACTATGGTACAAATGCACCAGCTACAGATGAGAACGATACGTGTGTGACCGTTTTTTTTTGATTACCCCGCCACGTGAGCAGGCACACTCCGACTTCGGAGGATTTTTGACTGACTGGCCGTGTTATGCTAAGGAGCTTGTCATGGCTAAAGACAATCCCTGCATAGCTATGCAGAGCATACCAATGTTTTGATGTAGCCTTGGTGCATATGTGTATTATATCATAAAAAGATAAATTTACGACATGCGTCTTATCCATTATGACAAAATACAGATATGACAAGCATTAATAAGACACCGAAATCCAAAGCAATCAGAAAATTCTGTCTTATGCATTGGGGGGGGGGGGGGGGGTATACGTGTGTTAACACCACCAGGTACTTTTTTTTTAAATTATTTGATTGTTATTTTGTATTGACGTGATCATTTTCAACCATACAAAAATGTATGTATGTTCTCTAGATTTATTTGACTTCCAGGCTGAATTTGGGGTGATTTTATGGAATAGATTTATGTGTATGGCCAAATCAAAAGTGACCCCTGATAGGGTAACTCTACCCTCTTAAACAACAGAGAGTGAACGTGTAGGCTTAACAACTCTCCATTCCTTGGATGATCTACTGCAATTACGACAATTATTGCTGAAAACGTTTGCTCTGGAACAATGGTTTGTGTAGTGCTCTCTCTCTCTCTCTCGTCTCTCTCTCTCTCTCTCTCTCTCTCTCTCTCTCTCTCTCACTCTCTCTCTCTTCTCTCTCGCTCTCTCTCTCTCTCTCACTCTCTCTCTCTTCTCTCTCTCTCGTCTCTCCTCTCTCTCTCTCCTCTCTCTCTCTCTCTCTCTCTTCTCTCTTCTCTCTCTCTCTCTCTCTCTCCCTCTGTTTAACAAAAAACATCACAATGTTTTTAAAAAGCTTTGAATGGGAACTGTCTTTGAGGCAGTGGTGTGTGTGTGCGTGCATACATCCAAGTGCGTGTGTGTATGAGTGACAGCATAAGCTTAGTCAACTCTCCATCCCTTGGATGATCTACTGCAATTACGACAATTATTGCGCTGAAAACGTTTGCTCTGGAACAATGGTTTGTGTAGTGCACACACTCTCTCTCTCTCTCTCTCTCTCTCTCTCTCTCTCTCTCTCTCTCTCTCTCTCTCCTCTCTCTCTCTCTCTCCTCTCTCTCTCTCTCTCTCTCTCCCCCTCCCCCCTCTCTCTCTCTCTCTCCCTCTGTTTACAAACATCACAATGAAAAAGCTGTCTTTGAGGAAAATGTGTGTGTTGTGTGTGCGTGCATACGTCCACGTGCGTGTGTGTATGAGTGACTATGTCTGTATCTACGTCTGTGTGTGTGTGCTAGTGTGTGTGTCTGTCTGTGAGTGAGAGGGGGAGAGAGAGAGAGAGAGAGACGAGAGAGAGAGAGAGAGAGAAGAGGAGGAGTAGAGAGAGTGTGTGTGTGTGTGTGTGAGTGTGTGTGCGTGCGTGGTGTGTATGTGTGTGTGCGTTTTCGTGCATGTATGTATGTGTGTGTGTGTGTTTGCGCGTGGGTGTATGTGTGTGTTGTGTGCGTGCGCGTGTGTTTGCAAACATCACACTGAAAATCTGTCTTTGAGGAAATGTCATCCATATTAAAAGCTGGGTCCTTTTATCTCTCCGGTGCTGATCGAAACAAAATTGGCTGTTGGTGTTCAGCAGGTCGCCTGTTTGCGGAAGTTTCAATGAGTTTTCATTTATCTAATTGTCCTTGGGCCTCGAACTTTTTACGAGGAGTATATTTTACCCTTTTCTATATCTCTGTCTGCCTGTAATACCATTTCTTTCAAAAACATGCTGGATGAATTTTTAGCCAAAGTTGATAACGTGAAAAGTTGTAACAAAGAACATTTCTTTTTAAAGATCAAACTTTTCGCTGTACTCAGTCCGAAAAGCTGTTGGTTATTTTTGTTTAACCATTTATTACCATGACCAGATTGGTAGCATGAATAGTTGTAACTAAGGACTTTTCTTTTCAATAATCAACATTATCGCTGTATGCATACTCATTCGGAAAAGCTACATTTTAACTATTTATTATCATGACCAAATTTAGTAACGTGAAAAGTTGTAAGCTTAACTAATAGGGACTTTTTTTTAATCAAAAATTTCGCTGTACTCATTCTGAAAAGTTATTTTTTAACCATTTATTACCATGACCAGAGTTAGTAACATGTTCTAAGATTAACTAAAGACTAGTCTTTTTAATTATAAAAAATTGTTGATCTACTCATTCGGAAAAGCTACCATTTAACCATTTATTACCATAGACGCTGAGGGCTACATGGCTTGCCAAAACATCATATCAAAGCAATGAAGGTGGCAGAGTGGTTAAGATGTTCGCCTGCCTATTTCGATGTGTGAGTGACCTGGGTTCGAATCCCGGCCTCGCACTTTCTTTCTAGTCTGACGGGGAAAATCGAACTGAACGTCGAGTCCTTCGGATGGGGACTTAGAGCAAGTCTGACCCGCGTGCTTTACGCACGCAAAAATCCCACGGCAGTTGAAAGTCGGTAAGAGGTAGGGAGAAATCCCGCTGCCTGGTGTGACCAAATTGATGGCTAGGTTTCCCAAATCCGCTCCCCCTCCTCATCCCCCCTAAAAAATAAAAAATAGGGTGGCGCTGCGCTCGCGGTGATGCGCTCTCCAAGTGGGAGAAGCCCGAATTTTACAGAGACAAGTCTCTGTGACTAGAATATACCAAATACCCAACCATACAGAAGAAGAACCTATGCGTTCCACGCATAGTAGTTGTACGTTGAGTGCTAAACCCCATGAAGAATACCAAGGAGGGAAACTGCATAAGAGAAAAACGTGGAGTGGACCATGTCTGCCACTCGGCGATACCTCCTTTTTTTTCTTCTCCAGGATTGGAAATAAAATGGTATGCTATTTTACAATTCTCGTCCTTCATAGGTGTAATGTGGGCAGAAGTATTGATGAGGCCTGGATGAAGAAGTAGGGGTAATTGGAAAGAGGGTGGTAGTTGTGGGAAGAAACGAAAAGCAGGCTTAGTTTTCTAATTAGGATAAAATATAAAATACAATCAAAAACATTATTTCAGGAAACCTTACCTGGGGCATTTCATACTTGAACAATCTTGATTAACAAAAATCGATTTGAAAACACTGCAATTATTCAAATCGAACGTCTTGAAACGCATCCGCTTCAAGATACCTTCCACTCAAGATCGGAGTATCTTCTGCTGCCATCCTCTCGTCCATTTTACACCGCCCCCTTCTTTCCATTTCCCCCTTGTAATCACGATATTATTTATACCTTTTTCTTCTTCTGTATTCCCAGGCAAATTATAGCAACCTCTCTCTCTCTCTCTCTCTCTCTCTCTCTCATCTCTCCTCTCTCTCTCTCTCTCTCTCTCTCTCTCTCTCTCTCTCTCTCTCTCTCTCTCTCTCTCTCTCTCTCTCTCTCTCATTCACTTTCCCCTTGTGTGTCACATATACACCCTCTCTCTCACACACACATGGTTGCGCAAAGTACGCGATACCCGTCTCTCTCTCTCTCTCTCTCTCTCTCTCTCTCTCTCTCTCTCTCTCTCTCTCTCTCTCTCTCTCTCTTCTCTCTCTCTCTCTCTCTCTCTCTCTCTCGTCCTATCAATCTATCTATATATCTATCTATCTATTTATCTGTCTATCAGTGGTATCTATCTATCTATTTATTAATGTTCAAGATACCTTCCACTCCAGATCGGAGTATTTCCTGCTGTTATGCTCTCGTCCATTTTACACCGCCATTTCTATTATTTGCCTTTCTATCTATCCATTTATTTTATCTATCTTTCTGTGTATCTATGCGTGTCTAAAAACAACAAAACAAAAGCAACAAATATACTACGGATAGGCATATATCTGTAATACTTCAGCAATATGAATCACCCAAAGGAAAACAAAACGCTTGGTTTGTTCAACAACTTAATTAGTATCTCCAGTCACGGGAAGAACAATGCATCTTAGTTATAGAAGTGAAAGTTCAATACAAAATAAAAGAAGAGCAAGTTTGTTGATAGACAGAAAAATAACAATCTGTGATGTAGTGCCTTTCTTTTTCTTCTTCTTCTTCTTCTTCTGCGTTCCTGGGCCATAAGACCACAATGGGTACATATGTGTCCATTTTCCAGTTTTCACTGGTGTCCATGCTGCATTCAGCTGGCACATTCCGATTTCGGAGGAACTCAAAGGAGAAAACTATATGGAAGATTGGTTTGGAAAAAATACAGGAAAATGGGCCCAAAACAAGAAACATAGTAGATGACACAAAGCAAGGAAAATGGAAGAGTCAAAGAGAGAAAGAAATTTGAGGAAGTTACAAGCAGAGAACTTCCAGAAGGAGGGGGAGCTATATGTACAAAAGACCCCTCGATATCCCTCGATATATGTGGGGATCGTTCCTTTGATTTTGCCTAGTTGGGTGTGGTATGCCCATCAAGACGCAATCAATTTAGCAAGTCTGTCTCTTTCTCTCTTTCTAACTCCCCCCCCTCCCGTTTCTCTCTCTGTCTCCTTTTTCTCTCTCTGTGCGTGCACGCTTTGTTATTCTTTTTGTTATGTCGAACTGTGCGATGTAAAAAAAATAGAATAACAACAAAACTAGTCCTTTTCTTCATCGTTACTAATTGTATTGTGATGTCATGATTATTTTCTCTGTCACTCCACAGGTGATGAAGACAGCTAGTCCCAGCTTTCTACAGATCATGATTTTGGGGGCTTTGTTCATGTGTTTGGCGGTATGTCTCCCACCCCCCCTTTATTTATCATCATTATTATCATTAATATTTAGAGCGATTAATCAAATTAATCCCCTAGGCGTTTACAATATAACAATATAGCAGATACACGACATTGCATTAAAATAAATCCACCTCGGATGGACACACACACGCATACACACACACACACACACACACACACACACACACACACACACACACACACACACACACACACACACACACACACACACACACACAAGCGCAAGTGCCGACTCACAGAAATTTGCACCCCAGGTCATGAAGGCCAGTTGCTACTTAGGAAAGAGATAACGGGTATCTAAGAGAGTGATGCAACTGATTCCAAGTGACAGGAGCTTGATAGGCGAAAGATCGTTGACGAACGGTTTTTGGTGTGGATAGTTAGGATTCAAGAGACGAGTGTCAGATGAGGAACGCAGATCTCGAGATGGCGTACATAGATGTAACAGATCAGTGAGATATTCAGGTCAGGACGACTCGCTGGATTTGAAACAGAGATAAGCCATCTTGTAGGATAATCTTTGCTGAACAGGGAGCCAATGGAGAGAACGTAGCAATGAAGTTACGTGGTCATGTTTAGAAGAGTGGAAGATGAGGCGGGCAGCATGATTTTGAACTTTTAAAAAAATTGTTGATGAGATGTTAGGACGAACAAGACAAAAGAGCATTAGAGTAATCAAGGCAGGAAAGTACAAATGCACAGACAAAAGCTTTTGTGGTGTCTTCTGAAAGTAGATGGCAGATAGCAGCAACTCGACGGAGTTCAATATAGCAACTACGACAGACATTACTGACATGCTGTTGAAAAGACAGGGTATGATCAAATGTTACATCAAGGTTGCAGTCAGGAGAAAAAGTGATAGACGAGTCAATGACTTTCATGGAGGATGGAAGAAAAGGATGATTATGAAGCTTTGGAGGGGTGATCAAGTTTTGGTTTGATTTCTGGCATCTAGTCCTTCAGGCTGGCTACACAAGATTGAGTACTTTTGATCATGAGAGGTATGTTAGAGAGTGGCACACTGACGTACAGCGCTGATTATCATCAGAGAGGCTGAAGCGAGTGTTCTAAAACGATGGAGGAGACAGGACAGGTATAGAGAGAAAAGTAGAGGGCCCATGACAGAACCTTGCTGTGTACATAGGTCAAGGAAGAAGGTTTAGAAGAAATACCATTGACAGAGACTACTTGTTGACGTTCAGTGATGTAGGACTGAAACCAGCTCAGAACTGTGTCATAGAGCCCAAAAGAGTGGTGTGGGTAGGAAAGAATGATAGTGGTCAATAGTGTCAAAAGCTGCAGATAGGTCTAACAGAGTCAGAAATGAGCTGTTGTTACAGTCAAAGGTAGTCATTTATCGTTACAGATTTTGACAAAAGCGGGCTTAGTACTATGGCCAGATCGAGTGGTAAGCAGGTTGAAGGGGATAAATAGGTTATTGGAGTGAAGATGATCTAATAGTTGATCGAGACCAACTTTCTCTAAACCTTTGGTAAGAAAGGAAAGGTTTGATACAGCCCTGTAGTTCTTCAAGTTACTATGATCAAGTGTTGACTTTTTCAAGAGAGGCCTTACAATTGCTAATTTAAAAAACAGAATGGAAAAGAAGCAGCAGAGAGGGAATGATTCATAATGGCGGTAATATGAGACAGACGAGTGTCAAGACAGTGGGTGAGGAAAGAAACCGGCAGTGGGTCAAGTTCACATGTCTTAATACCAAATGTCATAATGATTTTCCTAACAAATGTATCAAAACAGGTTGAAAAGAATCAAAGGGAATTCCAGTGAAAGGGAGGTCAGAGTAGGACATATGATCGGTAGTCAAGGAGTCTAGTGATACTCTCAGGTTATTGATTTTGCTAACAACGAAGTCAGAAAAAACGTGTGGGAGTCTGGAATGTGGTGGGTTGAAGGAAAAGGAGAAGGGCCAGTTTTATCTAGAAGAGTGTCAGTAATGTGGAAGAACTGTTTGGATCTAGAACGTGCAATAATCTTAGCATTGTAGTAGACAGATTTGGCAGCATCAACAAGGCTATTAACGAATTTGTTGGCATTTTTAAATATTTGTTTATGAGCAGTCAGACTAGATTTGAGCCACTGTCTCTTAGCTCTAAGTCTCTCACACTTGGCTTCTTGCAGCTATAGCCCAACAGAGGAAAGCACTGGTGAAGTTGGCCTATTGGAGACAAGGCGACCACAAGCAGGAGCATAGAGATCGAGGAGCCCAAGGAGTAGGGAGTTCTGTTCATCATAAGAAATTAGCGGTGAAGCAGAGAAATGAGACTGAATGTTAGCCACGAAGACAGTCGTGTCGACAGTAGAGAGGTGTCTGGTCAGAACGTAAGTTTTTCGAGGTGGATAACGGGAAAGATGAAGGTCAGCAACAAGGCTGATGTGATCAGAAGGGAGGGTGTGGTCGATTGTGACAGACTTTACTATGGCCTGGTCAACTGGGCAGAAGATGTTATACAGGGATGTTATGTGTGGGTCGGAGCATAGACAGACTGGACCAGGCCATAGCAGTCCAGAAGATCGATGACTTTGGAGGTGGTGGAGTGAGAGGGGTGGTCGAAATTAATATTGTAGTCGCCAGCGATTTTGTAGGAGTCACGGAGTGAATTGCAGTAGGACAGCAGGTGGGGAGTTCATCAACAAAGGTGGAGTCAGTCAGGCGGTTTTTAGAGTTTGGGGGAGGACGATGCAAACACAGAAGATGGAAAGTTTGGTGGGGGAAGGTAAGGATGAGTTGTGCCAGTTCGAAGGAGCTTTGGGTGAAGGGAAAAGCAGATTTTGTTGAGAGGAAAGGGAATAATAGCGATGACAAAAGCAGTGCTGTCACCACGGGAATGACGGGGATGGCCAGGGGGAGCAATGTCACTGCACTTGGCTTCATCACCTTCAAAACGAATCCAAGTTTGAACCGCGGCAAACACATCAACGTTGTTATTGTGGACAAAGTAGGAGATGGCAGAGCGTGTTTCTTTCCAGAGCCTGGGCATTGAAAACACACAAACTGAAATAAGGAGAATGGCAATATAGTACATGTTCAGCAGAATGAGTGATGATAAGGATAACACTATCAGGATTCCAGGAGGAAGAAAGCTTCTCCATTTTACACAAATTCTAGTCTAGGCCTCCAGAATATCAGTCACCTCTTCTGCTATCTTCTTCTTCTTCTTCCAGTAATGTCCACCTGCCATTTATTGGCAATTATTGACATATGCAGGGGTTCAAAGTCAAAGATGCGCAGCACAGGATGACATAGGATTTTAAATATATATTAGATAAGCATTTGCTGTTTAAGATATTTAAAAGATATGAAGAGAGGAATTTGACTGGGTTTATTATAGGCTTGGAGTGGATGGGAGGAGGGTTTAGTAAGATTTTTAGCAAGCACTTGATCGTGATATATATGAAAGACATAATAGGATACGATTGGCTGGCACACACACACGCATTGTCATGCATTGCATTGTATTGCGCTTACCATTGTTACAGATTCTGTTGATGTATCCTAAGCCCACTGACTTGCTGTTCTCAGTATTTGTCTGGTCTTTTCACGTGCCTTGTATCATTGCACTGAATTTCATGTGCCTTGTATTACTACCTGAATGTCACTGCACTGTATTGTGATGCTACAGGTTCTGCTGATGTACCCTGAGCCCACTGACTTGCTGTGCTCCATATTTGTCTGGCCTTTTCACCTGGGAATCTCCTTGCTCTACGGCTCTTTACTACTCAAGACTTGGAGGTTGGTTGGAACCCCTCCACACCCATCTCTCTCTCTCTCTCTCTCTCTCTCTCTCTCTCTCTCTCTCTCTCTCTCTCTCTCTCTCTCTCTCTCTCTCTCTCTCTCTCGCTCTCTCTCTCTCTCTCTCTCTCTCTCTCATTCAGCTTCTGCAATTTTCTGCAATTTGTACATGCTTCATATGCTTGTTTCTGGTCAGTCTGGCCTTCTGTCCGTCTCTTCTTTCTACCCTTTTAAATTTATCTAACTTTGTGTATGTAGGAGGATTCTGCAAAAATGCCATCGACTTATCCATTAGTAAAACAACTTATCTGTTAGTAAAACTTTGTGATACCATCACTTTGCATTTTCAAGTTTGTGAAAAACAATTAGTGCGCAAAAGATTAGAATTATGTTATTTTTAAGATATTTTGGAATGTTCGAGACATAAAGCGGTTTCTATTAATTTCCACTTTGAAAAAAAACCTCTACACTCCTCCATTAATTGTCTCTAAACTGTCTATTTCTAAGCAATGACTGTCTTCTCTGCCATTATCATTTCAATTCAAGGCTGTTTCTTCTTCTGAATTATGAAAGAGAGCTTTTGTCAGGATAACAAGACATTAGTGGAAAAATCTCAGCTACAGTAAATGTACTTGATAAGATCTGGAGTGACAAGAGAAATGCATTTCACATCATGACCATGTGTAGGCCCCTGGGCTTACTATATTAAAAACCAGCAACGAGTTTAACAGGAGATGCTTTCGGAGCACACTGAGCATTACATTAAGAGAAGTGACTTCATCATTAACAAGGTAAGGTCAACAACAGACCAATGCCTAGTTTCAGTTACACCTGCAAGTGCTGACTGAGCTGGTTGAGACATATTGCAAAGCTCTCCACAAGAAGGCTTGACATAGTACATGTATGCTTGAATGACACGTCAGTTACGACTTGTACTACAAGTCCTTTAGTGAGGCTGTCAAATTCCAAAAGTTAAGGCTTCCGAGTATGAATGGGACACAATTGGACAGGGGTCTCCAGCTTTTGTGAACAGAAGATGGAGTAATATTTTGAAGGTAGCGGAGTATCTAAGACTAAGAAACGCAATCAACATAATTTTTGGAAGGACTGGGTCGGTACTTGTCAAACCGATCCTTCAACGACCGAAAGTTTTTTCGTTTATTGTTGCAGCATTGTGCTTATTTAACGTTTAATAGATACAAAGGATTATGTCAAACTATGTGTCTGTCTCTTTTGTGCAGGATCTCTGTGATCTTCACCAGTCATCGTAAGGTGAACCTGACAGACAAGGTTCTTCTCCAGAGGCTGGCGTTTCTGCCCGCACTGATGGCCCTGTTCCTTGCCGCCTGGGCTGCCGTCCAACCACCCTATGTTGTTACCATCGTCATGCCGGACACCAAAAAGTTTTTCGCCTGTTCTTTTGACTACTGGAACTTCGGCGCCCTTGGGGGTATTGCTTGACTCGGACTTTGGCAAAGACTTACGAATAGAAGGCTTTTCCTTAGCAACTCTAAAATTAGCAAGCCATTCATTGTTTTAGCAAACTATTATATGTATCAGTTTTCGTGAGAGAAAAAAAAAACTGTATTTAAATTATACATCAGGCGTATCAAATTAACTCCAAAAGTATAGAGTATGTCTTGTGCAAGGCCCTAATCTTCAACGCAGTTTCACAAAGTTTATTATAATAGTGATTATTCCTGTAACTCATTAACAAATTGAAAAGCAATGATGCAACGCAAAACTCCATGGATGCAACTGATGTTAGTTCTATCTCACTACAATTATTGAAGTCTTTCAGATAATGCAAAAGTTGTTCTAGTGAATGTTTATTTTAAATCCAATTATACGTTTGTAAAAGGTAAGGATAAGCAAACGCATCTGAAGAATTATCTCTCATAGCCGAACTCTTAAATGGTCTATTTCATCATGATGCACCAAATATTCACAGAATTTCTCTATGACGATCATTTATCAGACTGTATCTAACAGCAATCTTATCATAAATAATAAAGAAAGAAAACAGTGTGCATTTTTTAATAACAATTCAAAAGAATTAGAATAATTGATGGTGGATTCACCAGGTGATACCCTAACCGTCGACAATGTTTAATTAGTATGCATAATGTAAATGGACAGACAAAGCGGTACACAAATGAATCTTTAATTTAATGTCTTTTCACATAGATCGTGATTTTAGACAGCATGCATACACAAAAATGTGGGGGGAAAAAAGAAGGTAAAATAACATGCATAAGAACGACATATTAAAAAAAGGAAAGAAAACCTCTACAGTAGTCTTCCAATAGTTGAGGACAGCATTGCTTTTGCAATTACAGTAATGTCAATTTCTGCGTCATTTAAAATATCCTTGGTATTATCATACTTACGAAAAAAGTCCATATTGATCATTCGATATTTAGAGAGCAATACTGGGCATTCTAATAGTAAGTGATGAATTGATAATTTATCACTACAAAGACAGTTAGTTTCCAAGTATTTAGTTTTCCATGAATTGAGTCGTATCTTGTACACTAAACTAACTATCGATCTACTGTGCATAAAAATGTTAGATCTAAAGTCAGATGAGTTGATGTAAGTTGATTTTTCCAATAAACAGTAAATTTCATGTGTTGATAATGCCAGTTTCTCGGTACACAAACAATTCAAACAAAAACAACATTTTCTGAATCCCTAGGTGAAGATAAAATAAATCTGTAACTGAATTTAGATTAATTATGACACTTAACATATTGTATCTGACCCAGTTTAGTTGGGAAACCTTCTTGAATGTTCAGCAAAATATGTCCATGCCTTTCAAAACATATCTGCAAATAAGAAACCCGTCAGGGGAAAAAATAAAATCTGTTTAAACCTTTTCAAAACATCTTTGCAAACAGGAAAATCAGACAAACAAATAAAATGTAGACAGCACGGGAATCCGGAATAAGGTCGAAAGTACGGTTGCGCCTAAGGTCGAATGTACAGGTGTGCTTAAGGTCGAAAGTAAGTAAATGCACACTTCAGCCTAATGTCGAATTGCAGAGCTGTGCCTAACGTCGAATATACGGTTGAGCCTAAGGTCGAATGCAAAGTTGAGCCTAAAAACGTCGAATTGCAAAGTTGCGCCCAAGGTCGAATGTACGGTTCAGCCTAAGGTCGAATGCAAAGTTGAGCCTAAGGTCGAATGCAAAGTTGAGCCTAAGGTCGAATTGCAAAGATGTGCCTAAGGTCGAATTAACCGCTGAGCGAAAGGTCTCTCTCTCTCTCTCTCTCTCTCTCTCTCTCTCTCTCTCTCTCTCTCTCTCTCTCTCTCTCTCTCTCTCTCTCTCTCTCTCTCTCTCTCTCTCTCTCTCTCTCTCTCTCTTTGTAGCAAAAATTAAGAAACATCCAATTTCATTATTACTAATTTGTAGTGTGGAATCAGAATATTAATTTCAATAAAAAAAATTCACTATCTCTATACATGTATTCTGTTTTATGTTTTGTGCAAAACTTGTGATATTTGAGTGTGTGTGTGTGTCGGTACCCAAGCCTGTGTACCTGGGAACTGAATCAATGTAGGCTGTACTGTGCAATTCGACCTTAGGCACAACTCTGCAATTCGACGTTAGGCTCAACTATGCATTCGACCTTAGGCACAACTTTGAAATTCGACGTTGGGCTCAACTGTGCATTCGACCTTAGGCTCAATAATGCATTCGACCTTAGGCTCAACCGTACATTCGACCTCAGGCACAACTTTGAACTCATGCTGATGGTTACTGTGTATCTCTCTCCACGTGTAGGTGAGGCCTTGATGCTGCTGGTCGGGGTGTACCTGAGCTTCACTGTGCGGAAAGCTCCAGCCCAGTTCAACGAGAGCAAGTACATCACCTGGGCCATCTACAACGCCATCATCATGGGCGGTTTCGTCATTGCCATCACGTGCGTTGTACACATCTAGGCCCCTACCATTTAAAATTTTGTTTATGGATTGTATTGAATGGTATTGCATGTTGCCATCATATTGTGTTGTATTGTATCATAATTATTGTAGTCTAGTGTCATAACTGGATTGCTTGCCTCCTTGTCACAAGGAGATAACTCTCAGGGGCGCGATACTCTCGCTGCCTCTCAGCTGCACATATTTATTCGTTTTGCTGGTTTTATTGGACATTTATGTTTATTTTAGTGTGACAGGTGGTTTATTTGCATCCCGTGAAAGTGACGATGTAGTGAGGTTGAGACTGTTTACTTCATAAGGTACGTTCTAGTGATTTTTTGCTGTCGGGTTCTTCGTATTTCATTTATTTGCTCTGTTTACCTTTATCCAAGTTGGTGTGTGTGTGTGTGTCAAGTCAAAGTCAAAGTCAAAAATACTTTATTATCACGTTAGGTGAAATTACAGCGTGGTCTCGTACAAGCACAATACAATCAAAGAAACACATTTGCATGCATAAAAAATGGAAACAAAAATAAGGA
>JAGGCT020004082.1:172977-195164 GCA_017654935.2 Phymorhynchus buccinoides | reverse complement strand
AGAGAGACCTTTGGCTCAGCCGTTAATTCGACCTTAGGCACATCTTTGCAATTCGACCTTAGGCTCAACTTTGCATTCGACCTTAGGCTCAACTTTGCATTCGACCTTAGGCTGAACCGTACATTCGACCTTGGGCGCAACTTTGCAATTCGACGTTAGGCTCAACTTTGCATTCGACCTTAGGCTCAACCGTATATTCGACGTTAGGCACAGCTCTGCAATTCGACATTAGGCTGAAGTGTGCATTTACTTATTTTCGACCTTAAGCACACCTGTACATTCGACCTTAGGCGCAACCGTACTTTCGACCTTATTCCGGATTCCCGTGCTGTCTACATTCTATTTGTTTGTCTGATTTTCCTGTTTGCAAAGATGTTTTGAAAAGGTTTAAACAGATTTTATTTTTTCCCCTGACGGGTTTCTTATTTGCAGATATGTTTTGAAAGGCATGGACATATTTTGCTGAACATTCAAGAAGGTTTCCCAACTAAACTGGGTCAGATACAATATGTTAAGTGTCATAATTAATCTAAATTCAGTTACAGACTTATTTTATCTTCACCTAGGGATTCAGAAAATATTGTTTTTTGTTTGAATTGTTTGTGTACCGAGAAACTGGCATTATCAACACATGAAATTTACTGTCTATTGGAAAAATCAACTTACATCAACTCATCTGACTTTAGATCTAACATTTTTATGCACAGTAGATCGATAGTTAGTTTAGTGTACAAGATACGACTCAATTCATGGAAAACTAAATACTTGGAAACTAACTGTCTTTGTAGTGATAAATTATCAATTCATCACTTACTATTAGAATGCCCAGTATTGCTCTCTAAATATCGAATGATCAATATGGACTTTTTTCGTAAGTATGATAATACCAAGGATATTTTAAATGACGCAGAAATTGACATTACTGTAATTGCAAAAGCAATGCTGTCCTCAACTATTGGAAGACTACTGTAGAGGTTTTCTTTACTTTTTTTTAAATATGTCGTTCTTATGCATGTTATTTTACCTTCTTTTTTTCCTCCCCCAAAATTTTTTGCATGCTGTCTAAAATCACGATCTATGTGAAAAGACATTAAATTAAAGATTCATTTGTGTACCGCTTTGTCTGTCCATTTACATTATGCATTAATTAAACATTATGCATAATAATTAAACATTGTCGACGGTTAAATGATCGTCATAGAGAAATTCTGTGAATATTTGGTGCATCATGATGAAATAGACCATTTAAGAGTTCGGCTATGAGAGATAATTCTTCAGATGCGTTTGCTTATCCTTACCTTTTACAAACGTATAATTGGATTTAAAATAAACATTCACTAGAACAACTTTTGCATTATCTGAAAGACTTCAATAATTGTAGTGAGATAGAACTAACATCAGTTGCATCCATGGAGTTTTGCGTTGCATCATTGCTTTTCAATTTGTTAATGAGTTACAGGAATAATCACTGTTATAATAAACTTTGTGAAACTGCGTTGAAGATTAGGGCCTTGCACAAGACATACTCTATACTTTTGGAGTTAATTTGATACGCCTGATGTATAATTTAAATACAGTTTTTTTTTTCTCTCACGAAAACTGATACATATAATAGTTTGCTAAAACAATGAATGGCTTGCTAATTTTAGAGTTGTTAAGGAAAAGCCTTCTATTCGTAACTCTTTGCCAAAGTCCGAGTCAAGCAATACCCCCAAGGGCGCCGAAGTTCCAGTAGTCAAAAGAACAGGCGAAAAACTTTTTGGTGTCCGGCATGACGATGGTGACCACATAGGGTGGTTTGACGGCAGCCCAGGCGGCAAGGAACAGGGCCATCAGTGCGGGCAGAAACGCCAGCCTCTGGAGAAGAACCTTGTCTGTCAGGTTCACCTTACGATGACTGGTGAAGATCACAGAGATCCTGCACAAAAGAGACAGACACATAGTTTGACATAATCCTTTGTATCTATTAAACGTTAAACAAACACAATGCTGCAACAATAAACGAATTTTTTTTCGGTCGTTGAAGGATCGGTTTGACAAGTACCGACCCAGTCCTTCCAAAAATTATGTTGATTGCGTTTCTTAGTCTTAGATACTCCGCTACCTTCAAAATATTACTCCATCTTCTGTTCACAAAAGCTGGAGACCCCTGTCCAATTGTGTCCCATTCGTACTCGGAAGCCTTAACTTTTGGAATTTGACAGCCTCACTAAAGGACTTGTAGTACAAGTAGTAACTAACGTGTCATTCAAGCATACATGTACTATGTCAAGCCTTCTTGTGGAGAGCTTTGCAATATGTCTCAACCAGCTCAGTCAGCACTTGCAGGTGTAACTGAAACTAGGTATTGGTCTGTTGTTGACCTTACCTTGTTAATGATGAAGTCACTTCTCTTAATTTAATGCTCAGTGTGCTCCGAAAGCATCTCCTGTTAAACTCGTTAAGTTTCTTCTCATTGCTGGTTTTTAATATAGTAAGCCCAGGGGCCTACACACGGTCATGATGTGAAATGCATTTCTCTTGTCACTCCAGATCTTATCAAGTACATTTACTGTAGCTGAGATTTTTCCACTAATGTCCTTGTTATCCTGACAAAAGCTCTCTTTCATAATTCAGAAGAAGAAACAGCCTTGAATTGAAATGATAATGGCAGAGAAGACATTCATTGCTTAGAAATAGACAGTTTAGAGACAATTAAAATTTTCTGCCAAAATTCTTTTGCACTATAATGGAAGGTTTTTTTTCAAAGTGGAAATTAATAGAAACCGCTTTATTTCTCGAACATTCCAAAATATCTTAAAAATAACATAATTCTAATCTTTTGCGCACTAATTGTTTTTCACAAACTTGAAAATTCAAAGTGATGGTATCACAAAGTTTTACTAACAGATAAGTTGTTTTACTAATGGATAAGTCGATGGCATTTTTGCAGAATCCTCCTACATACACAAAGTTAGATAAATTTAAAAGGGTAGAAAGAAGGGACGGACAGAAGGCCAGACTGACCAGAAACAAGCATATGAAGCATGTACAAATTGTAGAAAATGCACACAAGCTGAGAGAGAGAGAGAGAGAGAGAGAGAGAGAGAGAGAGAGAGAGAGAGAGAGAGAGAGAGAGAGAGAGAGAGAGAGAGAGAGAGAGAGAGATGGGTGTGGAGGGGTTCCAACCAACCTCCAAGTCTTGAGTAGTAAAGAGCCGTAGAGCAAGGAGATTCCCAGGTGAAAAGGCCAGACAAATATGGAGCACAGCAAGTCAGTGGGCTCAGGGTACATCAGCAGAACCTGTAGCATCACAATACAGTGCAGTGACATTCAGTAGTAATACAAGGCACATGAAATTCAGTGCAATGATACAAGGCACGTGAAAAGACCAGACAAATACTGAGAACAGCAAGTCAGTGGGCTTAGGATACATCAACAGAATCTGTAACAATGGTAAGCGCAATACAATGCAATGCATGACAATGCGTGTGTGTGTGCCAGCCAATCGTATCCTATTATGTCTTTCATATATATCACGATCAAGTGCTTGCTAAAAATCTTACTAAACCCTCCTCCCATCCACTCCAAGCCTATAATAAACCCAGTCAAATTCCTCTCTTCATATCTTTTAAATATCTTAAACAGCAAATGCTTATCTAATATATATTTAAAATCCTATGTCATCCTGTGCTGCGCATCTTTGACTTTGAACCCCTGCATATGTCAATAATTGCCAATAAATGGCAGGTGGACATTACTGGAAGAAGAAGAAGATAGCAGAAGAGGTGACTGATATTCTGGAGGCCTAGACTAGAATTTGTGTAAAATGGAGAAGCTTTCTTTCTCCTGGAATCCTGATAGTGTTATCCTTATCAACACTCATTCTGCTGAACATGTACTATATTGCCATTCTCCTTATTTCAGTTTGTGTGCTTTCAATGCCCAGGCTCTGGGCACTGGAAAGAAACACGCTCTGCCATCTCCTACTTTGTCCACAATAACAACGTTGATGTGTTTGCGCGGTTCAAACTTGGATTCGTTTTGAAGGTGATGAAGCCAAGTGCAGTGACATTGCTCCCCCTGGCCATCCCCGTCATTCCCGTGGTGACAGCACTGCTTTTGTCATCGCTATTATTCCCTTTCCTCTCAACAAAATCTGCCTTTCCCTTCACCCAAAGCTCCTTCGAACTGGCACAACTCACCCTTACCTTCCCCCACCAAACTTTCCATCTTCTGTGTTTGCATCGTCCTCCCCCAAACTCTAAAAACCGCCTGACTGACTCCACCTTTGTTGATGAACTCCCCACCTGCTGTCCTACTGCAATTCACTCCGTGACTCCTACAAAATCGCTGGCGACTACAATATTAATTTCGACCACCCCTCTCACTCCACCACCTCCAAAGTCATCGATCTTCTGGACTGCTATGACCTGGTCCAGTCTGTCTATGCTCCGACCCACACATAACATCCCTGTATAACATCTTCTGCCCAGTTGACCAGGCCATAGTGAAGTCTGTCACAATCGACCACACCCTCCCTTCTGATCACATCAGCCTTGTTGCTGACCTTCATCTTTCCCGTTATCCACCTCGAAAAACTTACGTTCTGACCAGACACCTCTCTACTGTCGACACGACTGTCTTCGTGGCTAACATTCAGTCTCATTTCTCTGCTTCACCGCTAATTTCTTATGATGAACAGAACTCCCTACTCCTTGGGCTCCTCGATCTCTATGCTCCTGCTTGTGGTCGCCTTGTCTCCAAGAGGCCAACTTCACCAGTGCTTTCCTCTGTTGGGCTATAGCTGCAAGAAGCCAAGTGTGAGAGACTTAGAGCTAAGAGACAGTGGCTCAAATCTAGTCTGACTGCTCATAAACAAATATTTAAAAATGCCAACAAATTCGTTAATAGCCTTGTTGATGCTGCCAAATCTGTCTACTACAATGCTAAGATTATTGCACGTTCTAGATCCAAACAGTTCTTCCACATTACTGACACTCTTCTAGATAAAACTGGCCCTTCTCCTTTTCCTTCAACCCACCACATTCCAGACTCCCACACATTTTTTCTGACTTCGTTGTTAGCAAAATCAATAACCTGAGAGTATCACTAGACTCCTTGACTACCGATCATATGTCCTACTCTGACCTCCCTTTCACTGGAATTCCCTTTGATTCTTTTCAACCTGTTTTGATACATTTGTTAGGAAAATCATTATGACATTTGGTATTAAGACATGTGAACTTGACCCACTGCCGGTTTCTTTCCTCACCCACTGTCTTGACACTCGTCTGTCTCATATTACCGCCATTATGAATCATTCCCTCTCTGCTGCTTCTTTTCCATTCTGTTTTTTAAATTAGCAATTGTAAGGCCTCTCTTGAAAAAGTCAACACTTGATCATAATAACTTGAAGAACTACAGGGCTGTATCAAACCTTTCCTTTCTTACCAAAGGTTTAGAGAAAGTTGGTCTCGATCAACTATTAGATCATCTTCACTCCAATAACCTATTTATCCCCTTCAACCTGCTTACCACTCGATCTGGCCATAGTACTAAGCCCGCTTTTGTCAAAATCTGTAACGATAAATGACTACCTTTGACTGTAACAACAGCTCATTTCTGACTCTGTTAGACCTATCTGCAGCTTTTGACACTATTGACCACTATCATTCTTTCCTACCCACACCACTCTTTTGGGCTCTATGACACAGTTCTGAGCTGGTTTCAGTCCTACATCACTAAACGTCAACAAGTAGTCTCTGTCAATGGTATTTCTTCTAAACCTTCTTCCTTGACCTATGTACACAGCAAGGTTCTGTCATGGGCCCTCTACTTTTCTCTCTATACCTGTCCTGTCTCCTCCATCGTTTTAGAACACTCGCTTCAGCCTCTCTGATGATAATCAGCGCTGTACGTCAGTGTGCCACTCCCTAACATACCTCTCATGATCAAAAGTACTCAATCTTGTGTAGCCAGCCTGAAGGACTAGATGCCAGAAATCAAACCAAAACTTGGTCACCCCTCCAAAGCTTCATAATCATCCTTTTCTTCCATCCTCCATGAAAGTCATTGACTCGTCTATCACTTTTTCTCCTGACTGCAACCTTGATGTAACATTTGATCATACCCTGTCTTTTCAACAGCATGTCAGTAATGTCTGTCGTAGTTGCTATATTGAACTCCGTCGAGTTGCTGCTATCTGCCATCTACTTTCAGAAGACACCACAAAAGCTTTTGTCTGTGCATTTGTACTTTCCTGCCTTGATTACTCTAATGCTCTTTTGTCTTGTTCGTCCTAACATCTCATCAACAATTTTTTAAAAGTTCAAAATCATGCTGCCCGCCTCATCTTCCACTCTTCTAAACATGACCACGTAACTTCATTGCTACGTTCTCTCCATTGGCTCCCTGTTCAGCAAAGATTATCCTACAAGATGGCTTATCTCTGTTTCAAATCCAGCGAGTCGTCCTGACCTGAATATCTCACTGATCTGTTACATCTATGTACGCCATCTCGAGATCTGCGTTCCTCATCTGACACTCGTCTCTTGAATCCTAACTGTCCACACCAAAAACCGTTGGTCAACGTTCTTTCGCCTATCAAGCTCCTGTCACTTGGAATCAGTTGCATCACTCTCTTAGATACCCGTTATCTCTTTCCTAAGTAGCAACTGACCTTCATGACCTGGGGTGCAAATTTCTGTGAGTCGGCACTTGCGCTTGTGTGTGTGTGGTGTGTGTGTGTGTGTGTGTGTGTGTGTGTGTGTGTGTGTGTGTGTGTGTGTGTGTGTGTGTGTGTGTGTGTGTGTGTGTGTCCATCCTGAGGTGGATTTATTTTAATGCAATGTCGTGTATCTGCTATATTGTTATATTGTAAACGCTTAGGGGATTAATTTGATTAATCGCTCTAAATATTAATGATAATAATGATGATAAATAAAGGGGGGGGGGAGACATACCGCCAAACACATGAACAAAGCCCCCAAAATCATGATCTGTAGAAAGCTGGGACTAGCTGTCTTCATCACCTGTGGAGTGACAGAGAAAATAATCATAACATCACAATACAATTAGTAACGATGAAGAAAAGGACTAGTTTTGTTGTTATTCTATTTTTTTTACATCGCACAGTTCGACATAACAAAAAGAATAACAAAGCGTGCACGCACAGAGAGAGAAAAGGAGACAGAGAGAGAGACGGGAGGGGGGGGGGGAGTTAGAAAGAGAGAAAGAGACAGACTTGCTAAATTGATTGTGTCTTGATGGGCATACCACACCCAACTAGGCAAAATCAAAGGAACGATCCCCACATGGGGATATCGAGGGGTCTTTTGTACATATAGCTCCCCCTCCTTCTGGAAGTTCTCTGCTTGTAACTTCCTCAAATTTCTTTCTCTCTTTGACTCTGCCATTTTCCTGGCTTTGTGTCATCTACTATTTTCTTGTTTTGGGCCCATTTTCCTGTATTTTTTCCAAACCAATCTTCCATATAGTTTTCTCCTTTGAGTTCCTCCGAAATCGGAATGTGCCAGCTGAATGCAGCGTGGACACCAGTGAAAACTGGAAAATGGACACATATGTACCCATTGTGGTCTTATGGCCCAGGAACGCAGAAGAAGAAGAAGAAGAAAAAGAAAGGCACTACATCACAGATTGTTATTTTTCTGTCTATCAAAAAACTTGCTCTTCTTTTATTTTGTATTGAACTTTCACTTCTATAACTAAGATGCATTGTTCTTCCCGTGACTGGAGATACTAATTAAGTTGTTGAACAAACCAAGCGTTTTGTTTTCCTTTGGGTGATTCATATTGCTGAAGTATTACAGATATATGCCTATCCGTAGTATATTTGTTGCTTTTGTTTTGTTGTTTTTAGACACGCATAGATACACAGAAAGATAGATAAAATAAATGGATAGATAGAAAGGCAAATAATAGAAATGGCGGTGTAAAATGGACGAGAGCATAACAGCAGGAAATACTCCGATCTGGAGTGGAAGGTATCTTGAACATTAATAAATAGATAGGTAGATAGATAGATACCACTGATAGACAGATAAATAGATAGATAGATAGATAGATAGATAGATAGATAGATAGATAGATAGAGAGAGAGAGAGAGAGAGAGAGAGAGAGAGAGAGAGAGAGAGAGAGAGAGAGAGAGAGAGAGAGAGAGAGAGAGAGAGAGAGAGAGAGAGAGAGAGAGAGAGAGAGAGAGAGAGAGAACGGGTATCGCGTACTTTGCGCAACCATGTGTGTGTGTGAGAGAGGGTGTATATGTGACACACAAGGGAGAAAGTGAAGAGAGAGAGAGAGAGAGAGAGAGAGAGAGAGAGAGAGAGAGAGAGAGAGAGAGAGAGAGAGAGAGAGAGAGAGAGAGAGAGAGAGAGAGAGAGAGAGAGAGAGAGAGAGAGAGAGAGAGAGAGAGAGGTTGCTATAATTTGCCTGGGAATACAGAAGAAGAAAAAGGTATAAATAATATCGTGATTACAAGGGGGAAATGGAAAGAAGGGGGCGGTGTAAAATGGACGAGAGGATGGCAGCAGGAGATACTCCGATCTTGAGTGGAAGGTATCTTGAAGCGGATGCTTTTCAAGACGTTCGATTTGAATAATTGCAGTGTTTTCAAATCGATTTTTTTTCCATCAAGATTGTTCAAGTATGAAATGCCCCAGGTAAGGTTTCCTGAAATAATGTTTTTGATTGTATTTTATATTTTATCCTAATTAGAAAACTAAGCCTGCTTTTCGTTTCTTCCCACAACTACCACCCTCTTTCCAATTACCCCTACTTCTTCATCCAGGCCTCATCAATACTTCTGCCCACATTACACCTATGAAGAACGAGAATTGTAAAATAGCATACCATTTTATTTTCAATCCTGGAGAAGAAAAAAAAGGGAGGTATCGCCGAGTGGCAGACATGGTCCACTCCACGCTTTTCTCTTATGCAGTTTCCCTCCTTGGTATTCTTCATGGGGTTTAGCACTCAACGTACAACTACTATGCGTGGAACGCATAGGTTCTTCTTCTGTATGGTTGGGTATTTGGTATATTCTAGTCACAGAGACTTGTCTCTGTAAAATTCAGGCTTCTCCCACTTGGAGAGCGCATCACCGCGAGCGCAGCGCCACCCGCTTTTTTTTATTTTTAGGGGGGATGAGGAGGGGGAGCGGATTTGGGAAACCTAGCCATCAATTTGGTCACACCAGGCAGCGGGATTTCTCCCTGCTCTTACCGACTTTCAACTGCCGTGGGATTTTTACGTGCGTAAAGCGCACGGGTCAGACTTGCTTTAAGTCCCCATCCGAAAGACTCGACGTTCAGTTCGATTTTCCCGTCAGACTAGAAAGAAAGTGCCAGGCCGGGATTCGAACCCAGGTCACTCACACATCGAAATAGGCAGGCGAACATCTTAACCACTCTGCCACCTTCATTGCTTTGATATGATGTTTTGGCAAGCCATGTAGCCCTCAGCGTCTATGGTAATAAATGGTTAAATGGTAGCTTTTCCGAATGAGTAGATCAACAATTTTTAATAATTAAAAAGACTAGTCTTTAGTTAATCTTAGAACATGTTACTAACTCTGGTCATGGTAATAAATGGTTAAAAAATAACTTTTCAGAATGAGTACAGCGAAATTTTTGATTAAAAAAAAGTCCCTATTAGTTAAGCTTACAACTTTTCACGTTACTAAATTTGGTCATGATAATAAATAGTTAAAATGTAGCTTTTCCGAATGAGTATGCATACAGCGATAATGTTGATTATTGAAAAGAAAAGTCCTTAGTTACAACTATTCACGCTACCAATCTGGTCATGGTAATAAATGGTTAAACAAAAATAACCAACAGCTTTTCGGACTGAGTACAGCGAAAAGTTTGATCTTTAAAAATAAATGCTCTTTGTTACAACTTTTCACGTTACCAACTTTGGCTAAAAATTCATCCAGCATATGTTTTTGAAAGAAATAGTATTACAGGCAGACAGAGATATAGAAAAGGGTAAAATATACTCCTCGTAAAAAGTTCGAGGCCCAAGGACAATTAGATAAATGAAAACTCATTGAAACTTCCGCAAACAGGCGACCTGCTGAACACCAACAGCCCATTTTGTTTCGATCAGCACCGGAGAGATAAAAGGACCCAGCTTTTAATGTGGATGACATTTCCTCAAAGACAGATTTTCAGTGTGATGTTTGCAAACACACGCGCACACACACAACACACACACATACACACACGCGCACACACACACACACACATACATACATGCACGAAAACGCACACACACATACACACACGCACGCAGCACACACACACACACACACACACACACACACACCACTCTCTCTCTCTCTCTCTCTCTCTCTCTCTCACTCTCTCTCTCTCACTCACAGACAGACACACACACTAGCACACACACACAGACGTAGATACAGACATAGTCACTCATACACACACGCACGTGGATGTATGCACGCACACACAACACACACATTTCCTCAAAGACAGCTTTTCATTGTGATGTTTCAGAGTAGAGAGAGAGAGAGAGAGAGAGGTAGAGAGAGAGAGAGAGAGAGAGAGAGAGAGAGAGAGAGAGAGAGAGAGAGAGAGAGAGAGAGAGAGAGAGAGAGAGAGAGAGAGAGAGAGAGAGAGAGAGAGAGAGAGAGAGAGAGCACTACACAAAAACCATTGTTCCAGAGCAAACGTTTTCAGCGCAATAATTGTCGTAATTGCAGTAGATCATCCAAGGGATGGAGAGTTGTTAAGCCTATGCTGTCACTCATACACACACGCACTTGGATGTATGCACGCACACACACATACACACACATTTCCTCAAAGACAGCTTTTCATTGTGATGTTTGTAAACAGAGAGAGAGAGAGAGAGAGAGAGAGAGAGAGAGAGAGAGAGAGAGAGAGAGAGAGAGAGAGAGAGAGAGAGAGAGAGAGAGAGAGAGAGAGAGAGAGAGAGAGAGAGCACTACACAAACCATAGTTTTGTTCCAGAGCAAACGTTTTCAGCAATAATTGTCGTAATTGCAGTAGATCATCCAAGGAATGGAGAGTTGTTAAGCCTACACGTTCACTCTCTGTTGTTTAAGAGGGTAGAGTTACCCTATCAGGGGTCACTTTTGATTTGGCCATACACATAAATCTATTCCATAAAATCACCCCAAATTCAGCCTGGAAGTCAAATAAATCTAGAGAACATACATACATTTTTGTATGGTTGAAAATGATCACGTCAATACAAAATAACAATCAAATAATTTGTACCTGGTTGAAAATGATCACGTCATTAATGCTTGTCATATCTGTATTTTGTCATAATGGATAAGACGCATGTCGTAAATTTATCTTTTTATGATATAATACACATATGCACCAAGGCTACATCAAAACGTTGTATGCTCTGCGTAGCTATGCAGGGATTCTCTTTAGCCATGACAAGCTCCTAGCATAACATCGCTCCAAAATCAAAAAGTCGGAGTGTGGCTGCACACGTGGCGGGGTAATCAAAAACGGTCACACACGTAATGTTCTCATCTGTAGCTGGTGCATTTGTACCATAGTGTTCAAGTGCTTCGGCTGTTGCGGATGATCCCTGGAATCTTTTAGCCAGGGCCCGACAACAACAACAACAAGATACACATTATTATGCGCAACATTTATTAAAATAAATATCTGATACCTATGACATAAAATTAAAAAAACAATCCATCATTTTCAAAATTGTTGTGGAGTCTTTATTTGATACTGGTGACTGAAAAGGGAACTGGTACCAAACATTGAAAACATAAGCAACGAAGCTAAAATTGTGTATGTGGGTGTGGTTTTTACCTTTCTTGGCATGATGTTATCAATTGCAAAGCAAGAGATGGACTTTCAACAAATGCATCCATGTGTTTAGCACTCCATTAGAAGCTTGCGTCACTCACACCACATGCCTGTTTTATGGCAATTTACTTGTTTTCATACTTCTAATTAAAATCATGCTATAAAACACAACATGAGCGGATTCTACATGCCCCCCAAATAAAGTTCAGAACATCATTGATTTACAGTTTGTGATAGTTTTTTCATGAAAAAAAGAAAGCCAAAAATAGCGTAACTCACATCACAGCATTACACCATGCACAAAATTGAACAGTACTAGGAATGTAATCATCAAAAATGTTTCTAACATGTCTATAACAGAAGTATTTCACGTGGAGTTTCTCTCCGTGATCAAATGTTTGAAAAGTGTTTTTCTTTAAAGCCTGGGATTTACTTTGGAAACTGTCATCAAGGCATTACACCGCCTACAAGGCAAGCAGCGGTGTGTTTTTACAGTTGACAGCACAAACGTTTGATGACTGACTTTTTTTTCTTAATTGTATCTGATTTCATATAATATTAATTAATTTTGTGTTAATTTTTTTTTAAACAGAGCAAGCATTGCTTCAAATTCAGAAACACCAACTCTCTTTTTATGAGTACTAAAACCAGTCCCTTTTTTGACGCTATTTTATGGCTATTTTGCGCAGTTTTCCGAATTTTTCAACATGTTAATCTATTATCACCATATTATCCATGATTGTCAAACTTCTTTGGCCATTTATCTTTCATTTTCATAACATTACAGTTGGTCTTTGCAATCGGGATATTAATTATTGGTCTTGAAAGAGGATAACCTTCCGTTGTTACCAATATTAAAGACAGTCTGTCAACATGACAAAATCCAGATAAGGTTGTACAGATGTGTGTAAAATTTCAAGTAAATACCTCTTCTACATTTTCAAATATCTGGTCAAAACGACGAAGATACTGAATTTTTACTACCCTTTTAACGCAAGAGGCTTTGATGTACACACTTCCCCTTATTTAATGCAAAATAACAACTACAAAATCATGATGCAAAGAACAAAACTTTCAATTGCGTATGAAATTATAATCATTTTAGTTCCAAAAATTCAATGTAACTTCAATAAAGAAAGATATATGATTTTTGCTCTTTTTTAGGGTAGCTCTGACCCCTTAAGTTGATTGTTTAATTCGCCATCTCTCTCTCTCTATTTTTCTCTCTCTCTCTCTCTCTCTCTCTCTCTCTCTCTCTCTCTCTCTCTCTCTCTCTCTCTCTCTCTCTCTCTCTCTCTCTCTCTCTCTCTCTCTCACTCTCTCTTCTTCCATTCATTTGCCTCCTCTTTCTCATGTGGTTTTATATATAAAACATCAATCATAAATTTAAATAGAAAACAAATTACATAAAATACTGCATAACTCGCAAGTCACTGACCGCACCATATATGCCAAGATCGTTAAAAGCTATTCTTGTTGTTGGGTCGATATAAATGGATGGTTCAAATGACAAAAAAGTAATAGATTTATAAAGGGCAAATATAACATGGGTTTTTTACAATCACTCTGACCTGTATTGTGACAATCATCTCTTGCAGTTCTGCTTCGTCAATTTCTTTAATTGACAACACAAAATTGAAGTGATTCGTAAATCATTATCTGTTCTTTTTCATTAAACCAAAAGACATCGGTCAAAATAGTGGAGAGACAGGAAACCAAAATACGTCCTTGTTTGATGCATGCTTGACCTGGGTGAACGCCTGTTGACATGAGATAAAAGTAGAAATCATAATTTGGTCAGCCACTAATTCTTCTTGAAGGTTTCTTTACGTCATATTCTCATTTTCTGTAAAGGCTCAGAGGCTTCAGTAATTGAAAAGGGTGGGTTTTTTTCGGTCGCCACATTACGAATGATTCAGAACACGTTCTTATACACGGACAAGTTTACATACAAGGTGATTATATAGGCCCTTGCACATGCAACACAAGAGCATCGATCAATGCTACTACCACCTAGTATATAGCCCCCCCCCCCCCCCCCCCCCCCCCCCCCGCATAGGTACCTGGGAAGTTAATAGTACAAAGAGTTCCCCTGCTATCAGGAAGTTCTGTGGTAGGAAGTTCCTCTAATCTGCCACTTTCTTTGTCTCTGCCTTTTTATTTCCTTATTATCATCTACTGATGTTTTACCTTTTTGGCCAATGCTGAATCTCCTGTCTTTATCTTTATAGAAAAGCCCCCCCACCCCCCACACACACACACGCACATTCACACGCCTTACGAACAATCATTTAATTTTCCAGTGAAAAAAACCAACGTGAGACAGACAGACAGGGGGAATGACATATATGACGACCCCCCCCCCCCCCCCCCCCCCTTGGTGGAAGTAAAAGTCTCACCAAATCTGCCCTGTGTCTGTAGGTGATGACGGAGAGGGCGACACAGCCACAGATGAGGAGGATAACGATGACGACGACGAGGACACGAATAGCGGTGCTGGTCTGATACAGACAGGGAGTGTTGTCCTCACAGGTCACACAGCCACGGGCACATGGCACGCATTGGAACAGACTGCAACAGAGCACAGACTGTGTCAGTTTATTGATGCTGGTCTGATACAGACAGGGAGTGCTGTCCTCACAGGTCACACAGCCACGGGCACACGGCACGCATTGGAACAGACTGCAACAGAGCACAGACTGTGTCAGTTTATTGGTGCTGGTCTGATACAGACAGGGAGTGTTGTCCTCACAGGTCACACAGCCATGGGCACATGGCACGCATTGGAACAGACTGCAACAGAGCACAGACTGTGTCAGTTTATTGGTGCTGGTCTGATACAGACAGGGAGTGTTGTCCTCACAGGTCACACAGCCACGGGCACACGGCACGCATTGGAACAGACTAAATACAGACAGGGAGTGTTGTCCTCACAGGTCACACAGCCACGGGCACACGTCACGCACTGGAACAGATTGCAACAGAGCACAGACTGTCAGTTTATTGGTGCTGGTCTGATACAGACAGGGAGTGTTGTCCTCACAGGTCACACAGCCACGGGCACATGGCACGCATTGGAACAGACGGAACAGAGCACAGACTGTGCAGTTTATTGATGCTGGTCTGATACAGACAGGGAGTGCTGTCCTCACAGGTCACACAGCCACGCCACACGATTGGAACAGACTGCAACAGAGCACAGACTGTCAGTTTATTGGTGCTGGTCTGATACAGACAGGGAGTGAAGGTCAGCCACGGGCACACGGTGCAACAGAGCACAGACTGTGTCAGTTTATTGGTGCTGGTCTGATACAGACAGGGAGTGTTGTCCTCACAGGTCACACAGCCACGGGCACACGGCACGCATTGGAACAGACTGCAACAGAGCACAGACTGTGTCAGTTTATTGGTGCTGGTCTGATACAGACAGGGAGTGTTGTCCTCACAGGTCACACAGCCACGGGCACACGTCACGCATTGGAACAGACTGCAACAGAGCACAGACTGTGTCAGTTTATTGGTGCTGGTCTGATACAGACAGGGAGTGTTGTCCTCACAGGTCCACGGGCACACGTCACGCATTGGAACCGACTGCAACAGAGCACAGACTGTGTCAGTTTATTGGTGCTGGTCTGATACAGACAGGGAGTGTTGTCCTCACAGGTCACACAGCCACGGGCACACGTCACGCATTGGAACAGACTGCAACAGAGCACAGACTGTGTCAGTTTATTGGTGCTGGTTTGATACAGACAGGGAGTGTCGTCCTCACAGGTCACACAGCCACGGGCACACGCCACGCATTGGAACAGACTGCAACAGAGCACAACAACATAACCAGGTGTGTTACTGCTCACTTTATCAAAATCCTCAGGAACGGACAGATTCAATATATTGTATACTTTGACCAGGGGAAAGAGAAACGGATGAGTGGACACCCCTAACTCATCAATCCAATCCCAAAGCGAAGTTCGCCATTTTTATATTTTCTAAATCTTTTAGCGCCTTTTTGGGGGCCTACAACTTCTTTTGCAGTTTGATCCCCGTCGGTCATGTCTGACATTTAAAGTCATGGTGAGTTTTGGGGCAATCTTACATGAAGAACAAACACATAGAAAGACATGGACATAGTACTTAACCCTGATATTAGAACAAACTCGAATAAGAAACACTACAGTAAGCTCTTCCTGGTTTGATCCAAAATCCATGTTGTCAAGACGTTGTTCAATCGTTTGCTCCTTGATTCATTTATTCAACAATCCTTTTGGTGAAAATTTAATGATTCAAAAAATGTATCTTTCATCTACAAAGCATAATATTAAACATATTATGATATATAAAACTGCCATCGCTCTGCAGCTATGTTCATATCATCCATGATTCCCTTGTCTTCTCGTGGGAAAGGTAGGATACAATTTAATGTGCGAGTTAGGGTTTGTGCACATTACATCCGCAATCCGCAGATTCCTTACGGAAACCCCACTCACGTATATAAGAAATAAGCGGATGGTATTGCGGATGAGTTTCCGCGTGTAAAATACACTCTCCATATTTCTAACTTCCATATTTTGTTTTGCGGATTGCGGATGAGTTTGTGTACGGAAGTTTTTGTAAATGTGCACAGGCCCATAAAGCCAAGGTCTAGTGTTCCTCAAGGAACCTCGGTTGTAAATCTCAACGGACATTTAAGGAGCGCAGCCAGAACCAATGGTAGCACGGGTATTAAACAAAAGATAAACTAGACACAGCAAAACTCAAACACTCAACCATCATTTCCAGAAATTCGCCATCTTGCCAAATTAACTAACTTTGCTTTCCTTTAGATAGTGGCTCGCAATGACAATTGTTTTGGTTATCTGCACACACGAGTGCCACAGGACACATCGTCCTGAATGAAGAGAAGCAGATCTGACAGGCCCCAGTGAGCTAATTTAGGTTGTCACCATCTGTCCTTTCCTCCTTCGTTTGCTATTAGTTTCTATGGCGAACATCGGATGTCTGAACATGGGCGGTCGTTTATCATCGTTGATTTTTTGGTGATAATGTTTTCTTATTTCAATTGTGTCAAATTACGTCCTGTCAATGAGCGCGCGCGTGTATTTGTGTGTGAGTGTGAGAGATAGAGAGAGAGAGAGAGAGAGAGAGAGAGAGAGAGAGAGAGAGAGAGAGAGAGAGAGAGAGAGAGAGAGAGAGAGAGAGAGAGAGAGAGAGAGAGAGAGAGAGAGAGGGAGAGGAAGGGGGGCAAGGAAAGAGAGAAATAAAGACAGAAGTAGAGGGAGTGTATGTGCGTGCGTGCGTGTGAGTGTGTGAATGTATGTGCATGTGTGTACTGTGTATGAGTGTATCTGCGTGCGTTGATGTGTTTGCTTATGCATGTGCGACTGTTGCGATTGTTCGACAATCTTTGAACGTGATCGTGATGGTGGGGGAAAACGCCCCCTCCCCCTCCTAAGCAAGAAATACTTTTTCTCTTTTCTTTGAACCTACAAACATTTTGTACTAAATGTAAACGATAGCGGCCCAAACACACTACACTATATCCTAATTGTTAAAAAAAATTAATAAAACATTGGCAAGCAAGAGGCAATAACTGTAATATTGTACCCTTTCCCCCACCTTACCATACGTGTGTGAATGCTTATATCTGTGGAAGAGATTACATTTTTGCTCGCGCAGTGTCTGCATGACTGTAGTTTTGCTCTTAGATAGGATCATGGCTATCATTTCAAAAGTTAAGGTGATATTAACTGGAACACATTCCTGTTGCATAACAATCAATCAGCTTTCAACATGCTTTTAAAGAAAGTGAGTACAAGAAAAGGATGGGGGGGGGGAAAGGGGGGGGGGGGGGGGGGGGGGGGGGGGGGGGGGGGGGAGGGGGGGGGGGGGGGGGGGGGGGGGGGGGGGGGGGGGGGGGGGGGGGGGGGGGGGTGGGGGGGGGGGGGGGGGGGGGGGGAGGAGAGAAAAGGGCAGGCGAAGATGAAAAAAAAAGACATCCTCAGAAAATGAGGGAAACAGACACAAAGACTCAATTAACCTACCCAGCAGGAACCGTGTCAGAGTCAGTTGTTCCATCGACACTGGTGGCCAGAGTGTAATTCGTCGTGTCATTGGTGTTGTCAAAGAAGTTGTCGATGTCCACCCCTCGGAAAGCTTTCACACCGTCAGTGCCTTCGCCGGGGAAATAGAAGCCGTCCAAACACTCACAGTGGTAGGAGCTGCGCTTGAAGCCTAGGTTCGTGATGGGCACACACTGAGACAGACACACGTGGTCAGGGAAAGCGAGGGAAAGTCCATGAAAGCTAGTCAAAGTTGTATCATTTCAGTGTTTGATTTTCACGTTACTGTTTCAATGCAATTTGAAAGAAAACGTGATGTGGAAATAAAAGATGCGCTATGCAAAAAGTGATTTGACGAAGCTTGATCAAGTGAAACAAGATTGTAGAAGACGTGATTGCGTGAAACCTGACTGGAAGAGACATGATTGGATGAAACGCGATCGGAGCAGACATGACTGGGTGAAAGATGATTGGAGGACACGTGATTGGGTGAAACATTATTAGAGAACACGTAATTAGGTGAAACAGTATTAGAGAACACGTGATTAGGCGAAACATGATTGAAGAACACGTGATTGGGTGAAACATGGTTGGAGAACACGTGATTGGGTGAACATGATTGGAGAACACGTGATTGGGTGAAACATGATTGAACACATGGTTGGGTGAAACATGACATTAAAACACGTGATTGGGTGAAGCATGATTGTAGAACACGTGATTGGGTGAAACATATTTGTAGAATACGTGATTGGGTGAAACATGATTGTAGAATACGTGATTGGATGAAAGATGTTGCGGTTTTTGTTGTTGTTTTCGTACCCTGGCAAAAAGGCTCCATGCAGGGCTCATCCCAACAGTCGAAGCACTTGAACACTATGGTACAAATGCACCATCTAGGGATGAGAACATTACGTATGTGACCGTTTTTTTATTACCCCGCCACATGAGCAGCCACATTCCGACTTCGGAGGATTTTGGAGACTGACGATGTTGTGCTAGAAGCTTGTCATGGCTAAAGACAATCCCCGCAGAACTATACAGAGCATAACAACATTTTGATGTAGCCTTGGTGTTCTAGCCTATGTCAATTGGTTTGACACAGCCTTAAGCCAAGGCGAGAGAAACATGATAATGTAAGAACGCGTGATTGGGTGAAACACGATAATATAAGAACACGTGATTGGGTGGAACATGATAATGTAAGAACACGCGATTGGGTTAAACATGATTGACACCACGTGATTGGATGAAACATTGTGGGAGAACACATGCTTGGGTGAACCATGTTTGGATTAAGATTAAGATTAAGATTAAAATTATAGCCCCGTCGACAACAAAGGCCATTTCAGGGCTGTCACCACGTTGCATCACACCACGTTAAATCTCACCAGTATTAAAAAGGGATAAAAACATAAGGTAAAACAAGATCAAAGTTTTTTTTGTTAAAATACTTTTTGTTAAAAATCAGTCAATCAGAAACTTAGCAAGTAAAAACCTGAAATGTCTAGGGTTAAAAATATCACAGTTGCTTACATCAAGTGAAATATATGTATCTCTTTCAAGTAATTAAAGATCGTGTCAGGCGGAACGTCGCGGAACAAAACGTTCATTGACTCCGCAGTGTAGTGTTTCCTTCTAATGTCATATAAATCCCAGCAGTCCAAAAGGACATGACGAATGGAAATGGGAGAATCGCACGCTACACAGTATGGCGGGTCCTCTCCTTTCAGAAAAAAGGAATGCGTGTAGTATGTGTGTCGAGTATGTAGTCTACATAAAACAGTTTCTTCCTTCCGGCCGCCAGCAGCCGAAGGAAGATATTCTTTAAGGTCTGGACGAATGTTGAACAGTTTGTTGTCTTGTTGCAGGCTCCACTCCTCTTGATCGAGATATTTTATATAATTAGAAACTCTGCATCTTATATCAGAGGACGGAACGTACGCCCGCACAGGAGGATCTCCTACGGCATCCTTGGCCAGACGGTTCGCCTCCTCATTCCCTCGAATACCGACATGACCAGGGATCCATGCCAAGATGACGTCATAACCTTTGGAATTCAGAAGCGTAAACAATTCAAAGAATTTGATTAGTTCCGGATGTTTCAAGTTTTTTTTTACAGCAATAGCCTCTAAGGCTGAAAGGGAGTCGGTGCAAACTAGAAACTTTTTATTCTCAGATTGCTCGATCAACTTAAGAGCGATGACAAGAGCAGTCATCTCGGCAGTATACACATAACTTTCCGTTGGAATATGCTTTGAAGAACTTTGGCGCGATGATGGAATAAACGCAGCAGAAGCAACACCTTCGTCAGATTTGGAACCGTCTGTGAAAATCGTTTGATGATTGGGATTCTTGGAAAGCATCTCCAAGAACATCTGTTTATAAGCTAACGAGCTGGTGGAATTTCTCCGTAGAGCAATGAGATCAAATCTGATGTCTGGAGTACACAGAGTCCAGGGTGGCTGATCAGAAAATTTGGATTCGTCACATATGACACCTGCGTCAATATCTGCCTCTTCCAGATGAGGAAGGATGCGAATGCCCAGAGGTGGAATACTGGAAGGATTATCTTCATATTTCTTCTGGAAAGGTGGATTCATCACACAGTCATAAGCCGGGTTTTCTGGTTCTGAGTACAGCTGTACATAATAGCTAAGGGAAAGCCTGAGTCTGCGGTGAGTAAGAGACGGTTCTCCTGCTTCAGCATACAGACTATGCACAGGTGTGGTACGGAAGGCACCGAGACAAAGACGGAGACCTTGATGGTGAATTGGGTCCAACACTTTCAGGTATGAAGGTCTTGCAGCGCCATAAATCATGCATCCATAATCTAGCTCGGATCGGATCAGCGCTCTGTACAGATAGATGGAGAAGCGTCTTATCAGCGCCCCAATCTGTGTGCGCTACCACACGGAGGATGTTCATAACTTTGAGACAGGAAGTTTTCAGATTCTGGATATGTGCTCTAAAATTTAATTTTTGATCAAAAGTGACTCTCAGAAATTTCGCTTCAGTAACGGCTGGAATTTTTGTCTGTTGATCATCTAGCCCGTATGGGGTCAACCATCCGCAATGCTTTTCTAAATAAACAGCATGTCGTCACCATCTGTTTCGATCTGGAAAAGGCGTACGACACTACATGGAAATATGGAATCCTTTCCGACCTTCATCAGCTTGGTTTTCGTGGTCATCTGCCGGTTTTCATTCGAAACTTCCTGGCAGAGAGAACGTTCCATGTCCACGAGCAGGAGATGGGTGTTCCTCAAGGCAGCATCTTGTCTCCTGCTTTATTCAGCATCAAAATAAACGACATCGTAAAATCTGTTCGCCAAGGATCTGACAGCTCGCTGTTTGTTGATGACTTTGGTCTTTACGCCACTGGGAAAACGTATGCAGGCGTTCAACGCCAACTCCATTTGGGTGTCAATAAAATCCAGCAGTGGGCAGATGACAACGGCTTCAAGTTCTCTTCAACCAAAACGCAGTCTATTCATTTTCACAATTTTCGTTGTTTCTATCCTCAACCCGAAATTTGCATCGAACCATGTTTGGAGAACACGTGATTGTGCTAAACATGATTGAAGAGCGCATGACTGGGTAAAGCATGTTTGGAGGGGGAAAGCATGTTTGCAGGAGTAAAACATGATTGAGGAACACGTGATCAAGAGAAACATGATCAGAGAACACGTGATTTTGCGAAACCTGGCTAGGGAACACGCGACCAGGCAAAGCATGATTGGTGAATAATGAATTGTGTCAAATGTACATCACGTCACGTCATATGAGCATGCCACTGTTTTTTTTAAAGAGAGATACTCGGAAACATCCACATTACAATACACCCTCAATGACAAAGATATGTACGGGACCGTACCTTGGTGGTGGGCTGGCAGTTGTGTGTGCCTCTGAAGACGTCCAGCGATCCAGACTCCTCCCCTTCTTCAGCATCACACTGGTTGATGTCGATGTGAGTCAACTCCAGGTCAGTGGAGGCGATGCCCCTGAATCAAGACACACCAGAAAAAAGTCAAGGCAAGCTGTCAGAGGAATTGGGAGAAAGACTAAACAAACGTGTAGGGAAATGCAATGTAAAAAGCATCGATTGTTTTTATGCGTGTATGTAGAGCAAAATACCAGGGCAATTTGGAAAGCATTTAACAAATTTGAAATTTAAGAACTATTATTACAAATATATAATTATAAAGAACTCTCTGTGCGAGTGCAAAGGAAAGTGCGTTGTGCTGATTATATGTTATAACGTACATTTTTCGTTAAATTTGGACACGAAAAGTACACCA
>JAGGCT020004082.1:147977-170477 GCA_017654935.2 Phymorhynchus buccinoides | reverse complement strand
TGCCTTTTCCTTGCTCTAACAACGGTGTTGCTGCTTTGATTCCTTATAGTCTGCCTTTTCCTTTTCTTACTTTAAAAAACTGAAACAGACTTTTCCTTTTCTTATTAGTCCCCGAGCCGAAGGTTCGGGGAACTATTGTTTTTGTCCTGGTCCGTCCGGCGTGCGTCCGGGCGGCGTCCGGCGGCGTCCATGCCGGCGGCGTCCTGCGTGCCTCCGTCCGGCTATTCGTCCGTTTTTCTCAAAAACTATTCAGTCTATCATCATCAAATTTGGCATACTAGTTTGCCAAGATGCAAGCTATCCACTGATGTATTTAGTTTTACATTAAGGTCAAGGTCGCGCCAGTTACGGGGTTCAAATTTATAGACCAGATGATGATTTGCTACGCTCTACTCATGTCACTCAATCTCTTGCTTCTGACCATTTCTGTATTGTTTGTGAACTATGTTTGTCTGTCCCGTCTGACACCCCATCGTACAGACAGTCTCGTAATGTACGCGGCATGGATAGATCAGCATTTCAAGCAGAGTTGCGCGCGACTATCTGCCCTGAATCATGCCCCACGGTCAACAACCTTAACAGCGCTCTCACTCGCGTTATCGACACACACGCGCCGTTACGTCACCGCCAAGAGCGTGCCGATAGACTGGAGCCGTGGTACCCTTTAGTTAGCACTGAACTGAACTCGGCGAAGTCAGAAAAGCGTGTAGCTGAAAGAGCATGGCTTAAGACCCCCCTTACCGTTACAAAACAAATCTTCAACGCTGCGAAACGAAAAATAGCGAACATAGTGTTGACAGCAAGATCCTCCTTTTACACTGACCAAATAAACAATGCAGTGACCTCTAGTCGGCTGTTTTCTATCTGCAGCAAACTACTGGGGCGTGAAAAAAGCACCCCTCTCCCTACCACCCACCCTGTCAGTGACCTTCCTGATGTCTTTAACGACTACTTTGTTCAGAAAATCCAGCTGATCAGAAACGAACTTGATCAGGCTTCTTCCACACCTAGGCCTACCACCCTGTTAGACCAAATAGGAACAACATCCACGTTCTTGGAATTTCAGCCAGTTACTGCCTTTGAATTGAAGAAGATCATTCTAAAAGCAAAACCCACTTCCTGTCCTCTTGACCCTATACCGACGCCACTTTTCATAGAGTATCTTGATGAACTACTCCCTACTCTCACCCATATTGTCAACAACTCTCTGACATCTGGCTCCTTTCCATCTGTGTTCAAAACTGCCATTGTCAAACCACTTCTAAAGAAATCATCCCTTGACCCAAACACTCTCAAGAACTATAGGCCTATATCCAACCTCTCTTTCATATCAAAAATCATTGAGAAATTAGTTCTTCATCAACTCCTAGGCTATCTCAATGAACATCAACTCATCAGTTGTTCACAATCAGCGTACAGGCCATTTCACAGCACTGAAACGGCACTGTTGAAAGTAACTAATGACATTCTCTTAGCTCTTGACTCTGGTGACGCATCTATATTAACTCTTTTGGATCTTTCAGCTGCTTTTGATACTATTGACCACCATATACTCCTTAAGAGGCTTCAAATCACCTATGGAATATCAAGCACTGCTCTGTCATGGTTCTCGTCTTACCTTTCTAGTCAAACTCAGTCTGTCTCCATCAATGACTCATCTTCTGCAATGGTTGGCCTCACATGTGGGGTTCCTCAAGGCTCAGTACTTGGACCAGTCCTCTTCATCATGCACACCAAACCCCTGTCCGAGTTGATCACTTCTCATTCAGTTGATTCTCAGTCTTTTGCTGATGATACACAACTCCACAAGCCTGTATCCCCATCTACCATTCTTCCTTCTATATCTTCACTTGAATTCTGCATTCGCAACATCAAATCATGGATGCTACAAAACAAACTGAAGCTGAATGACGACAAAACGGAGGCCTTGTTCATCCACTCTCCATCTAGAAAACTTCCGTACCCAAAGCCTGATTCCATCTCTGTCTGTGACACTCAAATACCTTTTTCTCCTTCTGCTAGAAATCTTGGCTTCCACATCTCTCAAGATATGAGTGTTGACTCACAAGTTCAAACTATCTGTCGGTCAGCATACTGTGAGCTGCGTCGCATTGGTACGATTCGCCATCTCCTGTCTATAGATACTACTAAAATACTAGTCTGCGCTTTTGTTCTCTCTAAACTAGATTATTGTAATTCACTCTTGTATGGCTGCCCCCAACACCTCATTGACAAGCTTCAAAAAGTCCAGAACTCTGCTGCCAGACTTGTCCTCAAGGTCTCTAAGTATCATCATGTTCAACCACTCCTGATATCCCTTCATTGGCTTTCCATCAAAGCACGTATTGACTACAAAATTTCCACTCTATGTCATTCTTATTTCTCTGGAAATGCCCCTAGCTACATTTCTGACATGCTTTCTGTCTATACTCCATCAAGGCAATTGCGGTCATCTTCAGATTCCAAAATTCTCTGTGTTCCTAGTACACGAACAAAAATGTTTGGTGAGCGCTCCTTTTCCTTTTCGGCCCCATCAGTTTGGAACTCCTTACCACGCGAAATCCGCCATATCCAGTCCTTGCAATGTTTCAAATCAGCTCTCAAGACCCACCTGTTCAAGCTACATCACAACCTTTAGGCCACATTACTTCTGGACTCTATTCTCACACACACACTCCCCTCCCCCCATACTAGTTTCACTGTGTGTTGACTGCAATGTGTACGTCAGCTTTGTTGAGAGAGAGAGAGAGAGAGAGAGAGAGAGAGAGAGAGAGAGAGAGAGAGAGAGAGAGAGAGAGAGAGAGAGAGAGAGAGAGAGAGAGAGAGAGAGAGAGAGAGAGAGAGAGTGTGTGTGTTGATGCTTTGTTCAACTGATTGTATTTTGTATTGTGTTTTTTGGGTGGGGTGAGTGGTGGTGATGGTAACGGTGTGTGTGTGTGTGTGTGTGTGTGTGTGTGTGTGTGTGTGTGTGTGTGTGTGTGTGTGTGTGTGTGTGTATGTGCCGGTACGTGCGTGTATGTGTGGGTGGGGTGTGTATGTGTATGCCTATTTGCATGTGCGTGAGCGATTATTTCGTGTTGTTGTTGAATTTGTTGCTTCTTAATTTTTGTTGTTGTTAAGCGCATAGAGCTCCACATTGGTGGAGGAATGCGCTATATAAATAATTCACTATTATTATTATTATTAAAACACATAATCGCTAATATCTCGCGAAGTTTTTCATGTATTTCAATGCGGTTTTTTTCACAACATTTCTTGATGAATGGTCTATAACACAGTTGTCATGAAGTTTTGTGTGCGCATGATCGCGCGCGCTCAAATCACGGGTCCGAACCCCAAGGCTATATATAAAAAAACTATTCAGTTACGTGCTGTTTTCATGCGTTTTTATTTAGTTACGTGCTGTTTTGATGCGCTTTTATGTATGTGTACAGCCGACACATTCCGATTTCGGAGTAGCTCGGCGATGCTGCGAGGGGACTTTGCAGCCGCCCGGCGTTGCACTTGTTTCAGTTAATTTGCTATTTCTCTGTCTTATTGTCCCATTCTCCTGCCTTTTTCCAACAAAATCTCCCAAATAATTTCTTATTTGAGCTCCCTCAAAATCGGGATGTGTCGGCTGAATGCAGCGGAGAGACCAATGAAAACTGAAAACCGGGCACATACGTACCTCACAGATTATGGCCGCATGGCCTGGGAACGCAGAAGAAGAAGAAGAAGTAAAGGAACAACTGACTTCATGTTTTGGTTGTGAACTGGGCTGGAAAGGGTGATGTTTTACGACTTGGGTTTAAAGACCCACCAGATCACGTGTCAAATCACGTGTTTCACGTGTTTTCCCTCTTATAGCTGGTAAGAAATCTTGTTTTGACCAGGTTTGACTCCCATACAAATGCCCCCAAATTGAAAACAAAACATAATTTCAAAGAGCAGCCTCAATTTGAAGTTGGGGGCATTTGTATGTGGGTCACAGCTACCCAGAAAAAACAACAAGGGACTTAATCGTGGTGGGTCAGTGTGTCTTTAAATCAGCGCGAAAGGAAGCGGGAGGGGTGGTGGTGTCTTACTCATTGAGTGAGTTGTTGTTTTGGGCCAACAGTTCAGACAAGTAGTTTGCAGTGCGCGTAGCGGGGTCGGTGTAGTGCACCCAGGCACTGGTGTCAAAGGTCAAGCTCAAGGTTTGGCCCGCGCCTCCGCTACAGTTCTCCATGTGGGCGATCTGCTCCACAAAGTTCAGAGCCTCCTTCGCTTTCTTGATTCGTTCTGGAAAAAAAAGTTTATAGATTTAATCAATGAAACAGTTAAAAAAAAAGGGGGGGGGGGGGGCACGAACAAACACGTGTCAGTGTAGAATTCGAAATCTGGTTGGGTTTTAAACTTTACTGGTAAATAACGCAATTGCACGCAATTGCACTGATCTCAATCTCAAACTCAATTTTATTTCCACCGGTACCAGTAAAATTAAAATTGTCTATTCTACCAACTGGTTAAAAATCACTAATGTACAAAGCTTCACTACAAATTATTTCTAAGATAGAGCAAAGCTTTTCAAGACTCAAGACTACTTTATTATCTCATACAAAAAGTCATGAGAATTTTTTTTAATGTTCTACTCCACTGCGTCCTCTATCCCAATTACTTCGTGAAATGAATGAAGGAAAGACGTCTCCAAATTAACTCCCTCCACCAAAGTTATTTACGGCGCCATCGCCTAGCAGGGTATAAGCAACAGCCACAGGGAAACAGACATGACCTCATCTTCGTCTTTTAAAAACATGCTATCTTAAAGGTGGACCCTGACGGATAAGTTTTTGCAAAAAAACACGTCGAGATCACCGGAAAGACAGCCTTTTCAAGGATCGGAACACTCACTTTGCTCTGGTTTCCTATAAATTAAACCGTCAAAACAGCGATTCTTCATTGGCGGAGATGCCAGAGAGAGTAGCCATTTTGGATGGGGTGGGTGGAGGTCACTCATTGTGGTTGAAGCGTTTTTCTTTTTTTGTAGTGCAGTAAATTTAAAAAAAAAAGGAGCTATTTCCTTTGTTGTGAGCGAAACTCCTTTAGATAAACTGTATACAATTTAAAACAAGAAAAAAACTAAAAGGCTAGTATTGCGAAAATATCGTGCAAACCAATTGGGTGGCCATTAGAAAAGAGACAGAACAGCCTTCTCCTTGGGTGAAATAATTTTACTTCCAGCACCTCCGCCAAGGAGGAATCGCCGATTTGACGGTTTGATTTCTAGGAAACCAGAGCAAAGTGAGTGCTGCAATCTGTGTAAAGGGTGTTTTTTTACAAGGTCTGGTGATCTCGACGTGTTTCTTACAAAAACCATTCCGTCAGGGTGCCCCTTTAAAGACCCACCACGTCACGTGTCCAAAATCACGGTTTTCACGTGTTTTCCCTCTTATAGCTGGTAAGAAATCTTAAGAAATCTTCCTAGCATAAGAGGGAATGTGTCACGTGACGTGGGGGGTCTTTAAAGAGAGGACAAAATTAAAACAGTAACGCATTGTCTTTCACCTGTAGAAAGTTTTGCATGGGCACGTTTGTTTTTGCAGACAAGAGCAAAAAGAGAACTCTGAACATAGCACTGTTTAAATGTCTAAAAGAAAGAGAGAGAGAGAGAGAGAGAGAGAGAGAGAGAGAGAGAGAGAGAGAGAGAGAGAGAGAGAGAGAGAGAGAGAGAGGCAGACAAACAGACAGACAGAGACATACAGAGAGATAGAGACATACAGAGAGAGAAAGAGAAATATAAAAAGGAGAAAAGAGAACTCTGAACATAGCACTGTTTAAATGTCTAAAAGGCAAGAGAGAGAGAGAGAGAGAGAGAGAGAGAGAGAGAGAGAGAGAGAGAGAGAGAGAGAGAGAGAGAGAGAGAGAGGAGAGAGAGAGAGAGAGAGACAGAGACAGAGAGAGAGAGACAGACAGACAGACAGACAGAGACATACAGAGAGAGGCTAGAGACATACAGAGAGAGAGAAAGAGAAATATAAAAAGGAGAGAGCGAGAGAGGGGGGGGGGAGAGAGAGATAGAAAAAGAGAAGAGAGAGAAAGAGGAAAAGAGAGAGAGAGAGAGAGAGAGAGGAGAGAGGAGGAGAGAGAGAGAGAGAGAGAGAGAGAGAGAGAGAGAGAGAGAGAGAGAGAGACGAGACACAGCCAGCCAGCCAGACGACCGACCAACAGCAAACATAAAGAAAAGACCGCTACATTACATGGAGACAGAGAAAAGAACCGTAAAAGACAAGGCAACCCAGAGACGCACGAAAGATAGACACACAACGAGAATATAGAATGATTAGTCCTTTCTCCTCTTTCCCATCAAGCACGAGAGTTCTGATTATGACGAAGCTGCTGTCACTCTACTCGCACATGATCCACAAAACCAATTCATCATATCTTGAAATATTAGAACACCCCCCATGCAGCGCACACCCACCCCCCACCCCACCCCATGCAGCGCACACCATTCGTCAAAATTAATCGGCTTCCCAGTTGCGCTCCTTACATTAGGCCACATACGTTCCGTCAGTTCTCATTCAGCTTAAAACACTGTCTGAAAATAATAAAAAGGATGTCACCGGGTGGAAAACACAACTCCCAGTTTCATTTCCCCATCAAGAGTCATTCACTCCGTAAGTAATAAATAGACCACCCCACAAAAGTAGTCTATTTATTACTTATTGAGTGAATGACTGTTGTGTTTGATTAGTGAGCTGATCAGGGATAGACCTATGCAGCATAATAATAATAATAATAATAATAATAATCATCATATAGTAAAAAGCCAAGTGTCCGTGTGTGTGTGTGTGTGTCTGTCTGAAACACAAAACAGGCCTTATAACTCCGCCGTTTTTCGACCGAATCGCTTCAAATTTGCTGTGAGCCCTAACGGGGCGATGGCAACGGCAACCGAGGCGGCCGTGTCATTTGCGCGGTTTTGCAAATGCGCGAAACGCGCATCCACCGGCCTCTCAGCGCCCGTATCTCCGGTATTTCTGGACCGATTGCCTTCAAATTTGGCAGGTAGATGACCGGGGACGGTGACTATCTGTGTGCCAAACTGGAAGCGAATCTATTCATAAACGCGCGCGATATACGCCGCTTCACCTTTTCACAAATAACTCCGCCGTTTCTTAACCGAATCGCTTCAAATATGCTGTCAGGTTTGCTGTGGCCAGGGCAAAGCCTGGCAGAAAACTTTGAGGAGAATCGGGAGAGAGCGTCACTCTCAGAGCAGCACCAACTGCTGGCCTCTCGGCGCCCGTATCTCCGGTATTTCTGGACCGATTGCCTTCAAATTTGGCAGATAGATGACCGGGGACAGTGACTATCAATGTGCCAAACCGGAAGCGAATCTATTCATAAACGCGCGCAATATACGCCGCTTCACCTTTTCACAAATAACTCCGCCGTTTCTTAGCCGATTCACTTCAAATTTGCTGTCAGGCTTGCTGTGGCCAGGGCAAAGCCTGGCAGAAACTTTGAAGAGAATCGGGAGAGAGCGTCACTCTCAGAGCAGCACCAACTGCTGGCCTCTCTGCGCCCGTATCTCCGGTAATTTCTACGACCGATTGCTTTCAAATTTGGCAGATATATGTCTGGGGACAGTGACTATCAATGTGCCAAACCGGAAGCGAATCTATTCATAAACGCGCGCAATATACGCCGCTTCACCTTTTCACAATAACTCCGCCGTTTCTTAGCCGATTCACTTCAAATTTGCTGTCAGGCTTGCTGTGGCCAGGGCAAAGCCTGGCAGAAACTTTGAAGAGCATCGAGGAGAGAGCGTCACTCTCAGAGCAGCGCCAACTGCTGGCCTCTCTGCGCCCGTATCTCCGGTATTTCTGGACCGATTGCCTTCACATATGGCAGGTAGATGACCGGTGATGGTGACTATCGATGTGCCAGAACCTGAAGCGAATCGATTCATAAACGCGCGCAATATACGCCGCTTCACCTTTTCACAAATAACTCCGCCGTTTCTTAGCCGATTCACTTCAAATTTGCTGTCAGGCTTGCTGTGGCCAGGGCAAAGCCTGGCAGCAAATTGGAAGAGAATCAGGAGAGAGCGTCACTCTCAGAGCAGCGCCAATGGGAAACGGGGCCTTATAACTCCACCGTTTCTTAACCGAATCGCTTCAAATTTGCTGTACTCAGCGTTACCAGTACTTGGCGTTACTGTTACTAGGCGTTACCGTTACTAGGGAGAGCGCATCACTCTCAGAGCAGCACCAACGGGAAACGGGGCCTTATAACTCCGCCTTTTCTTAACCGAATCGCTTCAAATTTGCTGTACTCAGCGTTACCAGTACTTGGCGTTACCGTTACTAGGCGTTACCGTTACTAGGCGTTACTGTTTACTAGGCGTTACCGGTACTAGGCGTTACCGGTACTCGGCGTTGCGCTAGTAATAATAATAATAATAATACAATGTCATTATATAGCGCCGTTTTTCAAATAAATAAGACTCAAAGTGCTTAAATTCACTGAATCACACGCAGATACACTTACATTCTCGCTCAGTCATGCAACCATGTCTCTGAAAACACAGAGGAAAAGCTATTTTGAAACAGATGGGTCTTGAGTTGGGTTTTGAAACTGGAAAGGGTTGATTGGTGACGGAGACGGACAGGGAGAGAATTCCAGACAGTGGGGGCACAAACACTGAAGCTGCGCTGACCAAAAGATTTGAAATTAAAAAGCATGGCATTGGAAGACAGGAGTGAGAGAGGAGTGTATGTGTGGAGAGCAGGGGTAAGGCGGACGAGTTTTCTCAAAACGATGGAAGGCAAGGACTGCACCCTTATAGTTATACTGGCTGTAGGCAAAACTGGACTGTGAGCTAGTGCAGCTCTCTCAGTTCACAGCCAATGGTTGGTGGCCTACCGCTCAGCTCTCACTTTCACTTTACTACTGTAGGCCCCCTTCAAACTGTCTCCCACTGTATTCCTCGAAAGATGCTGATCCATAATGTATATAGAGGCGTTACAGACTACAGTCACCACTCAAAGATACAACAAAGGTCAAAGTCATCCAGTTAGGTCATCAATACTTTGCACCACACATGACCGTGATCCAATCTACCAACACACCAACAATGGGAGCTGTAACCGCTAAAACATGAAAATCATAGCTAGGACAACAATATGACATTTCAACGGTCAAATGGTCATCCTCAGGGTGACGCTGATCAAATACAGCTATAGGGGTATAAACCAGCTGTTTGCAAACTACTGTCACTGCTCAAAGAAGCAATGTCAAATGTCAAGGTCAGTAACGTCATTGATATGTTGCAATAAAAAGTGACCTTGAGCCTTTCTACCGTTCTATCGACTTTAGGAACTGTAATACAATAATGTGAAAGGTATGACTAAGATAAAAATAAAATTGACATGTACAAGGCCAAACGTCAAGGTCACCGAGCTAATTGGAACCCATTATTTCTTATGATAAGTTAATATACTCATATTTGGCGCCTGGTATGACCAAATTCATATACTGACAGGCAGAAGTTCTGCACACACGCATTGCAAAAATCATCAAAAATGTAAATCAGATTCAAAATTAATTTTACTTTGGGTAATCCTAAATCATGCAATTGTACACACAGCATGATTTAGGATTACCCAAAGTAAAATTAATTTTGAATCTGATTTACATTTTTGATGATTTTTGCAATGCGTGTGTGCAGAACTTCTGCCTGTCAGTATAGATAGGCTTCTCAAGTCCGCTCCCTTTCCTCCCCCCCAATTAAAATAATAAAATAATGGGTGGTGCTGCGCCCACGGCGACACGCTATCCAGGTGAGGGCAGCCCGAATATAACAAAGACTTGTCTCTGTGATTTGATTTGATTGATTTAATTAACAGTCTGTTCACAACAACTGAACTATTGGAACGCACTTCCTGCTCAGACAACACTTGCACCTGATACTAACAAATTCAAAAACCTCCTGGACAAAGACCCAAACCTTAGTAAATTAAAATACCAGTATGACTGATAAGTCTACCAAAACCGTCACAGCTGTGCCAACTGAATTTAAAGAGAAAAAAACAAACCAAAACCAAAACAACAACAACAAAGAGAAAAGACGTTTGAGAGGCCGAGAGGCCTATTCGTCTTAACTGACTTGACCTGACCTGACCTGAAAATGCTGATATTAGACTTAAAAAAGAAAGAAATTAATTAAAGCGAGCTGAAAAAGCGCGCGCGCGCGTGTGTGTATGTATGTCTGTGATTAGAATATACCATATACTGGATTTATACCGAGTCTTTGAGAATGTAACTCCTTAGATGTTATAGATATACCACAAGAATTTGGCGTTTTCAAGGTCAAACTTCAAGGTGAAAATCAGCACAGTTCTAATTATTTGTCCATGGCATTCTTCTATTTCAGGTAATACGCTCGCAAAAAGCGATTCTGTCCAGCGGTTCACAGCATAATCTTTGGGACAGACGAACAAAACAAACAAACAGCAGCAGCATCATACCGCGACAATCTTATTATCCCCCTCCCATCTCGGTCACTTTATCAGTTTATGAGACGGGGATCTAATAAGAAGCAAGTGATTGATAACTAAGTTCCAGCCCTTGGCACTTAAAAATTACATTGTTTTTTTCCTTAAGTTTTTATCCCTTGCTTCGTGACTAAAAAGAGTGATGGGTTAGATGCGTGAAAGGCTGTGAAAGAGTAAGCTTATAGAGTGATTTTCAATTTTCAATTTTTTTTAAAAAGCAAGAAAAGGGGCAAACTTGAAAAAAAAGCAAGCTAAGTGCCAAACTTTTATTGAAGGCCGTGGCTATTTTCCCTCTAGTGAAAAAAACCTCAGGCTATTTTCGCTCACTTCCGTTTCGTGCGCTAAAGATAGATTTTCCCGAAAAAAACGGTGTTTCATGAGTGATGGAGATGGTGAACGTGTGTCTGTGCGTAAAGTAAGCTATCTCTGTGGTACGTTGTCATGCTGTCATGTGGCAGGGCGGTGTCAGATGAGTTAAAAGGTTGCCCATTATATATTTTTTTCTATCATATGTCGCCACTATACAGTTTGAAAAAAAAGCTATGATAAAATTGCACGAATACCAATTTCAACTTATATGATCAGTGATGCATACTGGCCAGTACTATCACGCGTCAAAAGGAGGATTGGAGTTCCAGTCCCCAACTAAAAGGAGGATTGGAGTTCCAGTCCCCAACCAAAACGAGGATTGGAGTTCCAGTCCACAACTTCGTCCTATTCGATACGCATCTGTTTTTTTCTGCTCATAATTCTGTACGAAAATGAGCGTGATCGGAAAGAGTGACCGTGCCAGCACCGAATCTAAGCAAACTTCCGCAGAGGGGGTGGAGGTGTGTGTGTCTGTGTGTGTGTGTGTGTGTGTTTCTTTATCTCCATGTAAGCTATTGGGAATACATTTATACGCAAGCCGTCTTGTACTTAATCAGCGACAACAAATGTGGTCGCACACACAAGACTGGACGGATATATAGAACTAGGCCTAAGTGAGAATGGATTCCCCGGCGCTTCCGGGCGAAATCAATAGATTAATATGCACACAGCAGTCGTAGCAACCCAACAAATATGAGCACGGCAGCTGTGGACTTGCCCTCTGGCTGTTTATATAGTTTATGTCTGATTTGGAAAACGGCAACATACACATGCAAGATCGCGCTGAAGTAGCCCTACACCTGCGCACGCACAAGCATAATATTTGTAAACACACGCACGCGTGCGCACGCACACACACAGCACATACACAAGCGCGCATACACGCTTCCATGCACCTATGCTACCCTAACATACACACACACACACACACAAAACGCGCGTACACACTTCTACACACCTACCCTACACACACACACACACACACACACACACACACCTACACCACACACACACACACACACACACACACACACACACACACACACACACACACGCGCACACACACACACACACACACACAACAGTCTCTCTCTCTCTCTCTCTCTCTCTCTCTCTCTCTCTCTCTCTCTCTCTCTCACATATACACACACTCACCTATTATTGCTGCTCTGTTTCGGCCATTCCAATTTATTTTACTTTTACACCTACTTAATCTCTCATCATATTGCCATTGTCCTCTTCTTTCTGGGGTGGGTGGGTGATTGGGGGGTTGAGGGGTTGGGCAACATAGAGCAAGAATAAACAATTCTTACGAAGAGGATGCAAATATAAATTTAGCCAATTATTTTGGAACTTCATGACAATATGGCACATAAATGCGGCAATGAGATTTTAGAAAGGAAACGCCTCAAAATAAGTTTATGCATCAAAGAGTGATAATTATTCCAATAACCCGCAAAACAACCAAGAAAGCTGACTTTTAATATTTTTTTTATAAAGTTTACCAATTTACTTTCACCTGCAGGTAATCTGAGCGTCTAATGGTTGAAACATGAGGATAGATTTGCCAACATCCAGGCTACCCATATTAGCAACAGTATAGTCCTCGTTTCCTTGTTTCTTCAGGATTACAAGTCTTGCACGGGTCTGGTACGAAATCATGGGCTTCTTAAATGAAACAAATGCTTCTTTAGTATTTGATAAAGAAGAGCATTTATCAATGAACAACATAGTATCAAAAGGTTTTTTCTTTAAACTCCACTAAGAAACGAGATTTTAGCGAAACAAAGAGCCTGAGCATTGTGCGTTCCGGCCTACAAGGCGCCTCGGTGCATAAGGCGCACCCCTCTGCTTAGATTTTTACAAATAGAATTTTAGGTCATAGATAAAGCCTGCAGCAGATAAGGCGCAAATAAAGAAAGAGAGAAACAAGCACAAATCGTATTACCACACTCACTTGGTAATGTGCATGACTAGTCCAGTGAAGCTGATGAAAAACCTTCAAAATATCAAAGCAATGATAGGGGAAAATTGTTCTGTACAGTAAACGTTCTTCGTAAGTAATTGGTGCAAGTTGTTTCAAATTTAAAAATCATTAATGTAGAACAAATACGCTCGTTTGAATGATTATGAGAAAAATATTCCAGTACCAAACTGTACCCATTCTTACTTAAACCCATACTTCAAACCATTCATCTCTTCATTTGTATCTTGAACACAAAGGGCAATAATTTGATAGAAGAAACATGACAGAGGGTGCAGGTCCAGACATGAAAAAAGAACATATGGCTATACACGACTCTCACACACACACACACACACACACACGCACACGCGCGCGCGCGCGCGCGCGAATACAAAGAGCAGAGAGAGAGAGAGAGAGAGAGAGAGAGAGAGAGAGAGAGAGAGAGAGAGAGAGAGAGAGAGAGAGAGAGAGAGAGAGATTCGAGAGAGAGAGAGAGAGAGTGAATCTGTATGGTTTACTGATTAGGTGATATGCCCATTTCAAAGAATGAGTACATAAAAGGAAAGTACATACATCCACAAAATATTAGGACGAGAGAGAGAGAGAGAGAGAGAGAGAGATGAGAGAGAGAGAGAGAGAGAGAGAGAGAGAGAGATCGAGAGAGACCTCCTCTCCTCTCCGTCAGAGAGGAGAGAGAGAGAGAGAGAGAGACAACCGTTGACAGTGCAGTGTTCTATATGCCTACTGATAATCTGCCCTGCGGCGGGAGATCACCATTGATTAGTTGGGAGAGAGGGTCTGTGAACCTTCTGACCATCGATCGTACATTATTGCACGATTAAGGCCGGGTTCACATTAGACGCGTAAGTTCCGTACGGAAAACCCTAAATAAGTGGAAGAAAGAAGGATACAAGTTTACGGCATATAGGGGAAATTCGGACACGTGCGCAAATCTTTTCCCTTCTTTGTTTCACTTATTTTATGGATTGCGCACGGGTTTCCGCGTGGAATATCCGCCTATGTGTGTACACGACCTAAAAGCATACACGATGCTCAGAGTCCTCATATCAACACCATAGCAACATCTTAATGGATAGTTTCTTGCCCGCCAATAGGACGTGGTCCTCCTACGTGTTCTATTCTATAAACTCACTGCGTTGCCAAGGCAAAAGACAGATTTCATGCAACGTTGTGCAATGGCAACTGCATCAAAGTAAGCATATAATAGGCTTAAGTTTAAGTTAAAGGGGCACCCTGACGGTTGAGTTTTTGCAAGAAACACATCGAGATCACCAGGAAAACACCCTTTACAGAGATCGCAACACTCACTTTGCTCTGGTTTCCTAGAAATCAAACCGTCAAATCGGCGATTCCTCCTTGCGGAGGTGCTGGAAGTCAAATTCTTTCACCCAAAGAAGAAGGCGTGTGCCGTCTCTTTGCTAATGGCCGCCTGCGTTTTAGACCAAATCGTTTGCACGAACTTTTCGCAATACAAGCCTTTAAAACATTTTGCATACAGTTTATCTAAAGGAGTTTGCTCACAACAAAGGAAATAGCTTTTTTTTTTAATGCACTACAAAAAAACAAAACGCTTCAACCAGAATGACTGACCTCCACCCACTCCATCCAAAATGACTACTCTCTCCGGCATCCTGCGCAAGGATGAAATCGCCATTTGACCGTTAATTTATAGGAAAACAGCGCAACGTGAGTGTTCAGAACCTTGAAAAGGCTGTCTTTCTGAAAAACTAATCCCGTAAGGGTGGACTTAAAGCACATGGAGGGACAGGTCTACTTCAACAGACAAAACAGAATGAGGCGAAGATTCTGGATCGACCGTGGATACTTTAAACGCGTAGTCTATCCATGTCGAACAGATGTGACCACCCGAGTAACTAACTCACTAGCCCAATTCCAAATACGGGGGTTATAGTACACAGTTACAGAGGCTCACATCGAATGTAGCCTGCACGAAAAAATAAAGCCGTAGTATAAAATAAACATAAAAAAGGAATGATCTGGGGAATTACAAGCAATTGGTGTCATTTTGCAAAATCAAAATTAGAAAGAAATACATTTTATGGTGATATATTGACGTTTATTTCGTTCTTATCAAAAATTAACAAGCAAACAACGCTCGTAACGCGACAGGATGAGACAGTGATTAAATATTATTACTATACTAATGGATGATCTGGAAGATCGGTAAGCAGCGTTTCAGGATGTTGGACATTTACTGCCAAATAGATAAAAATTTTAAGGCTTTCCCCTAAAATACCACTTAAAACAAACATTTTCGTAAAATAAAGGACTATAATTTTCAGGCATTTCCAAATATGTCGATTTCCCCTAAATGCTGTACCACAAACACGATGTTTCTCACTGCACTCATCTCACTCCGATATATCCAGTTCTGAGAAGTCTTTTCATTAATTTCCAGTGTTTGCGCGTTTACTTAAACTCCGGATTAGAAAGCGTGAAAAAGTAAGTCTGCATAAAAAGGAATTTAATATTACTATTAATGCAAAAGGCAGGAGGGTGAATGAGTTGGGTCTTGTGAGTTCTCTGGTATTATAGTGTTCATTTTTCTAACGATATTTTCCCACTTGAAAATCTATAATAATTGCGTGCGCGTGCGCTTCAAATGAACATTTTCTAAAGTATTAATAACTATCAATGTGTTTGAATTGCATTGTCACAGATTTGTCAAGCTTTCTGGTATTGTTAAATTATGACATACAGATAATGCTATACTCAATTCAATTCAATTTGGCACGCTCTATATCTCATCATCTTACAGCGTTTCGAATTTATGTTGTAAACGACGGCATTGTTTTACGATAGAGGGCATACATGAGAAAAGAACTTTTGTCTGATGTCCAATCATCCACGAATGAAACTTTAATCTATCGCCTGTATTAGAAACGCCCAGGATTGCTGTAAAGTTACGAACGGTTTTGATTAAGTGGCAGACAGCTGCACAGTCAAGATAAAATTAATCAATAACTGTTTTACTGCCATCGAATTCGTGGTTTCAGATACAGGTTTGTTTCTGTGTTTGTCTCTGTAATTGACTGTTTGGGTTTTTGTTGTTTGTTATTTTGAACTCTACGACTATTGGTAAAATAGGATGGCTCGATTTGTTCAACCTTCCTTGCACTTTGCAGGTGGTGGCAAACTCGCGTTGTGAGAGCTAGCTTATAAATAAACTAAATTTGTCTCTCCCGAGATGTAGTCGCTAAGTGCTAATGGATGTTTTTACTGTATCAGTGTTTTAGTATTTAATTTTCGATCCAGCGTAACAGTTTCAAAACCAGCCACCGTTTCTTCTTCTCTCCTATATGTTCGCCGAGAACGGTGATCGAACAAATGCGTGAACGACGGAGTCTGTGAGGGTCTGCAAAGGCTCATCTGTCACGCGGATGAGCGATAGTAGTCAAAGTGGGGCGTGTTTGGTCCACCTGAGAGAGATAGAGAGACGAGAGAGATGAGAGACGAGACGAGAGAGAGAGACGAGAGAGAGAGAGATGAGAGAGAGAGCAAGAGAGAGGAGAGAAGAGATCGACAGACGGTCAGACAAATGCAGGCTCATACTGCAGAGAAGAAAACCAAAGGAACAGATGAAAGATACAAAAGAACACAGCAAAAGACGAGAGGAGAGGGGCAGGTCAGAATAGTTGCAGAGGTCGAACGTTTCCTATAACAACTTTGGACACACACTTATTGAAACTCGTTAATTGACGCAAACCCACTACACGTATCACCCCCCTTACACACAGGCACGCGCACGTGCGCGCACACACCCACACACCACGGTATCACTCACCAGGCAACATCTCTGAGTTGACGTCTGCTGCGTGGCGTCGTCACCACATCACCACCCCACACCACCACCATCAGCAGCCACATTTTGTGCAGCTGAACCACGACTTTTTCTGTCGCGGTAGCACCACATTTGTATCTCAGCTTCAACTGCTCAATTCTCAGAAGATCCTGGGCCTAATTCTAAGCCTGTCTTCAGACTGTTCGAGTCTTCAGAAGATTCTATCTGGTCTTTGTCTCAGATGGCTGATTCTCAGAAGATGTTTAGTATGACTGTATACACTCTCAATCTCGAAGATGTAATTTGTATATGAATTCACACAATTTAGTAACAGAAGATCGTAATCTAGTCTCTGATTCACCCATTTTAGTTTCAGGGGACGTATCTTACTTTCGAATTCCACTATTTTAATTCACAAAGGATCGTAACTTAGTCTCTGAATTCCACAACTATCTATTCTCAAATGACTCGTAATCGTAGTCTCTGAATTCACCCATTTTAGTTCTCAGAGGATCGTAATCTTAGTCTAGGAATTAACACCAATATTAGTTATCAGAGGAGTAATCTTACTCTCTGAATGCACACTATTGTAATCTCAGGATCGTAATCTTACTCTCTGAATTCACACCACTTTTAGTTATCAGAGGATCGTATCTTAGTCTCTGAATTTCACACCATTTAATAACAGAAAGATTCGTAATCTTAGTCTCTGAATTCACACCATTATAGTTATTAGAAGATCATAACCTTGGTCTATTCAAACTCTTCAGTTCTCAGAAGATCAGAATCTTAGTCTTAGCCCTGCTTGATTCTGTGAAGATCAGAATCTTAGTCTTCACACTGCTTGATTCTCTGAAGATTAGAATCTTAGTCTTGATATTGCTTGATTCTCTGAAGATCAGAATCTTAGTCTTCACACTGCTTGATTCTCTGAAGATTAGAATCTTAGTCTTGATATTGCTTGATTCTCTGAAGATCAGAATCTTAGTCTTCACACTGCTTGATTCTCTGAAGATTCGAATCTTAGTCTTTACATATTCGGCAAATTTTATTGGATTTATGTTGTTACCGTTGAAGATCACATAATGGTTTTGAAACATTTCTTTAGCACAGACAAAACATAATACAAAGAGTACTGTTCTGTAGCCTACTAGCACTACCCTTGCCTGTTTTATACGGAGGAAGCAAAGACTTTTGGAGGAAGAAAGCAGAAAATCGCTCAAAACTTTACCCTACATACCTTCATAATTTGTGGTCCATTTTCTAATATTCTTGTTCACTTATGTTTAATTTTATTCGTTTAAGACAAAATCCATACAAATTGGAATGTATACAAAGCAAGAATAAGTGGGTCATATTTCATTGTTTGCTTTAAAAAAAAGTATTTGACGATGTTTACAGTGAAAACAAACTGTTTAAAGTCCAAAAACTGCTTAAAGTCTGGTGTTTTTTAATAGTCTGTGTTAGCGGTTTTATGCGGGAAGTCGTGATTCGCCGGTTTGCTGTGTGATTATCGCTATCCCTCTGGATCGTCCTCTGGAGACTGAAAAAACTGTATGATGAAAATCATAAACAAAAAGATAGTATACTGCATGAAATATAGTAATAACAACAGCAGCACATCATCACAATTAACAAATCAGCGGCCGCAGGAATAGCAGTAGCAGCAGCAGTGTTATTAGCAACACCAGCAGCAGCAGCTGTAAATGTAGCAGCCGCAGCTACTGTACTCAAGGCAAAAGAAGTAGGTGTAGCGGTAACAGTATCACTAGCACTAACATCGCAGCAGCAGCAGCAGCAGCGGGAGCAGCAGCAGTAGCGGGAGCAGCAGCAATATGGGAAGCAGCAGCAGCAGTACGGGAGCAGCAGCAATATGGGAAGCAGCAGAAGCAGTAGTACTAGTACCCTAGTAAGTTAGTAGTAGTGGAATGGTAGGTTTAGTTGTAGTAAGAAGAAGAACAGCGGCAGAAACAACAGCAGCAATACCCGAAGTACTAAAAACCTGACGTAGCAATCGTAGACGTAAGAGACGATGCTATAAAAAGCCTGCTAATGATGCATACTGTATGACCAAACAGCACAGGAAGCTTGCGCAATGACTCTTTGTTTAGAATAAAGCAACAACAACAAAAAACAACACACGTTACTTTATGCTGTAGATGAAGCATTCCTTGCAAGTGGAAGCTAAATGGAAAGCCTTATAAACGAATTCCCAATTATTAAATGATGAGGCATAGGCTACGTTCCATCAAAACCTCAAACAGGGTTTCATGCCATTTTTAATTAACAAAAACAACAGCACGCTAGCTTTTATGCTTGAAATGCTTCAAACAACACCCTTTCTTTTTAAAGTAAGCATAGGTCAATTCATTAATGCAACCCAGAAGACAATTATTACTATTATTAGTATTATTAATCAGGTTTTGCCAGACGTGTCATGGCTTTCATTTTTATTTAATTGTATGACGCTATTCAAATGTATGCTAAGAGAACGATCTCGGGTGCTCACAAGCTACGTACTTCTTTTAGCAATGATTTTTTTAATAGTTTCCTCCCCTTTTGGGTAAACCGATATCCTACACCGTGCATCACTATATATGGGACAAGTCTGCTAATTTTCGTTATGATCGTTTCAGTGTGTGAGCTGGGTAAGATAGAACACATTTACACACTACATACACACACGCACGCACAGTCCACTGCATACACACGTTGCAGATTCACCGCGTTCATCTCATGGTGTTTCGATTTGTAAACGGCCTTTATTTCATAGTCTGCTATTCGGTTCTATTAATACTGGGATGGTTGCGCCAATGCATTGATGCATCACACATGTTCGCCATAATTTGTTATTGAAGCACCTTTATCATTGGCTTAAGTGGGAAATAACTGGTAGTTTTGAGACTCTTCCATTTTACAGCAAAAAGCCGTAGAGCCTTAGACATGGAAACCATTTTCCCGTGAAGAGAGGAAGTAAGCCAGGCAGTTTAATGCTCGTTCAGTAGCTGTTAGAAATTATTAACACAGCCGCGTAGGTGTAAAGGTGGTTAATGTTTTTCAGTTGTGTTTGTTTGTGACTGGCGATGACTGGCTGACTATGCATGCCAACACGATAGCGTTTGGGAAACAGAGGGACACAGGACCCTCAAAATTGTGCATCGGCGGATTTGTTGTTGTTGTATTACTCTGGCTTAAGGACTCCACGTTATCATTCCTAAAAAAAAAAATAGTAGGCGCCCCAAACAGCCGAAGCACTTGTACACTATGGTACAAAATGCAACAGCTAGGGATGAGAACATTGTGTGTGTGACCGTTTTTTGATTACCCCGGCCACGTGAACAGCCACACTCCGTCTTCGGAGGGTTTGAGATACTGATGATGTATATTATGCTAGGAGCTTGTCATGGCTAAAGACAACCCCCACATGTTCTAGCCTATGTCAATGTGTCTGACACAGCCTTAAACCAAACCGAATGCGGATATGTACTTAGGATATCTAGGCCAAGTTCGCAAAGATGAGGTTCATAGGTCAAAGGTCAAAGTCACTGGAGCACGAAAATGCTGCAGTGCTAGGGCACAAAATCTGCCGCACGGTGAAAATGAGGGGCACGGGCTGCGTACAGCACAAAATCTGCCATGCGGTACAAATGTGGCGTGCGGCTGGTAGTTTAGCGTTTTCACGCTCTAGTTAACTTCGCCAAGGATGTTATGGTTTTCGTGTGGTTCGTTTGTCCGTTTATATGTCTGTTTGTCTGTCAGTAAATGGCTTCACTGCAAAGGGTACGAACGGGTTTTAAGTATTTATTTTGGAGTAGTGGGGTTTGTCACACGTCAGTTTGTGTAAATGGGAATAATAATAATAATAATAATATAATAATAATAACAATGATTGGAATTTATATAGCGCTCTTTCTCCCATGAGCTTCAGTGCGCTTTACATTGATAACAAGAACATTAAAGGCAAACAAATAATGAATCATTAGAAGTAAAATAAACACGATGATTGCCCGCAACGTTCTCTTGAGTTTATTAATATTCATTCAAGTGATCTTCTTTTGATTTTTTTCCCCGCTGTCCACACTTTTCAACAATACTACAACGAAACTGTATCCATTACCCTTCCAAACAGCTACGGCAACGTTTTACAATGACCTTTGGCATTGATTCTCTCACTTCCCAGTCATAATAAGTAAAAATTATTCAACCATGCAAATCTGCATCAGTAAAAAAAGAAATGGCCGTCACAGCTGGGGCGATACTTAAGTAACATCGGTGCCTTTTGCAAACGACAGTTAAGCAGATTTTTCTGTGTCCTTTTTTTCGATGGTTTAGATTTGTTTGGCCTCAGTTGCATGCAGGTCAAGGAGCACCAACCTTATTTATATTTATTTCTACTCCCCCCTCCCCCCCCCCCCCCCCCCTGTTTATTCCATTTGTTTTATCTGTGCTTTTGCGGTTGCTGCGACATGCCTTCTTCATTGGCCAAAGCATTAAGGAAAGGAAGCCATATAACACCGCCTTCTTGTTTAGAATTAATCATTTGCACACACACAAAATAGTATGACTAGCAGCTACGCCGGGCCCGCTTCACTTCGCGGTAGTTCAGAGGTTTGCACTTGAGGTTCAAAACGTCCTGCAGCACCTTTCTTGGGTCCATCGTCATGCTGATGAAGAAACGGGGGGCTTATTTGCCTCAGCAGAATCATAGATTTTGACCATCGTTTTACTCTGTGTATTAATCAACAAAAACAATAAACATGGAAAACAATTTAGTTAGCATGCTATAGGGTATCCTTTTACAATTTCGTCCAATTCAGATAGTTAGCTCACGTTTGAACACATTCTGACTTGTTTATGCTGCAACCGAGTGACTTTTAAAATCGCAGCCACTTGTTTGGGGACATACCAGGTATTCAGAATAGCAGTCTCCAGAGTAGCAGTCAAAACATGCTTTACTGCATGATCGTGAATACATGTGGTTATGGGGTCTACAGCCAACGGTTTTCAAACCACAGCAGCTTGTTTTCAGACGGCCCAGATCTTGAGAATAGCGTCGCCAGCTAGAATAGCTGTCAAAATGTGCTTTACTGCATTCCTAGAGTGATACTGATTATGAAGGCATACATGGTCATAGGGGTCTACAACTAACGCTTTTCAAACTATAGCCATTTTCAGACAGCCCAGGTATTCAGAATAGCAGTCACAATGTACTTCACAGCATTCCCCGAGTGATGATGATTATGGATATTCATATTCATAGGGATCAACAGCCTACAATTTTAAAACTGAAACCGCTTATGTTTGGACGGCCCATATCTTCAGAACAGCAGTCACCAGAATAGCCGTCACAATGTTCTTCAGTGCATTCCCTGAGTGATAGGTACTAATTACGAATATAATTATGTGGTTAAAGGGAACTTCAACCAACGGTTTTAAAACTAGGCCTACAGCCACTTGTTTTCGGACGACCCAGGTCTTCAGCATAGCAGTCGCTAGAACAGCACTTCAAAATATATCCCATTGCATTCCCCTGGTGATGTTGATCACGAATACATAGGTTATAGGGGTCTCCACCCAAAGGTTTTCAAACTATAGCATTGTTTTCGAATGCTCGGGTTTCAGAATATCAGCCACACGAAGAAAGAAGACGACAGAAGAGAAGAAGAAGAAGAAGAAGAAGAGAAGAAGAAGAAGAAAAGAAGAAAGAAGAAGACGAAAAGAAAGAGGAAGAAAAGAAGAAAAAAGAAGAAGAAGAAGAAGAAGAAGAAGAAGAAGAAGAAGAAAGAAGTTCAAACACTCAACACTATGCAAACATCTGG
>JAGGCT020004082.1:92730-145230 GCA_017654935.2 Phymorhynchus buccinoides | reverse complement strand
AACATTACCCCTTTCTAATGTTACACTGAACATTATCCCTTTCTAATGTTACACTGGGCATTGCCCCTTTCTAGTGTTACACTGAACATTGCCCCTTTCTAATGTTACACTGAACATTGCCCCTTTCTAATGTTACACTGGACATTGCCCCTTTCTAATGTTACACTGGACATTGCCCCTTTCTAATGTTACACTGGACATTGCCCCTTTCTAATGTTACACTGGACATTGCCCCTTTCTAATGTTACACTGGACATTGCCCCTTTCTAATGTTACACTGGACATTGCCCCTTTCTAATGTTACACTGGACATTGCCCCTTTCTAATGTTACACTGGACATTGCCCCTTTCTAATGTTACACTGGACATTGCCCCTTTCTAATGTTACACTGGACATTGCCCCTTTCTAATGTTACACTGGACATTGCCCCTTTCTAATGTTACACTGGACATTGCCCCTTTCTAATGTTACACTGGACATTGCCCCTTTCTAATGTTACACTGAACATTGCCCCTTTCTAATGTTACACTGGATATTGCCCCTTTCTAATGTTACACTGGATATTGCCCCTTTCAAATGTTACACTGGATATTGCCCCTTTCTAATGTTACACTGGACATTGCCCCTTTCTAATGTTACACTGGATATTGCCCCTTTCTAATGTTACACTGGACATTGCCCCTTTCTAATGTTACACTGGACATTGCCCCTTTCTAATGTTACACTGGACATTGCCCCTTTCTAATGTTACACTGGACATTGCCCCTTTCTAATGTTACACTGGACATTGCCCCTTTCTAATGTTACACTGGACATTGCCCCTTTCTAATGTTACACTGGACATTGCCCCTTTCTAATGTTACACTGAACATTACCCCTTTCTAATGTTACACTGGACATTGCCCCTTTCTAATGTTACACTGAACATTGCCCCTTTCTAATGTTACACTGGACATTGCCCCTTTCTAATGTTACACTGGATATTGCCCCTTTCTAATGTTACACTGGATATTGCCCCTTTCTAATGTTACACTGGATATTGCCCCTTTCTAATGTTACACTGGACATTGCCCCTTTCTAATGTTACACTGGATATTGCCCCTTTCTAATGTTACACTGGACATTGCCCCTTTCTAATGTTACACTGGATATTGCCCCTTTCTAATGTTACACTGGATATTGCCCCTTTCTAATGTTACACTGGACATTGCCCCTTTCTAATGTTACACTGGACATTGCCCCTTTCTAATGTTACACTGGATATTGCCCCTTTCTAATGTTACACTGGATATTGCCCCTTTCTAATGTTACACTGGATATTGCCCCTTTCTAATGTTACACTGGACATTGCCCCTTTCTAATGTTACACTGGATATTGCCCCTTTCTAATGTTACACTGGATATTGCCCCTTTCTAATGTTACACTGGACATTGCCCCTTTCTAATGTTACACTGGATATTGCCCCTTTCTAATGTTACACTGGATATTGCCCCTTTCAAATGTTACACTGGATATTGCCCCTTTCTAATGTTACACTGGATATTGCCCCTTTCTAATGTTACACTGGATATTGCCCCTTTCTAATGTTACACTGGATATTGCCCCTTTCAAATGTTACACTGGATATTGCCCCTTTCTAATGTTACACTGGATATTGCCCCTTTCTAATGTTACACTGGACATTGCCCCTTTCTAATGTTACACTGGACATTGCCCCTTTCTAATGTTACACTGGACATTGCCCCTTTCTAATGTTACACTGGATATTGCCCCTTTCTAATGTTACACTGGATATTGCCCCTTTCTAATGTTACACTGGATATTGCCCCTTTCTAATGTTACACTGGATATTGCCCCTTTCAAATGTTACACTGGATATTGCCCCTTTCTAATGTTACACTGGACATTGCCCCTTTCTAATGTTACACTGGACATTGCCCCTTTCTAATGTTACACTGGACATTGCCCCTTTCTAATGTTACACTGGACATTGCCCCTTTCTAATGTTACACTGGACATTGCCCCTTTCTAATGTTACACTGGATATTGCCCCTTTCTAATGTTACACTGGATATTGCCCCTTTCTAATGTTACACTGGACATTGCCCCTTTCTAATGTTACACTGGACATTGCCCCTTTCTAATGTTACACTGGACATTGCCCCTTTCTAATGTTACATTGGATATTGCCCCTTTCTAATGTTACACTGGACATTGCCCCTTTCTAATGTTACACTGGACATTACCCCTTTCTAATGTTACACTGGCTATTGCCCCTTTCTAATGTTACATTGGACATTGCCCCTTTCTAATGTTACATTGGATATTGCCCCTTTCTAATGTTACATTGGACATTGCCCCTTTCTAATGTTACACTGGATATTGCCCCTTTCTAATGTTACACTGGATATTGCCCCTTTCTAATGTTATACTAGATATTGCCCATTTCTAATGTTACATTGGACATTGCCCCTTTCTAATGTTATACTAGATATTGCCCATTTCTAATGTTACATTGGACATTGCCCCTTTCTAATGTTATACTGGATATTGCCCCTTTCTAATGTTACACTGGATATTGCCCCTTTCTAATGTTACATTGGATATTGCCCCTTTCTAATGTTACATTGGACATTACCCCTTTCTAATGTTACACTGGATATTGCCCCTTTCTAATGTTACATTGGATATTGCCCCTTTCTAATGTTACATTGGACATTGCCCCTTTCTAATGTTACACTGAACATTGCCCCTTTCTAATGTTACACTAGATATTGCCCATTTCTAATGTTACATTGGACATTGCCCCTTTCTAATGTTACACTGGATATTGCCCCTTTCTAATGTTATACTGGACATTGCCCCTTTCTAATGTTATACTAGATATTGCCCATTTCTAATGTTACATTGGACATTGCCCCTTTCTAATGTTATACTAGATATTGCCCATTTCTAATGTTACATTGGACATTGCCCCTTTCTAATGTTATACTAGATATTGCCCCTTTCTAATGTTATACTAGATATTGCCCATTTCTAATGTTACACTGGACATTGCCCCTTTCTAATGTTACATGGGACAGTGACCCTTTCTAATGTTACACTGGACATTACCCCTTTCTAATGTTACACTGGACATTACCCCTTTCTAATGTTACACTGGACATTACCCCTTTCTAATGTTACACTGGACATTACCCCTTTCAAATGTTACACTGGACAGTGCCCCTTTCTAATGATACATTGAACAGTGCCCCTTTTCAAATTCTTTGTTACAAGTGTTACTTTGGACACAGCCTCTTGTGAATAGGCCTACTATGTCACTCTGGACACTACGTCTTTCTCATATCATGTTGAAGACCACCCTTTTCTTATTATGATATGTTGGGCACATGCTATATTACTTATACTTGTACAATATGTTATGTTATGTTGTCTACAACCGCCTCACACACACACACACACACACACACACGCACGCATGCACGCGCGCACGCACACGCACACACAAACACACACACACACACACACACCTGTGCAGAGCTGAAGGAAATACTGCTGTCAAAGTACTCAGCTTTTACTTGAACACTTTTATTCAAGCGGGAGGACTGTGAGGCTGTGTCCTTACTACGGGTCCTGGTGCCGCCAGTAGTACTTCTCGTATCGCTGATCATACTCTCAACAGCAAGGCCCTTGTGTAACGTCCAGATCTGACCCAAACAAAAAGTTGCACTGTCGAGATCATCAACAAGGATTTACAAAAAGAAGGAGAAAAGAATGATGCACAAATGCATTATAAGTACAAATATAAAATGATATCAATCCCACTTGCATAATTATATCGACAAGCCATGGTGAAAAACGAGGCTGATAATGTCTAATACATGCACACAGACATGCGCACAACTTTGTGGCGTGTGTGTGCGCGTGTGTGTGTGTGTGTGTGTGTGTGTGTGTGTGTGTGTGTGTGTGTGTGTGTGTGTGTGTTGTGTGTGTGTGTTGTGTGTGTGTGTGTGTGTGTGTGTGTGTGTGTGTGTGTGTGTGTGTGTGTGTGTGTTGTGTGTGACCTGTGCGACTTTTGTGTGATGGATGTATTGCTTCATTAATCACATTATAGATGCATATATTTGCTTATTTTGTTAATGATTCGGGCTTTATTTTAAGATTAAGCGCGATATATGCTTAGCCTGTTATAATTATTATTAATTATTATTATGATTATTATTATTATTACATACCTTGGGGTAAAAACGAGGCAGAAAGCGATATTATCTAGTGTACACACGCAGTGTCTAGTTTCTCTTGATAATGGTCGCCGCGCGAATAATGCTTAGGGGAAGACGGGGTAAAAACGCATGGGCGGGTAAGAGGCCCACCCCAATTATCTCATGAAATAAAGAAAATTTCAGTCAAATTTGCCCATGAGACGAATGCAAGACATTAACGCTCGTCTCATGGGCAAAATGAGACTGAAATTTGCTTCATTTCATGAGATAATTGGGGTGGGCTTCTTACCCGCCCATGCGCTTTTTACCCCGTCTTCCCCTACGCCAAATGGGGCCTAAGAAACACTTTAAAAAAAACGTTTGCGGAAGAATATTACAAGCTCTTGTTTGATTGGTCAATTGTTTTTTAAATTTTAAACAAACTTCACTGGACCAATCAACCCCCTACTAGTTCTGGATATCAATCGAGTTGTGTTCGCCATCGCCTTGCTGGCTTGAGGGAATCGCTCTGGAATGAAAGTGGAATTTGTGATTGTCTAGTGCTGTAATCGTGTGGATTATTGCGATCATCGTCTTCATCATGGAACGCCCGTCATTTTGGTATCTTTTTTGTCTCTTTCTGTCCAAGGACAGAGGTGCCGCCACCCAGTTTGTATTTCTTGACATTTGTGTTTTTCTTCCTTCACGCTGTGTCGTTCGGCTATCGCCCATTGACCCGTGAGTTGGCACGTGCAAGTCAATACAGTGTTTCTGTTGCCCCGCCGCCCGCCAGTGTTTACTACAGTCGTGAAGAGCTACTATCCCTCAAGAATGAACACTCTGAACTCGCCCCATCAGTTTATGACACGCTTCGTCGATTTGGACTTCTCAGCAATCAACAGGGTTTGTCGAAAAAGAAAAGACGGCGACCATTTCGTGGTGGCCGCAGGAAACTCAAGTGCTTGTTTCCACTCGCGATCGTGACAGTCTCCCCCTCGTTTCAAGTGAAAACCCACACAGTAAGCTCTCTTCCTGCATGAATCCTGCAAACCTTATCCATATCAACACTCGTTCTGCCGAAAACTCCCTATCTCGCCACTCTGCTTCTTTCCGTCTGTGTGTCTTCAACGCCCAGGCTCTGGGTACTGGAAAAGAAAAACGCTATGCCCTGTCCTACTTCATCCATGACAACAATGTTGATGTGTTCGCTGTGGTGGAAACTTGGTTTCGTTCTGAAGGTGACGAAGCTAAGTGCTGTGACATTGCTCCCCCGTCAGTCCCGCGGCGGCGGCATTGCTTTTGTCGTCGCTGATTCACTATCCCCTTTCCTCTCAACCAAGTCTGCCTTCCCCTTCACCCACACCTCCTTCGAACTGGCACACGTCACCCTTACCTTCCCCCACCAAACTTTCCACCCTTCTGTGTTTGTATCGTTCCCCCCCCCCCCCCCCCCCCCCCCCAAGCTCTAAAAACCGCCTGACTGACTCCATCTTTGTTGACGAACTCCCCGATCTCCTGTCCTACTGCAACTCACTCCGTGGGTCCTACATCATCGCTGGCGACTACAACATCCACTTCGACCGCCCCTCTGACTCCACCACCTCCAAAGTCATCGACCTCTTCGATTGCTATGGCCTGGTTCAGTGTGTCCACGCTCCGACTCACATTCGCGGACACACATTGGACAACGTAATCCACAGGGCTGACCAGGCCATAGTGAAGTCTCTCACCATCGACTATACCCTCCCTTCCGACCACGTCTGCCTTGTTGCCGACCTTCATCTTTCCCGTCCTCCACCTTCCAAGACCTACGTTCTGGCCAGAAACCTCTCTGCTGTTGACTTGACTGTCTTCGAGGCTGACCTTCAATCTCATCTGTCTGCTTCGCCGCCAACCTCTCCTGGTGACCTGAACTCCCTCCTCCTTCAGCTTCTGGATCTCTACGCTCCAGCTCGTGGTCGCCTTGTCTCCAAGAGGCCACCCTCACCTTGGTTTTCTTCCGTTGGGCCACAGTTGCAAAGTGCTAAGTGTGAGAGGCGTAGAGCCGAGAGACAGCGGCTTAAATCCAGTCTGGCTGTCCATAAAGACATTTTTCAAACTGCCAACAAAATTGTTAATAGCCTTGTTGACGCAGCCAAATCTGCTTACTACAATGCCAAAATCCTTGCATGTTCCACATCCAAACAGCTCTACAACATTACTAACACTCTTCTTGGTAAAGCTGACTCTTCTCCTCTGCCTTTTAACCTGCCACCTTCTGAACTCCCACAGGCTTTCTCTGACTTCTTTGTTAACAAGATCACTAACCTGAGATTATCACTGGACTCCCTGACTAACAACCATGTATCCTATCCTGACCACCCTTTCTCTGGAACTCCCTTTGCCTCTTTCCATTCTGTGTCTGAGGCGTTTGTTAGGAAAATCATCATGAAATCTGGCGTTAAGACCTGTGAACTTGACCCACTACCAGCTTCTTTCCTCACCCATTGTCTTGACACTCTTCTCCCTCACATCACCACCATCATCAATCATTCGCTCTCTGATGATTCTTTTCCATCTTCTTTCAAATCTGCAGTTGTAAGACCTCTCTTGAAAAAGCCCACACTTGATTCTGATAACTTGAAGAACTACAGGCCTGTATCAAACCTTCCCTTTCTTGCCACAGTCCTAGAGAGAGTTGTTCTTGATCAGCTGTTAGACCACCTACACTCCAACAACCTTGTCTATCCCCTTCAATCTGCTTACCGCTCTGGCCATAGTACTGAGACTGCTCTTCTCAAAATCTGTAACGACATACTGACTGCTCTTGACTCTAACAATATCTCACTCCTGACCCTCTTAGACCTCTCTGCTGCTTTTGACACTATTGACCATTCTATCCTTCTTTCCCGTCTGCATCACTCGTTTGGGCTTTCTGACACTGTTCACAGCTGGTTACATTCCTACATCACTGATCGTCAACAGGTAGTCTCTGTTAATGGTCTTTCTTCTAAACCTTCTTCCTTGGTCTATGGGGTACCACAAGGTTCTGTCCTGGGCCCTCTACTTTTCATTCTCTACACCTATCCTGTCTCCTCTATTGTTCAACAATACCTGCTTCATCATCATTCTTTCTCTGACGATAATCAGCTGTACATATCTGGACCACTCTCGAACCTTCCCACCATGATCCAAAGCACCCAGTCCTGTGTAACCAGCCTGAAGGACTGGATGACAGAAAACAAACTGAAACTTAATGAAGACAAATCTGAACTGATCTTGATCACCCCACCAAAACTTCAAAATCACCCCTCTCTTCCATCCTCCATCAAACTAATTGACTCGTCTATCACTCTCTCTCCTTCTGCCCGCAACCTTGGTGTAACTCTTGATCAAAACCTCTCCTTTCAACAGCATGTCACCAATATCTGTCGTACTTGCTTTCTTGAACTCCGTCGAATTGCTTCTATCCGCCATCTCCTCTCAGAAGATACCACAAAAACTCGTCTGCGCATTTGTACTATCCCACCTTGATTATTGTAATGCTCTCTTGTCTGGCTCCCCCTCTCATCTCATCAACAAACTTCAAAATCATGCTGCCCGTCTCATCTTCCACTCTTCTAAATATGACCATATAACTCCATTGCTCTGTTCTCTCCACTGGCTCCCTGTTCAGCAAAGAATATCCTACAAGATTGCCTCTCTCTGCTACAAATCTGTCGAGTCTTCCTTTCCTGAATACCTCACTGATCTGCTACATCTCTACACACCGTCTCGAGCTCTGCGTTCCTCATCTGACACCCGTCTCTATTGTATCCCCACTGTCCGCACTAAAACCTATGGTCAACGCTCTTTCTCCTATCAAGCTCCTGTTACTTGGAATCAGTTGCCTCGCTCTCTCAGATACTCATCCTCTCTGCCCACATTCAAACGCCATCTCAAAACTCATCTGTTTCCTAAATAACTACTAATCCCTTCCTTCATGACTTGGTGTCTGAGAGTGAACGTCTGTGCTTGGTGAGCGCATATAATTATTTGTGGGTGTCCGCGTGTGTGGGTGTGTGCGCTTGCGCGCACACGTGTGTAATTCTATGTCTGTTTGTTTCTCTGACCGCCTTTGGGTGTTTGTGTAATTTTTATTTCCCATTCTTTATGCTATATGTTAAATATTATTATATGTGGTGTTATATGTGTATATTATATTTTTATATTGTAAACGCCTAGGGCATTAAATTGATTAGGCGTCCTAAATGTTCTAATAATAACAATAATAGTTCGCCGCTTGCTCGGTGTTTGGCAAGAACAAAACGCCACGCGAACTATCGGCAAACAAAGGGTGTTTCTTAGACCACTTTTGCTGATTTGAACGAGCGCAATGTAACGTTAGCCCTTGTGAAACGACCCCCATATGTACCTTGGGGGTGAAAACGAGGCAGAAAGCGATAGTATCTAGTGTACACACAGAGACGTACTTTGGGGGTGAAAACGAGGCAGAAAGCGATGGTATCTAGTGTACACACACAGACGTACCTTGGGGTTGAAAACGTGTGAGAAAGCGATAGTATCTAGTGTACACACACAGACGTACTTTGTGGGTGAAAACGAGGCAGAAAGCGATAGTATCTAGTGCACACACACAGACGTACCTTGGGGTTGAAAACGAGGCAGAAAGCGATAGTACTGTATCTAGTGTACACACACAGACGTACCTTGGGGGTGTAAACGAGGCAGAAAGCGATAGTATCTAGTGTACACACACAGACGTACCTTGGGGTAAAAACGAGGCAGAAAGCGATGGTATCTAGTGTACACACACAGACATACCTTGGGGTTGAAAACGAGGGAGAAAACGATAGTAGGGAAGACGGGGTAAAAAGCCCATGGGCGGGTAAGAAGCCCATGCCAATTATCTCATGAAATAAAGAAAATTTCAGTCCCATTTTGCCCATGAGACGAGTGTTAATGTTTAGCATTCGTCTCATGGGCAAATTTGACTGAACATTTCTTTATTTCATGATATAATTGGCATGGGCTTCTTACCCGCCCATGGGCTTTTTACCCCGTCTTCACCTATCTAGTGTACACACACAGATGTACATTGGGGGTGAAAATGAGGCAGAAAGCGATAGTAGCTAGTGTACACACACAGATGCACCTTGGGGGTGAAAACGAGGCAGAAAGCGATAGTATCTAGTGTACACACACACAAATGTATATTGGGGGTGAAAACGAGACAGAAAGCGATCGTGTTTTAGTGCACACACACAGATGCACCTTGGGGACAAAATTGAGGCAGAGAGAGAAAGTGTTAGGTACATACACACAGACATACATCGGGGACAAAAGTGAGGCAGAGAGCGATAGTGTCTTGTACAAACACACAGACGTACCTTGGGGACAAAGATGAGGCAGAGAGCGATAGTGTCTTGTACAAACACACAGACATATTTTGGGGACAAAAATGAGACAGAGAGAGAAAGTGTTAGGTACATACACACAGACATACATCGGGGACAAAGATGAGTCAGAGAGCGATAGTGTCTTGTACAAACACACAGACGTACCTTGGGAACAAAGATGAGGCAGAGAGCGATAGTGTCGAAGACATGGAGCTGCAACATCAGTAGCACATACAGGATATCTGGCCCAGCTGTTGATGCCATGATCTTACTGTGAAAAAAAGCAAACAACAACATGCACACAATGCACTCACCTGCACTTGTACACTGACACACGTGTGTGTGTGTGTGTGTGTGTGTGTGTGTGTGTGTGTGTGTGTGTGTGTGTGTGTGTGTGTGTGTGTGAGAGAGAGAGAGAGAGAGAGAGAGAGAGAGAGAGAGAGAGAGAGAGAGAGAGAGAGAGAGAGAGAGAGTGTGTGTGTGAGTGAGAGAGAGAGAGAGAGAGAGAGAGAGAGAGAGAGAGAGAGAGAGAGAGAGAGAGAGAGAGAAACTCGAAGAGAGAGAGAGAGAGAGAGAGAGAGAGAGAGAGAGAGAGAGAGAGAGAGAGTGTGTGTGTGTTTGTGTGTGACACTAAGAGAAGAAGACATTGGTGTATAAATGATTACGGCCTTGGGAGTGCCACCGAGCACGGAAGTTACCTCCATTCGTTTTTCTTTCTCCACTTACTTTTTGAAACGCTGATTGAAATCACTTCATATTTTGTATGGAGGTATATTACTAACAGTTAAGAAATAGTTATGAGAACAATGGGTGTTGCTGAATATGCCAATAAGTCCAAAGGCAATTTTTATTCCTTATCCAATATCTTGTTGAAAGTTGTACAGAATCGCTGCCAATTTTATGTGGTGATGGAGGAGGGGTGGGGTGAAGGAGGTAGCATACCAAGCAAAGAATTGTGGGTGGCAAAGTGAGCGAACCACATATTTGCAAAGATATTCTAAAAGGGTAAGATGGATTACTTAAAAGCTCGGCGAACCGGGCTGATAGAGTTATCGTTAGTGGGGACGTGTACACTATTCACAGTGGAGGCTATCCAAAAACTCGGACTGGAACTTGAACGGAGAATTCAACTGGCCTATCGATGTGTAAAATGTGTCACGTTTCAAAGGGACATAACCAGTGTTTCTGTCCTCACTACTCATACAGGGAAAAGAGACCGGATGTTTATCTTCCCCTGTACAGTCTTTGATATTTGCCACTCGGTGATACCCTTGTTTTTTTAACTGCGGATTCTGTACGCCACACAAATGCAAAAATGTCGCATAGCAACGGTTCCACCAAAATAACTTTACTGATAGTGATAGTCTATTATTTTGTAGCAGAAATTTGCTTAGATTCTTTTTTAGTCCACGAGCCGAAGGTTCGGGGAGCTATTGTTTTTGTCTGGTCCGTCCGTCCGTCCGGTGTCCGTCCGTCCAGCGTGTCTCCGTCCGTCCGGCTATTCGTCCGTTTTTCTCAAAAACTATTCAGTGTATCATCATCAAATTTGGTATACTAGTTTGCCAAGATGCAAGCTATCCACTGATGTAATTAGTTTTACATTACGGTCAAGGTCGCACCAGTTACGGGGTTCAAACCTCGAAACACATAATCGCTAATATCTCGCGAAGTTTTGCATGTATTTCAATGCAGTTTTTTTCACAACATTTCTTGATGAATGGTCTCACAGTTGTCATGAATTTGTCTGTGCGCACGTGTGCGCATGATCGCGCGCGCTCAAATCACGGGTCCGAACCCCAAGGCTATATATAAAAAAACTATTCAGTTACGTGCTGTTTTGATGCGTTTTGATGTAGTTACGTGCTGTTTTGATGCGTTTTTATGTATGTGTACAACCGACATATTCCGATTTCGGAGTAGCTCGGCGATGCTGCGAGGGGACTTTGCAGCCGCTCGGCGTTGCACTTGTTTTTTTTGCTCTCATCTTCTGGGCCGTACAGTGGCGTTGCACCCACGCCGCTCATTCCGAATCCAAATTCGCAGCCACACCACGGCTTGTTCAGATCGCAGAAGCCGAGATCAGCAGTTCAAAGAGCGCGAATCTGGTAGGCCGTCAGGAGGCAACCGACCGAGGAGACACTGCACTGCTGCTGAGTCACTTTGTTGGAGTTCAGTGGAGCATGTTCAGGACACCACCTACTAAGCCCCCGGCGCTAACCACTCCGCCACGGCGGCTGGTTTGCTTTGATTCTTGTTTGACGGATATGTACTCATGCGTTCAGAACATAATCTTTGAAGAAAAAGATGGTGAATCACCAGTTGTGATGTGTTTACTAAGGAAAGACAGTGTAATTGTACGAGGAGGTGACCAATCCATTTTTAAAACAGAATATAATACAAGAGAATATTATAGTAAGAATACAATAAAATACAACCCAATGCAATACAATACACTACAACACAATCCAATCCAATCCATTACAGCACAATCCAATCCATTACAGCACAATCTAATCCAATCCATTACATTACTGCACAATCCAATCCAATACATTACAGCACAATCTAATCCAATCCAGTCCAATCTATTACAGCACAATCCAATCCATTACTGCACAATCTAAGCCAATCCAATCCAATGCATTACAGCACAATCTAATCCAATCCATTACAGCGCAATCCAATCCATTACAGCACAATTTAATCTAATCCAATCCATTATTGCACAATCCAATCCAATCCATTACAGCACAATCTGATCCAATCCAATCCAAAACATTACTGCACAATCTAATCCAATCCATTACAGCACAATCCAATCCAAAGCACTACAGCACAATCCAATACTGCACAATCTAATCCATTACTGCACAATCCAAACCAATCCAATCCAGCATAATCCAATCCAATACATTACAGCATAATCTAATCCAATCAAATCCATTGCAACTCAATCCAATCCACACAATCCAATCCAATCCATTACAGCACAACCCAATCCATTACAGCACAATCCAATCCAATCCAGCACAATCTAATCCAATACATTTCCGCACAATCCAATCGAATACAATACAATACAATACAATAGGCCTACAACATAACACAATGCAATATCATGCATTGCCACTCAGTGATTGCTATATAGAAAGAGAGCCAATGGTAGCTGTGTACAACGCACGTGATGATGATGATGAAGACGCCCAAGACGATGGCGTTGTAGATGGCCCAGGTGATGTACTTGCTCTCGTTGAACTGGGCTGGAGCTTTCCGCACAGTGAAGCTCAGGTACACCCCGACCAGCAGCATCAAGGCCTCACCTACACGTTAAAACAAGACACACAGCATGAGATGACGCATTAAACTGATCATTCACGCATTAACAGTCATTACTTTTCAGTAAGCAAAAGACGTTGCTTGTATGTCAATTGTCTGATTGACCTCTCTAGCTTACTGCCACAAGCAGGAGCCGCTAGCCTAGATATACAATTCTAAAAGATCGTGGGGTGGGGGGTTGAAAATACCATTTAAAACTGTAAACAGGAGGTGAGCGTACCCTTAAGAGAGGAAAAACAAATCAGTAACCCTGAGTAAAGTTGACAGAGCAATGCTTTAAGCTCCGCCAATGAGATTACATACCGATGTTGTTTTGTTTGGTTGATTGATGCATTGTTTGAAGAAAAAAATGTTTTGAAAAGGTATAAAAATATTCTGAGGAAACGTTGAGAAGATTACACAATTACACCTCTGTCGAAAACAATTTGTTAAAAGTTCAAATTAATGTAGACTCAGATACAGATTTGTTTTACATTCACCAAGGAGTTTAGTTTTTCGTGTTTGAGATTCTATTGATAGCATAGCATGTGGATATGCAAAAATTGCTTTTTGACAGTTTAGGCACTATGCGCGCATGTGTCACATGCAGAGAGAAATAGTGACAATGGTCATTACCAGGACCACCAGATGAACATTTCCAGTAGGTTGGTGGGTATCCTTGCAGCAATACAATGACACAAATGACCTTTCAGAAAGTATGTGTTTCTTTTTTTTAAAACAGTAAACTATGAATGTCATATTCTTGAGAGTACCAGATTTGTATGTGCATATAAACCAAGGGCTCTAGCTCTAAACATACATAACATGTTTGTATACCATTTGTGCGATATAACTAATGAATATTTTCAGGCTGCAGATTACTATTGAAAACCAGACATATCTATCATCTCCTTCCATATGAAACTACCAGTTTTGTTGCAATATTCATATTAGTCTACCTTTAAGTTCTAAAGCTAAAAGAAACAGTTTATCATTTCTTCCTTCCATGCCAAAGCACTTATCTGTTCACAACTTGTTAACCTTAGCTTTGTCACCCAATTGCATTTCCCGAAATTGTGTTGCTGCATTAACAGGAGAATGCAGTGGGAGACATTTTCAAGAAGCCAATAATGAAGTGAGAGTGAGAGCTGAGCAGCTCTCTGAAAGCAGTGGACATAGTTTGAAATCCCTATTTCTTCATTAGCATGACCCAAGAAAGGTACCGGGGGAAATTTGAAACATCCAGAGCAAATCTCCGCCAGGGAAGAACTCACGCAAAGTGAACCGAGTGGGGCGTAACTGCTATAGTCCGGTGGCAGATGGCTATTTTTTCCTAGAACCTAGAAATCTCTAGAAATAATCGTTTCTTTGCAGTTTTCAGTGCTCTAGACCATATAGATGAAGAATCCGGCGGGTGTACAGATTTTCCACTCTTGGCATTTGGACAAATCAAGGTGGCGGCCAAAATATGTCGTCGGACATTACTTTTGAACTATGCCACTTAGAATCACGATATTGGTGTCTATGGTAAGGTTTTTGGGGCCAAGGAATCCATTTCTAATGTTTAAATGAATATTCAATCAGTGTAAGTGGTTGAAATGAACAGTGGCTACTGTGACGGTTCAAAAAATAAGAAAATCTAGCATTGTTTCTGCTGAGTTAGGATCAAACCCACACTGCTCATTATGCAGTTCACTCTGGCAACTCAAGAGCCTGACTACGCCCTCCTCATCTGCACGCTGGATCAGATGCTTCCATACTTTTTCGCTGCTCACAAACACAATTATGCTCGGTACGGCCTTTTCTTCTGCCGCTCTCTTACCTGGCTCCCACCTGAAGTTGAACAGCAGTTCCTTCGAGGAGAGCAGGTTCTTCATCACGTGGAAGGACTCTGGAATGGCATTCCATCAGACCAGTTCATTGAAAGTACATGGATGAAGTGAGGGAAGGGCCCGAGTGCCATAATTGGAGACACACAAAATCCACAAACTGTGGCAACGTGGGCCTACAGCCAGCACGCAGTCATAACACTGACAGGGGACTTGCAGATGATGACTGAAGAAGACAGTACACCAAAACTGGTGCACAAAGAAGAATCCAATGGGCGAATTAAAACTGATGCACAGGATCGCCAATCTCTCTGCTCCACGTTGTTAGAGTGTATTGACCCAATGGATCCCGACAGTCATCCTGATGGTGCTCTAATGAACGTCGTCACAGGAGCCATAGCACAGCAAGATGTGAACATTGACAGTGCAGTGACACTGGGCCAGGAGCAGATGGAAGCTTCAGAGTCTTCATGGCCTGAAGGCTTCTACAACCCAATCAAAAGGCAGGTTGTTACCTTTTCTGCCAACAGAAAGGCTGTCAAAGTTGGGGATGTTGCTGTTATTGACCAGGAGGCGATTTATGCCAGAGTGATTGGCCTGATGGTGAGCCAGCGGGATGTGGATCTTGGAGAGGTACTCAGTTGTGAATTAGCAGCATACCCTCCTTCCATGTTCCATTCAGATGGAAGTATTCGTCTTGCCACTGGGAAGGCATGTTTGAAGAAATGTCTGGTGTTGAAACATCTGCAAGGAAGTGGGGAGAACCTTCTGTCATTGTGGTCGATGTTTCTGCTGTTCTATGGACAATTCACTGGTCCTCACAGGGAACTGTACTAACATTTGTTGAATCTTTCAAGACCTGGGTTGCAGACCATCTCAGCCATGTTGAAGTCCATCTGGTTCTGGACAGATACTACGACTTCTCTACAAAGAGCAGCACAAGAGCAACCCGTGTTGGCAAAACAGGACCCTCCTGAATTTACAAACTAACTGCAAAGTCTCCCCTCCCACCCAGGGATGCTGTACTTAAATGTGCAGCAAACAAAGTTCAGCTAAACCTCATCACATTTGAGCAAATAATCAATGACCAAGAGTTCCGCGACAGTCACACAAGATCACCGCCTACTCCTGACAGGTGTTGACCCAGTGCCAACAGCAGTGTACAAGGGGAGAAAGAGAGCAAAGATTGACCTGTATTCAACTCACGAGGAGGCAGACATTAGACTTGTCAAGCATGCTCTATGGGCATGCCAAACTGACGATGCTCAGGTCTGTGTCATATCAGATGATACAGATGTGTTTGCCCTACTGTGTTACCACTACCAAAAGTCTGGTTCCTCATCTCCTTTGATGATGCGATCAACAGTCTACGGCAGAGTTTGTATGGACATCCCAGAGACGGTCAAGAAGCATCTGGTCCTCATCCCACAAGTCCTGGCCATACATGGTATCAGCGGCTGTGACACGGTAGCAGCATGCTATGGTATTGGCAAGACAACAGCTGTTACCATATCAAAGAAGGGGTTCCTCTTGAATTCCCTTGGTGTGGTCGATGCACTGTGGAGTGATGTGGAAAAGCAAACGACTGAATTCATGGTAGCTGCCTACAATGGATCAGGAGTAACAACGAGTGAGTGCCGTCAGTGGCTATGGGCGCAAAAGACATCCAAATCCGCGGGTGCACCCAAACTCTGTTCCTTGCCACCAACTACAGAAGCATTTGCGGAAAACATGAAGCGAGCACACTTCCAAGTTGCGCAGTGGCATGCTGCATTGGAATCAGATCCACCACCTCTTGACCAGCGGGACTACGGCTGGGAAGCCGATGACGTAAACAAGTCCCTGTCTCCAATGCCTGTGCCAGCAGGTGTTTCTACAGCACCAGACTACGTCCTCTGGCTCATTCGATGTGGCTGCGAGTCAGACACAGCTTGCAAGACAGGGAACTGTCGATGTACGGGCTGACAACGTCCATGTACTATATTCTGTGCCTGCGCAGGTGGGCCTTTTTGCTGCAACAAGTTCACCAGCAAGCCTCCTGATGATGACCACGAAGATGACGATATTGTGCAGGAGACGGGCTAAAAGCTGTCTTCAATCTACTTTTGCTTCATCAGGTCATTACCATGTAACCAAAACGATGATAAAGACGACGATGTTGTGCAGGAGAGGGAGGACAAGGATCAGCAAGTCAATTTGTTTTAAAAAGTCTTTACTTTCCTTTTGACATGGTCAGAAGTGCTATATGAAGTGTTGTTAAGTTCCTATTACAGTTTATCAAGTTGGTAAGACACAACATCAATGTCAACTTGGTGCTTAATCTTTGTTGAAATACATGTGAACTGGTTCAAAGATACAATTTTAAAAGTTTTGTTACATGAGTTAATTTGTACGTGGACAATGAGAATGGATCCCCTTACACTAAACACCTTACTATATATATATGCTTCCGGTGTTCATAAGTATCATAGTCAAAACAATTTTGAATTTGGTAATGTTAGAATTTCTATATGAACATTAGACATCATGAACACTGAAAAGCATTTCTTAACATCAAAAATATGATTTTTTTGTAACAAAGTTCCAAAGATTTAGTAACCGAAACTATTTCACAGCCATTATAGCCGCCATCTTGAAAACCAAAAAAGTGGTCAAATAACTATTCAAACGTCAGGAATGGGTTCCTAGACCCTGAAAACACTATCCTAGACTGAAAAATTATGAGTTTATGTGGTTTACTTCGAAAAATATAGTAATTACCTTATTCGGCCGCCATTTTGGCCGCCATCTTGAATTGTGAAAATGCCAAGAGGGTGTCATTTGTACACCCGCCGGATTCTTGAACCTTATGGTCCAAAGCACTCAAAAATGCCAAGAAACGATTGTAACTAAACATTTCTAGGTCATACCCCTCCGCCACCAGACTACTAGTCTTTCATATCAAACGAACTGAAGGCCGAAGGGGCAAGACCTCAGAAGAGCTTAAAACTGCACATCTTAGAGCCAGCTTACCAGATCTTACTGTTCTCAAAAAGCAACCAAGCACCACAGACAATATGAACAGAAACCCTACTCCCTTGGGTATCTGTCTTTCCGTAGCACATAAACATCTGTCATGAAATTCAGATAAAAACTAATATTAGACTTTGTCAAAACAATGGTTTGATAACTTAGACCTTGCTTTGAAAGGCCTTCTCTTGAAAAAACTTTGCCAAAGTCTGAGCAAAGAAATACCTCCAAAGACGGTGTAGTTCCATTTGTCAAAAGAACAGACGAAGAACTTTTTGGTGTCCAACATGGAAATAGTGACCACATGTGGCGGGTTGATGGCTGCCCAGGCGGCCAGGAACAGGGACATCAGCAATGGCAGAAACACCAGCCTCTGGAGCAGAACCTTGTCTCCCAGTTTTACCTTACGACGACTGGTGAAGATAACTGAGATCCTGGACAGAATGGTGATGCAAAGTTTGACACACACGTTGACTCTACCCACTGTACATAAACAATTACTGTGCCGCAATAAAAAATAAAATTAAAAAAACCTTCAAACATTAGGGTCCCTTTACTAACTGCTGACCCTTCATTTTGTGCAACAACGTGAATTCGGTTTATTAGTAATCTTAGTGTTACAGGTACCCCGCTTCCTTCAAAATGTCACTATTGTCTGTTCACAAACTGGAGATCCCCGTCCGTTGTGTCCCATTCCTCCTTGGATGTCTCGGATGCCTTTGGTATTTGTGATCCACACCGGTAAGTGTTTTTTGTGGGGAGACTTGCAACATGTCTCAGCCAGCTCAATCAGGCCTTGCAGTTGCAAGTGAAACTGAGCATTGGTCTGTTGTTGATCTGACCTTATTGCTAATGATGAACTCCCTCCTCTTGATTCCCGGTGTGCTCCAAAGCGTCTCCTATTCAACTTGTCCAGTGTTTCCTCGTTGCTGGTTTTTATATATAATTTTGTACAGCCATACAATGTTGTAGAATCCCATTTCTTTTTTTTTAGAGAGGGTTTCCTTTTTTAAGCTTTTCCAGATTTTATCAAGCGCTTTAAAGCAGCAGGCCTAGTTGAAAATGTGCCCAAAATATGTTTTGAAAAGATTTTAATGAAAACAAAAAGATTTATAGTATAATCATTATTGCATCACACCATGAAATATATTTTTGTATAATAAAGCAGTATTCTATATCACCATCCCGATTGAACTGAGTTCCCATACATACAGTGGTACCTCCCTATTAAGACCTTGAAAAATCAGTAAAAAGGGTCTTAATAGGGAGGTGGACACTCAGTAGTCTGGACATGAAGGGGAACAAAATCGGTGAAAATGTTTTTGGTCACATGTTAGAGGGAGTCTTAATAGGGAGGTTTCACTGTATCCATTTTCTTTTTTTGTGTGGTCCTAGACAAGTCTTTCAGTAACAGTTACTTGCTTTTTTAAACAAAATTTTATTGAATTGTTTTGAACATTAAATATCGTTTCCACAGGCATAAGTTTGGATTCAATTCTAGGAATCACATGCAGTCCCTTCACACATTCAAAAATGGACCTCAAAACATTATGTGAAATATATGTACATTCACCCTGTTTATCACCAAGAATAAACCAATTAAGTATTGGTAAGCAAAATTGTTCACAAAGTTTTATCAAATAATGACCAAAATCCTTTGTTTTATTGTTTTAAAATACCTTGGATATTGGTTCTATGTCTCAATATCACCAACAAAATCTAAAAACACACCTGTAAAGGAAGAGTCATTTGCACTAAAGTTACTTGTTCTGGCATTCAGATCAAGAGAGAGAGAGAGAGAGAGAGAGAGAGAGAGAGAGAGAGAGAGAGAGAGAGAGAGAGAGAGAGAGAGTGAGAGAGAGAGAGAGAGAGAGAGAGAGAGAGAGAGAGAGAGAGAGAGAGAGAGAGAGAGAGAGAGAGAGAGAGAGAGAGAGAGAGAGAGAGAGAGAGAGAGAGAGAGAGAGAGAGAGAGTTCCAGCCAACCTCCAAGTCTTGAGTAGTAAAGAGCCGTAGAGTAAGATTATTCCTAGGTGAAAAGGCCAGACAAATATGGAGCAGAGCAAGTCAGTGGGCTCAGGGTACATCAGCAGAACCTGTAGCATCACAATACAGTGCAGTGAAATTCAGTACAGTAATACAAGGCACGTGCAATTCAGTGCAATGATACAAGGCACGTGAACAGGTCAGATAAATATTATGGAGCACAGCAAGTCAGTGGGCTCAGGGTACACACACAAAAAACGTAACAACGTAATACGACATAATTTGATATATTAGAATGCTTTTGCTGATCATTTGTGTCTGACTGTGACTTCCAGACAAGCAGAAGAGCACGTAATCTTCTGGATGCCTGGATCAGGACGTGCTTATCGTGGAGAACCCTTGCTCAGGGGACATTCCAATTCTCTTGGTCCCAAATGACTTTAGGGCAGTTGGTAACACAACAAAACAATATTTGACATTACACAACACACGAAAAAGACAGAGAAATAGAAATAGAAAGAGTTATTAGGCCTAAATGCTTCTCACTACTTAGACTTATGTATGTGAATATGTATGCCATTTTTAATTATTTTTATTTTTATTTTTAATATCTGTATTGTTATAAATTCGGGACTTTCCTGGTGTTGCACTGCCTCCGGGATCGCTCCCACCATCTTTATTATCCACCAATGTCCCACATGTGTCTGTCCTAGACCGGAGGACGTTAAACGGATTTTAATGTGTATGCCAGGCAGTCATTTCCGACTATGACTGCCAGATAGCAGCGGGGGAAGTGCTGGATGGCTGTAACCTAAAAAATGTGAACTACATGGCCAACACACCACTTTGACACCTCCAAAGTCTACATCCTTGACCTTGCCCTGATTCACAATAAGCCAATGCCCCCACACACCAAGTTTGAGAACTGTTAGTCAAACGATGTGAAAGCTATGGACACACGAATAAATTTGGGTTTTCATGGTCAAACTTCAAGGTCAAGGTCAGCACGATTATGTTTCTACGAGACCATCCCTGTATCGTGATACACCACTACACAAACTTTGAAGAGATTCAGAAAGAAGAAAATGTTGGTTTTCAAGTCAAACTTCAAGGTGAATGTCGTAGTTTTTGTACTGGACCATCTGTGTAGCATAATATACCACCAGACAAAATGTGAAGTGATTTTGCCCACTGGTTCACGAGAATACAGCCCGGACAGACAGACAGATTTATAGACAGACAAACAAACAGAGACGCACAAACTTATACTATTTTGTTAACCAAGGACAACAAAACGAAACAAATAAAAACAAACACACCCAAAGTGTCTTCTCAAACTATTGGGACAGAAACTATTACGGCTATTCTTTTCGCCAGACAACCCCCACCCCAACAGACATACACGTCTAGGGGAGGAGCAGACATACCGCCAAGCACATGAGCACAACCCCCAGAATCATGATCTGTAGAAAGCTGGGGCTAGCTGTCTTCATCACCTGTGGGGAAACAATGGAGAAACAATTAAAATCACAACACAAAAAACAAGAACTGAAAAGGGGATTCTTTCATTGTATCATTCGACATAGCAAAAATAACAACGCGTTTGTGCATCTAAAGTATTTAACCAGGCTGATTGAACAGAAAAGTCTCACCAAATCTGTCCTGTGTCTGTAGGTGATGACGGAGAGGGCGACACAGCCACAGATGAGGAGGATAACGATGACGACGACGAGGACACGAATAGCGGTGCTGGTCTGATACAGACAGGGAGTGTTGTCCTCACAGGTCACACAGCCACGGCCACACGGCACGCATTGGAACAGACTGCAATAGAGCACAGACTGTGTCAGTTTATTGATGCTGGTCTGATACAGACAGGGAGTGTTGTCCTCACAGGTCACACAGCCACGGGCACACGGCACGCATTGGAACCGACTGCAACAGAGCACAGACTGTGTCAGTTTATTGGTTTTCATCATCATCACCATCATCATCATTATCATCATCTCATCAACATCATCATCATCATCACATCGTCACTAACACCACCATCATCATCAGTTATTACATAAAACCTGTTAACTCGATCAGGTCACAGTTAACAAGGGTAAAGGACACGACGGAAACAGCGAAGAAGAGCGGTGCTGTGTATCATATACAGTGTGAGGAGTGTAATGGCGACTATATTGGAGAGTCTGGCAGGCCACTAAAAACTAGGATAAAAGAACATACTTCCAGAGCTTCCTCTGCCTTTTATGAACATTTAACAACTACCCACCACACCAACAAGTTTCAAACCACCATCCTCTCAACTGAGTCATAAATCACCAGAAGAAAAATCTAAGAAGTCATAGAGATAAGGGAAAGGAGGCCAAGTCTCAACAGAGACCTAGGGCATGACTTGCCCCCAATCTACAGTCCTTTCCTGAACAGTACTCACCCCACAAATGACAACTCAGTGGACAACACAAACAGCTCCCACCACAACCAATCAGACAAGGTTGAAAAAGACAAGCAGTAGCTTGTCGTAAATTACCGAAGGTATTTTTATTTTTTGTTTCTTTTTCTTGATTTAAAGAATCATTGAATCATTTTATTTAAATGACTGTGAATAAGAACAACAAGAAATATAGTTCTTGTAACATTCGGTACCTAAAGGAAAAAGCACGCTATCGTGCAGCCAAACATAGATATGCAAATATGCACACTTCCAAACTATTTAAGATATCATCAACAAACTGCTTTCAGACCTGGGCCAGAGTAAGGGCTATAATATCCAACAGTTAGTTTTGTGATGTCACTTCCTGTTTTGGCTATTCCGTAAACACTTTTGGTTAGTACTTCTGGTTCAAATATATACCGACAGTGTTGAAAATGTACTTTTCAGTGAATACTGAAAATATGATTGCATTCGGTGCAGCCGTTTTCAAGATATTTAAGACTGAAAGTTTGCTTATTTTGTGGTTTTGGGCCAAATTTAAGAAATTTGGCAAAATCATTTAATATTCAAATTTCAAACATCCTATTGGTCTTGCAACTTTCCTAAAAACTTCAGCCAAGTCTGACAAAAAAAGGGGGAAGAAAAAGAAAAAAAGTAGAATTTGTACGAAGACAATATGATTCCCATATATAAGAGGGGAATCCTAATGAGGAAAACGAACAATAGACAGTATGAAACAGGATGGAGGAAACGAGAAACATCCAAATATAATTCATCAATGAGGAAAAAGAATCATACCCAGTAGGGACCTGTTCAGAGATTGCACCATCCAAGTTGAGGGCCATGGTCAAATTCACAGTCAAAAAACACCTCGTACAATAAAAATAGTATTGCCACCCAAAGGGAAATTCCTAATTAACACAGCAAACAATTGACAACATCCACCAATAGAAAGCAAACGGAACATAGTCTAGTCCAGAAAAGATGGACATTGAGCGAGAAACATCATACCCAGCAGGGGCCTGTTCAGATGCTGTACCATCCCAGCTGTGCGCTGTGTTCGAGTCACTGATCTGGTCAAAGAAGTTGTCGATGTCCACCCCTCGGAAAGCTTTCACACCGTCAGTGCCTTCGCCGGGGAAATAGAAGCCGTCCAAACACTCACAGTTGTAGGAGCTGCGCTTGAAGCCTCGGTTCTTGATGGGCACACACTGAGACAGACACATGTGCAGAGAATGCTAGGAAAAGTTGAAGCACCCAAGGCGGTTGATTTTCTTGTTATCTTTTACCTGTGTGTGTGTGTGTGTGTGTGTGTGTGTGTGTGTGTGTGTGTGTGTGTGTGTGTGTTTTAATGACCTGACCAACACTGCAGGTGTCTGTATCTCTTGGACCTGGTTGAAGTTAGGGCATCATTATAAGGAAACGTAGCAGCCCTGTCATGTAGTCCCTCACCGATATTGGAACTCCATAGCATCTTATTCATCATAATAATTCTCATCTCCATCAATCAATAATGTTGTTGTTGTTGATGGCTTACCCTCGCTAAAAGACCCCAGGGATCATCCTAACAGCGGAAACACCCAAACACTATGGTACAAGCGCATCAGCTACGGATGAGAACATTACGTGTGTGATCGTTTTTGATTACCCTGCCACATGGGCAGCCACACTCCGTCTTCGGGGGATTTTGGAGACTGATGATGTTATGTTAGAAGCTTGTCATGGCTAAAGACAATCCCTGTATAACTATGCATAGCATAACCACATTTTGATGTAGCCTAGGTGTTCTAGCCTATGTCAATTGGTCTGACAGCCTTAAGCCAAGGCAGAATCATCAATAATAATATAAAAAAATATCTCGATTTTAGTGGCCTTGCAAGCCCTGCTTTCATGGTGGTCTCAATTTCGATTGCCAATCTAGTCTATGCATTTGGTGTGTTCGGGTCAAGTCATGGGAATCAGTATGTTCAAGGTAGCTGTCGGTTGATGGTTGTGGTGGCACCCTCGGGGAAGGACCTCACTCACACTGTCTCCATGACTAGGTCATTATTGTTTTCAGTAGGGGGCTTAGTAAGTGTTGTCCTGCACCATACGTTAGCTCAGAACAGGTTCCACTGAATACCACCGAAGTGACTCAGCAGCAGTGCAGTGTCTCCTTTCTCATTTGGTGGTTGCCTTTAGATGACCTAACATATATTTCCTCTCTTAAGATTGCTGGTTTTGGATTCTGCGACCCTGACAAACCAGGGTGTGGCTGTGAGTTGGGACTCGGAATGACTGGGGTGGGAGCAACGCCATTGAATGGCCCAGAAGATGGGACAAAAAAGAGGGGATGGGTGTGTGAATAGAGGTTAGGAAGAAGAAGAAAAATCAAATTTGATTTTTCTTTCTTTGAAACCTCACGCTGTCTCCGTGACTAGGACATTATTGTTTTCAATAAGGGGCTTAGTCAGTGTATTACCCCTAAAATGAAAATTATAAACTTATAACCATTCGTGGTGACAACGAAGAAAAATACGCTTAAGGACAGCAAAGGTACCTTGGTGGTGGGGTGGCAGTTGTGTGTGTTTCTGAAGATGTCCAGCGATCCAGCCTCCTCCCCTTCTTCAGCATCACACTGGTTGATGTTGATGTGAGTGAGCTCCAGGTCAGTGGTGGTGACGCCCCTGAGAAGGACAGTTGACCACACTCATGTTGGCATAATGGATGGTGGAGGTGGGTGCATGGTGGTAGGCGCTCTGTGTCCAAGTCCTATTTACATTCTATTGTCACAATTTTATGTCGTATAAAAAAACTTGCGTTCTTTGCTGAAATTGGGGAGCACTGCAACTGTGTGTAGAATATGCATAAAAATAGTACTTAGCTGCAATTTGAAAATTATTGTCAGAAAAGTTGACGTGTAAGTGAAATCTGAAAAGCAGAAACACATAGGTTAGGTGTAAGTACATAATAATGCAAATATGGATTTGGATACAGACATTAAGACGCGGAAACCTCGTGCGCTTATCCGTAAATAAGTAAAAGAAAGAAGGAAAAAAGTAAGCGCATGAGGTTTCAAAAGTAGGCCTACTGTGATAAACAAAGAATCGAAAGCCAACGTCTATTTGTACCTTTGAAAATATTGAGACAGATGGATTTGTAGTAAGAAACAAACATTAAAGTAAGTGTAAAAACGTGTCGCGTGAATGTGCAGAATAATTTGGTTTTTGACAAAGTATGTGTTGAATAAGAAACTGGTTTCAGAGCATACATTTTTAAACTGTTATTACAAGTTCTTAGGAATAAAAAAAACCCACAATGCATCGCTCATGTTTATAAAAAGTTTGACAAATACGCGTGGAATACAAAACAAAAAATAATGCAGTTTAGTCACATTGTTACAAAAAAAATCGTTTTAAAATATAAATCGATGTGTAGGTTAAGTTTCAAATTGCAAAATGCAGTTTAGTAATATTGAAGTAAAATGTTACAAAAGTTTTCATATTAAAATATAAAGCGGTATGTAGGTTAAGTTCTTCTTCTTCTATCACTCAGACAGTTTCCTGTCAATTATGAGCGCAGATGCGTCAAGCTGCCGTTATTCGCCTAAGAAATAGTCCGACTTCGGCTGGAGGAAATGTTTTTGAAGTGTTTCGTGAAAAAAATCAAGAGAACGGACCGGTAAGCAAAGGGACAAGGCAGAGTCAAAGAGAGTGACAGACTAGAGGAAGTTACAAGCAAAGAACTTCCAGGTGGGGGAACTATTTATACAAAGACCCCCAGGTATCCCCACGGGGGGAGGTTAAGTTCGAAAGTCATGACATTTTGACAAGTATGGAGAATAGCATGTGGTAATAAACTTGACGAAAATGAACCAAATGTAGTTGTAAGAGTACACCAACCTATGCCACATAGTGAAAAATACGCCCCCCCCCCTCTCTCTCTCTCCTTAGCTTACTTGAAGACAGGGGTACCACTGCTGTCTAGGGCCAGGATAGGGGCTGAGAATGTGACCATCCAGATGTTGCCTCCCCCACAGTCATAATAGGGTTTGGTCCAATACCCGTGACTGTAGTTGGCCACGGGTGTCCGCATCTTAATGATTCCCACCTTCCTGCCACACATGTAGGATTTCTTTTAGCGTTGTTAATAAACACACACACACACACACACACACACACACACACACACACACACACACACACACACACACATAGTTTGCTTTGATAAAACTTTTTTGTGTCCAATGTCTGTATTTGTGAACCTCAGAAACAAACTCAGTTTACTTTAACTTTACGATTTGTTCTGTGTTCTGAAAAGAAGAAAATAATATGCTGATTTATAGACAATGCCTATTCAAAGACAGCTGTTTCGTCTTGTGAAAGACTCTTCAGTCTGCATGTCGGCCTGCAAAGAATGTCCACAGTGAACGTTCAAGCTGAGCAAGAAGACTTTCTGCAAGAGAATGGTGTCCTCTTTGCACCAGATTGAAAGTCCACAATAAAAGCAAACATAAAAAGAAATGATAAAAATCTTATATAAAATGACAAAAATAATAATGTTCTAAAATTATAATTTAAAAAGATAATAGACATGACTAGGGAGGGCCAACTACTGAGATGGAATCCAAAATGTTGATACAAATAGAATGAATATAACATCTCAGTTATAAGCTGAGCGCAAGCTTAAAACTGGGATTTTATATTCATTCTCTCTCTATATATATATAGTTTGCTTTGATAAATCTTTTCTGTGTCCAATGTCTGTATTTGTGAACCTCAGAAACAAGACCAGTTAACGTTAACTTTGTGTAATGTTCCGTGTTAAAAAAATTAAAAAAATTATATATAAATTGTGCTGATTTACTTTTTTTCCCAATGGGGGAGGGACAGTGCCTTATGCAAAGACAGCTGTTTCGACCTAGTAGAAGGTCTCATCAGTTTGCATGATCGGCCTGCAATTTGACTGTCCAGTGGATGTGAACTTGAGCCAGAAGACATTCTACAAGAGAATGGTGTCTTCTTTGCACCAAATCGAAAATCCAGAGACATACAGAGACAAAGAGAGACACAGACACACAGAGAGAAAGAGAGACAGAGACTGAGACACAGAGAGAGACAGGCACAGAGAGAAAGAGAGAGATACAGAGACACACATCAAGAGACAGAGAAAGAGATAGAAAGGGGTGGGGTGGGGGTGGGAACAGTCACACAGTGATAGAAAGACAAATTAAAAACCGAGACACAGAGGAGGACAATGAGAGAGACAGAGAGAGAGTGAGACATAGAAAGAGAATCAGAGAGAGACACAGAGAGAGAAAGACAGAGACAAAGAAATACAGAGCGACATACAGAGAGAGAGAGGGGAAAGAAAAAGAATAAGAGAGACATCGACCCATAGAGAGAGAAAGAGATACAGAGAGAATAGCCACATGAGGTTAAATAGCCATTGCCATGCTAATTAGCCATGCATCAGCAACGAAAGCTTCAGCTGGACATAACGGAACGTGTGTGTGTGTGTGTTTGTGTGAGATAGAGAGAGAGAGAGAGAGAGAGAGAGAGAGAGAGAGAGAGAGAGAGAGAGAGAGAGAGAGAGAGAGAGAGAGAGAGAGAGAGAGAGAGAGAGAGAGAGAGAGAGAGAGAGAGAGAGAGAGAGAGAGAGAGAGAGAGAGAGAGAGAGAGAGTATGTGTGTTCATGGAACCAAACTTCAATATGGGTTGTTAGGTAGTTTTTGTTTAGAATATATTTTTGTGTCCTCGGAGGCAGAGGCACACAAAGACAAGTGTGTTGCCGAGCGGCAGACGTCTTGTATTCTTCGTATTAGTCACCATGCAGGTAGGTAGGTAGACATAGGGCTATTTATAGCCCTCACGGCCCTTTTATAAGTGAATTTGACTCTTTTTTTTATATTTTTTTTTATTAAAGTGGGTTGCGTCTCCTTAAACTAAAACTAATCAAAAAGTATTTTTTAATTTTTATTTTAGGAATGGCTTTGCTTATTCATCAAAACTTTAAAATTTTGTTTTCGAATTTGGGTTTTCGTCCAAAAGATTTTTGAGTTCATTAATGTTAGGTGCATTCTTGATGTTAATTGGTAGATTATTCCACATCTGAACAACACGGTTAGTAAAACATCAGTTTGCGGGTGCTAGTATTGGATCTGAACATAGGAAACAACTTACCATCACTAATTCTTGTTTTATTTATTGTATTTGTCATGCAAAAGTCATTAAAATTCATAATTTGCCATGACGATAGTAGCAAGTGTGGTGAGTTTCCACACGAATCCTTTCTATCCTTTTTGCTGGCCTTCGATCGACATTTTCTTAGATTGAGAAGTCTGAGAATTCCTCTGCCCTGGACGCATTTCACTAGCACACTTGCGTCGACATATATCACTGACAGAAAAATAATTGAATAATTGAATGTGAGAACTTACCTGAATACCGACGATAAATTTTCAAACAGTTAGGTGCAATACTTAATTATAAGTGCAGGAACAGAAAATCAAACTTGTTAGAAAGTGAGTTTCAGTTTGCCGTGAGTAGATGAAAACCAGCACAAAAACCTCTTGGAAAGCTTTAGGACAACGAAAATAACAACTCTTTAAAGTCCTAATGTCGTGTCAATTTCGCCATAAACCTTGAAAGAACACTTAGCTACGAATTTTGAATACAATTTCCATAATCTTTGCAATTCGCTTGGGCCAAGAAAATGAAAGACGCCATTCCTCATGCATGCCCAGAATTTGAAGTGATTCCATGCAATTCTTCATGGGATATAACAGTGTACACAAAACGGAGGCCATGTCTGCTTGGCGACGTCCCGGGGATGAGGCATAATTTGTGCACCAGTATCTTGACCTTGAGCCAGTCTACAAACAGACCATATTTGAAACCTGAAACTGCAAAAAATGTTAAACATATGGCTAAAACGCCAATAAGATACTTCCAAGATCTATGTTCTTGACCCTGACCTTGACCTTGATCTGTACCCAATATTCGAAATCATTTTAATAAGGCAATTCGTCTACAGAGCAAGTGTGAACATCCTAAGTCTAACAATGTGAAAGAAATGGCCACTAAGAAATTTTTGTTTTCAAGGCAAAGGTCAGCTCGGTTATAATTTTTATTCAGGACTATCCCTGTACCGTGATACACCACAACACAAAATTAGAATTTATTCTGTCTACCGGTTTACGAGATACAGCTCAGACATGAAATATAAAGCGTAAAGAAGAAAAGTTTGGTTTTCAAAGTCAAACTCCAAGGTCAATGTCACCACGGTTATTATTTTTATGGGACCATCCCTGTACCATGGTACACAACCACATAAGTATGAAGAGATTCTTGACCTTGATTAGCAACCTACATAAAAGAGAGAGAGAGAGAGAGTGTGTGTATAATTTTATACCCATAAGCCAATCCACCCATAAACCAAGTTTGAATGTCGTAAGTCCAATGATGTGAAAGATATGTCCACAAGACGAAATGTAAGTTTTCAAGGTTCAAGTTTGCGGTCAGCACGGTTATAGTTTTTGTATGGGACTTTTTGTTTATAGAGATACGCGCCACCACACAAAATGTGAAGCGATTCCACCCAGCTGTTCATGAGATACAGCCCGGACAGAAAGTAAAACAAAACAAACAAGCAAAAAAACAACAAGGGTGTCGCACAGCAGCAGACATATACTTTGCCCCTCTGTATCCGCTACCTGCACTCCCCGCGCATGCCCGTCCTCTTTGCGTCCTTTAGATGATGCAGATAAATCAAAATGGTTTTAGAGATTTTTGTTAACAGTTTGCAGCCAACAGTGACCACCATGCTCTCAGGTCAAAAGTCAAGGACAAGGCCAACAAACTTCAAAATGTCTCCCACAACACTCCTTGAGTGATGCCGATTGAAAAAAAATATATAGATATATGGGTCTACGATCAATAGTTTTCATAGTACAGCCTCAAGGTCCAATGTCAAGGTCAAGGTCAACCAGATTAAAAACGTCTCTCACTGCATTCCTTGATGATGCAATTTGACAATATATGTGGTTATATGGGTCTAAGACCAATGTTTTTTTTTTACTAGTCTCAAGGTCAAATGTCAAGGTCATCAATGTGATCATTACTTTGCACCACACATGACACTGACCTAGTCTGCCAAACTGTTAAATTTAAAGCTCGTAACCTTAAAAATGTGAAAGATAAAGTTCAAATACCAATTTCACACCTCAAAGATCTATGTCCATGACCTTAATCGGTACCCAATACAGTCGACGACGGATAAGCGAGAGTGTCAGGGGAGATAAATTTTGACTTCGCTTATCCGAATTTCGCTAATCCGTTGCAACGGTTTAGCGAAATGTTTTAGATTCCACTTTCGCTTAACCGATGTTATGTTATTCTGTAGCCGAGATTCTCACCTTGCATTTAATGCCATCGTCTTTAAGCAGTCTGTCGATACACCATGTAGATTGTAGGCTTTATCAATCGTCTTGTCTTCCATACCATCATACAAAAATCGCGCGCGCGTGTATGTGTGCGCACACGCGTGCGCGCATGTGTGTGCGCGCGCGTGTGTGTGCACGCACACGCGCATGCATGTGTGTGTGTTTGTGTATGTTTGTGTGTCTATTAACACAATGACACACACACTTACATATGTGGGTTGATCAGTAAATTTTGTCCTTGGGTCCATAAAATATGAATAAAAGAGTTCAGTCTTCAAACATTTGCATTCCTAGGAAGAACACCTTGTATCTTTGTATGCACAGTTCCAGCCCTCTACGCCAGGGTTCAAGGTCATTTTGGTAGCTTCTTTAAGGCGATGGTCAGAGCTGTGATTTTGAACTTTTAGCGAGGGCCTAGGCACCAGAACTATTTTGTCAAGCCAAACATTCTAACAAAATCAGAAAAAATAAGTAATTTGGAGATAAGTGAAGTCTTTAGAATAGGTGGTTCAAACATTGATTACCTTACTCTTTTCAGAAGGTCACGGCGAGCTTGATCTTATAGGCAATAGCGTTTTCATGCAAAAGTAGAGCCTTGCTTGTATCAATGGTCGGGCGCCGGTTGCAGACTGCTCAGGTAACACTTGAGCAAAATGGTTTGCCATAAGTGTTGTTTTCTTTTGCTTATTATTAATAATGGCAGGCTCTTGGATTATTAGAAATGGAAAAACGTCACTTACAAACATGGAATTTTGAAACTGGTTTGTCACAGACAAGACCACTTTATATCTCATTGGCGCTTTAAAAAAAAAAGATTCAGCAGCTTTGCCTAGTCTCATTTCCTATGATGACATCACAGTCATATTTATTTGGGTCCATTTGGTCCAAACATTCCAAGCATTTCTGTCTGACAAGCATTACATCGAGTCTTCTGTTCATCACTTAGGGAATTGGGTACACATTTTGTTGCGCATGCGAGCATTCTCACTAGAAGATGTTTATGCATTACCTTTTCTATTGTACTGAAAGAAGTGACATTCTTCTCACTGCTTCCCCACAGTCTCATAATATGGATCTTCATCAGTGAGTTTCTTGGAAAAAAAGGCATGTTTTGCTCAGGACTGAAACAAAGTGATCTAGAGGTCGACATTTTGAGAAGATCAACTTTCCAAGATTAAAAACTTCAACACATTTGCACATTGTACAATAAGAAGTGTACAATCAACTGTAAATATCTCTCAAATAAGAATTTTATTTTTTAATACGATATAGTTCCCAAGTTTCATCCCTTTGAAGTTACAGCAAGTAAACCAGTCAGCTCAAGAATACAACAATTTTGATCACAGGTGCTTACATCATATTTTCGATGACGTCATACACTCACGTAGGATGTGACATCATGATGATAGTGTGCAAGCAAATGCGTTAAAGAATGAAGTTTTCTTTGGTATCTTTGTTATACCTGTACGTTTTCTAGATTACAAATGTCAGGATCGTTGCCAATATTTAATGATCAACCCTCGTATTGTCCAGTTTGACTACTATTCCACATTTTGTTCATTGGCAAGTGTGATTCGTAAATAATTCCGGCTGTTGATCATATTCACACACACGCGCGCGCGCGCGCGCACGCACGAACGCATGCGCACGCACGCACGCACACGCTCGTGCATGCACATCTACAGAACAGCAGTTTTTTTCCCAGTGATGATGATGACAATGATGTTGATGATGATGACGACGATGATGATGACGATGATGATGATGATGACGACGACGATGATGATGATGACAACGATGATGATGGTGGTGGTGATGGTGATGATGATGATGATGGTGGGGGTGGTGGTGATGATGATGATGATGATGATGATGATGAGCTTGGAAGTTTATTGCTCCGGGAAGTTTATTGTTTCTTCCTAGTTTTAAAACATTCTTTATCTTTGTCGTGCTATCTGAACACTATGCAAACCATTTAGTACTCATTCATTGGTATGAATCGTATATTTGTAATTATAAAAAAAATAGCTGGTAAGAAAGGCAAAAGATCGTCTGCAACGCGCGGCGTGATGCTAAAACTGGGAAGATGGATAAAAAATGTCATTATTAGAGTTAATTGTCACTACAGTGGAACCTCCCTTATAAGACCTTCAAAAATCATCCAAAATGAGGTCTTATAAGGGATGGGTCTTATAAGGGATGGTCTTATAAGGGATGGGTCTTATAAGGGAGGTAAGTTTAATACTTACAAAGAAGGGCAATGTCTCAGAGAAGTAGGTCTTATGTGGGAGGGAGTCTTATAATGGGAAGTCTTATAAGGGAGGTTCCACTGTATTAGAGTAGTAAAGGTGAAAACAATTCTGATAAGTCTATTTTTATTATACTTTTTGGGTAAAAACAAACAAACCGTTAGAATATAGATGTTTATCTCACTTAGAAATGTGTGGTCATAGACAAAGTATTTCCCACATTCCTTCCTTTTCTGGAACTTTATTTTGCCTATTTACCGTAACACACAACGCGCTTTTCACACTTTTGTGCTCCAAGCTTTGCTAGATATCTATATCTGAATGGCTTTTGATGTAGACTAGATATTGTGAATTCCTCAGTGACATGCATAACATTAGGCCTATCCTTACCTCCCAAAATTAAGAAAATAGAGTCTTCGGATAACAGGCCTTGATTTGATACTTTTTAGTGACATGGGTGTTAAACCATTGTGGTGCTAAAATGCGACATTGGCGATGAAAGGGTTAAATCTCCTACCTATTGCGTGTAGGACTAAATAGGCTGCGCGCGCGTGCGCGCGCGTGTGTGTATGTGTGTGTTTGTGTTTGCAGCGTGCACGTGGGTACTGTAATGACGTCAAGCGTCAGGGATCATCAATGCTATTTGTCAATGGCTATATAACCTCATGTGGCAAAATAGAATTCAGGCTATCTCTGTCTTTCTCTTTTTCTGTTTGTGTTTCTCTCTCTCTGTCTGTCTCACTGCATCTCTTTTTCTGTGTGCCTCTGTCTCTCTCCTTTTCTCTTTCTGTGTCTATTTGTCTCTCTGTTTAGCCTCTGTCTCTGTCTTTCTTTCTATGTCTCTATCTGTGTCTCCCCCTCTCCCTGTCTTTCTCCGTCTCCCTTTCTGTCTGTCTCTCTCTCTGTCACTCTCATTGTTTCTGTCTGTGTCTCTCTGGGTTTTTTGGGGACTTTCTCTCACTGTGTGACTCTGTCTCTGTCTTTCTTTCTCTGTATCTCTCCCATTCTCTCTATATGCCCCCCCCCCTCTCTCTCTCTCTCTCTCTGTGTCTCATTCTCCCTTTGTCACTCTATCTTTCTCTCTCTATTTGTATCTCTGTTTCTCTGTCTGTCTGTCTTTCTCATGCTTCTTTCTTTCTTTGTCTCTGTCTCTCTCTGTTTCTTTCTTTGTGTCTCTCTGTCTCTCTATAATATGTCGCTGTCTCTGTGTCTCTCATTGACTCATAGTCTTTCTCTCTGTGTTTGTCTCTGCCTTGATTCAGACTCTTTCTGTCTCTCTGTGTATGTCTCACTCTCTGTCTACGTTTCTCTTTCTCTCTCTGTATGTCTCACTCTCTTTCTCTCTCTTTCTCTGTCTCTCTGTCTCTGTATTTCTTTGTCTGTGTCTTTCTGAGAGAGTCCGAAATGGGGAGAGAGAGAGAGTTAGGGACATAGAGAGAGACAGAGACATACAGAGAAAGAAAGGGAGATACAGAGACACACATGCAGAGACAGAGAAAGAGAGAGAGAGAAAGGGGTGGGGCGGGGGTGGGAACAGAGTCACACAGTGAGAGAAAGACAAATTAAAAACCGAGACACAGAGAGGGACAATGAGAGAGACAGAGAGAGAGAGTGAGACATAGAAAGAGAATCAGAGAGAGACACACAGAGAGAAAGATAGGGAGAGACATTGGAGAGAAGAATACAAAGAGAGACACAGACAAAAAGAGAAAGACAGAGACAAAGAAATACAGAGCGACATACAGAGAGAGAGAGGGGAAAGAAAAAGACTAAGAGAGACGTCGACCCATAGAGAGAGAAAGAGATACAGAGAGAATAGCCACATGAGGTTAAATAGCCATTGCCATGCTAATTAGCCATGCATCAGCAACGAAAGCTTCAGCTGGACATAACGGAACGTGTGTGTGTGTGTGTGTGTGTGTGTGTGTGTGTGTGTGTGTGTGTGTGTGTGTGTGTGTGTGTGTGTGTGTGTGAGAGAGAGAGAGAGAGAGAGAGAGAGAGAGAGAGAGAGAGAGAGAGAGAGAGAGAGAGAGAGAGAGAGAGAGAGAGAGAGAGAGAGAGAGAGAGAGAGAGAGAGAGAGAGAGAGAGAGAGAGAGAGAGAGAGAGAGAGAGAGAGAGAGTGGCGGCTTCATCACACACTGTAAGCATTTACCTCAGACAGTAACAGGAAAAACTATGTGCAGGCATACTTTCTCATAAAACTTTCGCTTATCCGTCTTGGAGATGCGTAGGGGATGTCAGAGACACTTTCAGGTATCAGAAGTTTCGCTTAACCGTCGTTTCACTTATCCGTCGGAAAGTTAGTCTTCCAAAGAAGGGCTTTGGCCGGGAAATGAAAATTACTTTCAGGTATCAAAAGTTTCGCTTAGCCGACTTTCAGGTAAACGTACATGCACTGTATTCGGAATTACCACAAGCCATTGCAGCAATATACCAAGCTTGAAGATCCTAAGTCCAATGATGTGAAAGATATGGCCACAAAAAGAAATTTATGTTTTCAGGGTCAAACTTCAAGGCCTTTTACTGATAGAGAATAATATAAGAGATACGCCTCCACATAAAACTTGAAGTGATTATGTTTACGATTCCCAAGATACAGTCCAGAGAGAAAGACAAAAACAGAAAGAAAAAAGTTACAAACCACAATTAACAAACTTATCCTCCTTTGCCCATTGTAAACTGGGAGAAAGGACGAAAGCAAAACAACCCCCCAAAAAAGCAGCAAACTGATACTCATTTGCTGACTGCTGCAGTCAGGCAAAGGACAAAAAAAACACAACCAAAAACGAGCGACGAAAATGATGTTTTACGTCCTCTCGGTCATAGATACATATGGGACATTTGTAAATACAAAGATGGTGGGAACAATACTGGCTGCAATGCCCGGAGGCAGTGCAACACCAGTAAAGTCCCGAGTTTTTAACAATATAGATAAGTGTAGCGGTAACCACGCCTCGGTTAAACCTCATCGGCTATGGTACCGCCACAGATGTGCAATGAACAACAACAAAAAAACAGTGCCAAACTTATACTCCTTTGCCGACCGTTGTCGGACAAAGAAAAGAAAAAAGTAACGACTGCTAGACCCATCTCGTCTCTGACGTGACAGACAAAAAAAACCTATTCCATGTTCAGTTTTGTAACAACGTAACATGCTGCTATCCATTTAAACCGGGTGTACAAAAAATAAAACATGGTTTACAGTACTTGTCAAAGGTAACTTTGTCCGTGACGATTTTGACGTCAGAGTAGTTCCTGCTCTTGGGCCCTTCCCACCATTCACCAGAGGTATTGATGTAATTGTAATTCTGGGCAATGTCGAAAGATGTGAAACTGCCGTCTTTATTCCTGTATGCGTAAGGAGCGAATCTGGCCCGGCCCGGCTTCAGGACATCCTCTTCGAAGGCTGCGGCAGCGCCATAGATGAGCGACTTTAAGTGAACGTTGTTAAGGACCAAGTTGAAGAACGTGATGTCCGGGATGCTATGGAAAAAACAAAACAAACGGGTACATTTGACAACAAGGATGTTGCTGAGTGGCAGATTGTCCATTACGCGTTTTGCCCCTTCACGGGACCCCCCCCCCCCCCCCCCCCCCCGCATGTTAGTCCCCACCGTTTTTTGCGTCCTTTGGTTAATACACCTTCACACAAAAGTTGAGACAATTCCGTCCAGCGCTTCACGAAATACAGCCCAGACAAAAACTGAAGGTCAAGAAGCTTCAAAATGATCCCCACTGCATTCTTTGAGTGTTGCTGATTGAGACTATGTATAGCTATATGGGTGTACGACGAATGGGTTTCATGAAACAGCCTCAAGGTCAACGTCAAGGACAAAAGGCTTAAAAGGTCTCCCACTCTATTCCTTAGGTCATGTTGATCAAGAATAGGCCTACATATTATTACCTGGGTGTACACCCAATGGTGTTAAAACTATAATCCTACTGCTAAGTTTCCCATTAGAACCTGCAAGCAGAGATTCACAGATTATGCTATGAGTCACCTCCGGCTTTGTACACATGGTCGTTGAGCTCAGTCGTTGAGCCCAGTCTTCGTTTAGACTACAATTGGCGCACAGGATGCATGCTATGCGAGTTCGTGTCATCCATTCCGCCGGCACAACATTGCCTACTTCTACTGAATAGTGGAATGGGATTTAACGTGTGCGCAAGATCGTTGTGCATGTGTTCGCACACGGGACCTCGGTTTTAAGTCTCATCCAGAGTACTTTTCCCCCAACTGACGTCAGATACCCATTTACACCTGGGTACAGTGAGGGAAATAGGAGTAAAGTGCCTTTCCCAAGGACACACCACTGCGACCCGAGCTGGATTCGAACCCGCACATTCGCAAACCTGACGGATTACTAGCCAGCGACTCAACCAACTTGAGCCACAGCGGTTCATCAGGATGTAGCACGTGTAGCCAGCATGTGAGAGAGTTGGGAGGTGATATAAGGTGCTACCTAGAGCTGCATCCCGGTCAAAGTGTGAAAAACCCTATAATACATAATTAGCATCACCTAAAGGATGCAAAGAGTGAGAGAGAGGGGGGGGGGGAGAGAGAGAGAGAGAGAGAGAGAGAGAGAGAGAGAGAGAGAGAGAGAGAGAGAGAGAGAGGGGGGGGGGGGGCGCTAAGATGTGGGGGTGAATGGAGCGGGGCGGAACGGGCCAAGGACATGTCTACTGCTCGGCGACACACTTGTTTTTCGTCTCTTTTAGTCCAGGCTTTTCTACTTTATGTAGATCCCCAACATTCTGGCGATATGAAAGTCAACAGCGAACAGTGAGTGTGGTCATTTAAAGGGAAGACAGGAAGTTTGGGCATCATCCAGGAATTTTATTATTTTTTAAAACTTGCAGAGAAACATGGAACTTATGTTTTTAGGCTACCAAAAAATTGAAGAAAGTGACGATGCATGGGAGAGAACACGCACACGCACACACACACACGCACACACATGGGTGCTCCTGGGAAATTTTTAAAATCCTGCAAGCCCCGGTGGAGTGCAGGGACAGCGCCCCTCCTGGGGGTTCCGGGGTGCAATGCCCCCTGGAAGCTGAAAGGAAACAACAGTTTCCAATGTAATTGACAGGCTCTCGTTGCACTTTCACTTCTGGTTAAACTTCATTACCTCTTTAACCAGCGAAATGCATCTTCTCAAATTCTCATAACCCGGCGACGCCGGCTCCAGGCAATAAAAAAAATCATGAACTTCAGGATATCCTGAAAGCAGGAGCATCCATGCACACACACACACACACACACACTGTCACACACACACACAACACACACACTGTTCTTACTCTTTCAGAGTATTATTGTTTTGGGCCAACAACATGGAAAAATAGTTTGCGGTGCGGATGGCGGGGTCAGCGAAGTTCACCCAGGCGCTGGTGTCAAAGGTCAAGGACAACGTAGGGCCATTGCCTTCGCTACAGTTCTCCAGATGGGCAATCTGCTCCACGTAGTTCAGAGCCTCTTTCGCCGCCCTGATTCGCTCTGAAAGAGAGAAAACAAATGGAAATATAGGGCATGTGTTTGCTCCTGGAAGAAACATGGGAGGATTCCCGCCATCAGACACCTTTAAAACAGGTCTTCTCCATGTGCAGCCCCTATTTCCAGTCCAACTCCTCCGTCACCAATATCCTGTGATCCAAGGTCGACCAAATTTCAGCCAACTGCTTTAATATTCCAAATTTTGAATTGGAATAATGTCTTGCAATGCACAGTGGCGTAGGAACATGGGGGTGGGGGAACTGCCCCCCCCCCCCCCCGGCTCAGAGGAGGGGGATGGCAGTCATGATGAGTGAGTCCAAAGGCTGGCATTATAGCGACATAGTTGCATTGTTTTTAGATTGCTTTATAGCCCTCTATTACATTCTAAAATGGCGAGGTGTTGCGATTTTTGTACCTTCTTTTTTGCTGTTTTATTTCTGTCTTTACAATATCATGAGAACGGCTGCAAAATATTTCTTCAAAAGTTGAAGGTAGTATATCAGTGGCATAGGAACAGGGGATGGGGCCGGGAGAGCGGTTGAACCCCCCCCCCCCCTCCACTCCCTGTTCCCTGGCTCAGAGGAAGGGGGAGGCAGACATGCTTCCCTGGCCCCCAGAGAGAGAGAGAGAGAGAGAGAGAGAGAGAGAGAGAGAGAGAGAGAGAGAGAGAGAGAGAGAGAGAGAGAGAGGGGAGGGCCTTCATTTTTTTTTTTTCCAAACTATGATTTACATCGATTTATTTGAAATTCTAATGCTAAAATAATTATGGCCGTTATTAAATGTACAAGTACGAGACCTATCAAACACTACCCCCTTGTCCTGTTCTTCTGCCCCCCCCCCCCCCCCCCCTACATGCTCCCTGTGACTTGTTAAAGTTTGTTGCATCCCAGTTCTGCTTCTGTCACCTCTCCCCTTACGTTCTAATCCACCCTCACTACTTCCACCCCCTTGAAGGCGAAAAAGTACAGACGACACACACAAAACCCATCGTTACATTAAGCCGCTAATATGAAGTCATGTGATTAAAATTGGAAGTGGTCATTAGAGGTGAGGGCCTGCATGATTTAGCCCGGTTTCACTGGTCCATTGGTCGTTCTCAAAGGTGGGTTTACCTTGGATCCATATTCTATGCCACATTTTCAATTTTGAAATAGATTAGGATTAGGATTAAAATTATAGCCCCGTCGACAACAAAGGCCATGTCAGGGCTGTCACCACGTTACATCTCACCACGAATTTTGAAATAGAAAACCATGGTAAATTGCTAACCTTTTATAAATGACAGTGAATCCTAAACTAGGAGGCATTAGCACCGGCTCTAAGTGCTGCAGCAAAGGGGATTATTTGGCCTTTGGGGACCTTCCTCATCACCAGCTGTCTAAAATCTCTTTGGCCGAGAGAGTGTGGATACCTTTGGGCCAGATTTCTCCACAATTAACGCTATGCCCAGTCCTCCGCAACAGTAGGTGCCCCCTTTGCTATCCGAAAGTCATGGCTAGTCAAGACTGACTGGCATACACCTTTTGAAGTTTTAGATCATTTGTAGATTTCATTAAGTTTTATTTTATTAGATGGCTGATAGTGATAACTGATTTGCTTTGAACAACTATAATCGAATATAACTGATTTCTTTAGGCACAGTATTTGACAATAGCATGATCTGGTTTGATTTCACTTTGCTCAATTTATGATTAAATATTATCTGAGGTAGACCTACCCTATAAGAACACTTCTTATATATCCCTGTCTTGCTTATATGTATGAGTAATGTTACTAAGTTTGTTCTTTTGTGTTTCTGGCTATTCTTATATTCAGGAAAAAAAGATTTGGTGTGATGTAATATGACGTTAAATAGCTGAGATATGTTTCCCTTCCCTTTTTTTTCTTTGTTGTATAGGCCTCAATGATGCAACATGAGATGATTGGGGTGGGCTTCTTACCCGCCCATGCGCTTTTTACCCCGTCTTCCCCTACAACAATAATAATTGTGCACAAGCGAACGCATGCGCGCGCCCACACACACGCACACAAACACACACCTATGCGCCCACACATACATGCACGCCACGCACTCCCTGCAACATGCCTCTAACACACATCACTTATTCACACACACACACACACATACGCGCACGCGCGCGCACACACACACAACCGGTGGCCTCCAGCCCAGTTCAACGGATACAAAAAACAACAAACAAACAAAACCATAATTAATTAATTAATGAACAACAGATCTTAATTTCAAACAATAATAAGTATAGCGAGCAATGTCATTCATGTATTGCTTGAGAGAGAGAGAGAGAGAGAGAGAGAGAGAGAGAGAGAGAGAGAGAGAGAGAGAGAGAGAGAGAGAGAGAGTGCTGGTCTATATGATCTAATTATGACTCTTTTTTTATAGAATGTATTTTACTGACTTGTAATGTTTAATAGTTTGATGTGCAATTATCAATATATCTTAGCCTCCCTTAGTAATGTTGTTTTATTTCTATTACCTTATAATCATTTTTAAATTGATTTGCTTTGTGTTTTCCAAGGTTGAATTTCAGGGCTCCCCATTTTGCTTGACCATAGAGGGTATTTTCACCCCCCAGGAAGCAGCTATAGAGGGTCTCTTCACCCCCAGGGTGAACTTATAGAGGGTGAAAAATCAACCAGTCTAGAATGATCAAGTACTATCATGACCTGACCTTCACCTTTGTGAGCTGATGAAAGTGGCAAGTTGGACCGCGCTATCAGCATGCACATCATGGCTTCGGCCCTGGTGACGTCATTTTGCAGACCTTGCTTCGACTCTTCTTTCTTCTTCTCAATGAAGTTCTGCAGGAAGTTACTGCTTCCTTTCAAAACGCTCACCAGATCTTTGTGCGCCCCTTACAGTGTTTAGTGCAGTCAGCCAAACCAGCGTCACTGACAGTAAAATCATTTTTGCACACCGTGCAAAAAGCGTGATGCTCCCCACCCCCCTCTTCGATGCTATGATGCATATAAACTCCCGATGGTAGCTCGACAGATATTTCTGGTTCGCAGTCCTCGGAGTTGCTGTTCTATTTGGCTTGGTCTTTTTAGCTTCATTTTCCGATTCTACTTCTTCCACCTCTGATTCGTCGTCCGTTTCGTGTCTTTTTCGATTTTGCTGTGCACCGCAATCCATTTTTTTCCTCACAAGAACTGAAGCAAACTTTCTCTAACTTGTGCGCGCCAACTGCAAAGCAGTTTCGAAGAGCTGAATCGAAGGAACGCATCGGGTGATTGGACGTTATAAAGCAGTACAGCTTGCGTGCAGCAATGTCAAAGGAAACGCGCCCCAGCTATGTCGGCTTACAACGGATCGCTTTACACGGCCTGCGCATGCTGGAGTCTTGAAGTAGGTCGCCTAGTACACTTGCACTGAGACTTGGAAAACACGGCGGCCTCAGTTTGCCTCAAACTGAACGGATCTGTGTCCTTGACAACGCTCGCTCGAAATTCAAAGCTGCCGGTAATGAAAATGCGGAGTTTGCTATTTCGAGTCGTAGCTGCGTAGCAGACACCCTAATTTCGTAGCATGCTACGCCAAAATCGTAGAGTAACCAGGTCTGTGACAGGGCAGATTTATATTGCGTCTCATAACCCTCGAGTAGTAATTATAGTGCGTCGTTTCACCCCCAGTACGAAGTTTTAATGCGTCTGTCACGCACATTTGACGCACAGAATGGGGAGCCCTGACTTGATTCTTGTGATGTATTGCTGTTATTGTATATAGTCAATATACCAGTGACTGAACGAGAGAGAAAGATAGTGTGTGTGTGTGTGTGTGTGTGTGTGTGTGTGTGTGTGGAGGGGGGGTGATCGTGTTTATATTGTTCCATTTTGCTGCTTTTGTTTGTATGAGTTATGTGATCTGTTTACAGCACTCACTGTCTGTCTCTCTGCTTTTCTGTCTGTCTAGCGTCTGACTATCTATCTGCCCCCCCCCTCTCTCTCTCTCTCTCTCTCTCTCTCTCTCTCTCTCTCTCTCTCTCTCTCTCTCTCTCTCTCTCTCACTGGCTCTTCCAGTCTCCCTTCACTCTGTCTCTCTTCCTTCATCTGGCTTCATGACTTCTCCTTGTATGTTAACATCCGTGCCCTTGTTTTCATATTTATTGAACTTCTGTGGTTTTCAATTATAATATTTTGGTTATCAGTTATTAGTATTTAATTTATGTTAGCTAACTTTAGCATTCTGTTGTGTGCGTGTGTGTGTGTGTGTGTGTGTGTGTGTGTGTGTGTGTGTGTGTGTGTGTGTGTGTGTGTGTGTCTGTGTGTGTCTCTGTGTGTGTGCGTGTGTGCGTGTGTGTGCGTGCGTGCGTGTGTGCGCGTGCGTGTATGTAGATGTAGACGTTTTGAAGAGGGTGTGACCTGTCTAAGAGTATCTGTTCACTTTATGTACTGTTAATACGTGTGTTAGTTTATAATATGTTTTTATCCCCACGCACAAGATGAATTCTTCTTGTTATGAAGGCAATAAACAGATGATGATTGATTGATTGAGAGAGAGAGAGAGAGAGAGAGAGAGAGAGAGAGAGAGAGAGAGAGAGAGAGAGAGAGAGAGAGAGAGAGAGAGAGAGAGTTGCTTTGCCATTTTGTGTTGTTTGCTTGTTTGAACAGCTGTTATTTCGCAACCTATCTTTGTTTTCTGCTTATATTAAGACCCACCACGCCGATGTGCATTTTCCCTCTCTTGCTCGGAATATTTCTTAGCAGTGAGAGAGGGAAAACACGTGCTTTTCACACATCGGCGTTCGCATTGGCATATGGCTGTGTCAGACCAATTGACATAAGCTAGAACACCAAGGCTACATCAAAATGTCGTTATATTCTGCATAGTTACGCGGGGATTGTCTTTAGCCATGGCAAGCTCCTAGCATAACATAATCAGTCCAAAATCCTCCGAAGTTGGAGTGCGGCTGCTCACGCGGAGGAGTAATGAAAAACGGTCACACACGTAATGTTCTCACTTCTCATCCCTAGCTGGTGCATTTATATTATGATTAAGTGTTCAAGTGCTTCGGCTGTTGGGATGATTCCTGGTGTCTAAGCCAGGGAACGACAACAACAACAACACAATGGGCGTGGTGGGAGTTTAAATGTTATAACCTTGACAAATGACAGGAATGAGATCTTACTACGTCATATTTAAGTTGAGTTCATACTCAATATATAGCTTTGAACAGACAAGCTTCCATACTCAGTCACAAACGCATACTTTCGGAGAAAGGCGGGTAACGCCCCCCCCCCCCCCCCCCCCCCCCCCTCCCCCACCCACGCATGGACACATCACATATTCTTACCATCGACACTATGAAGTCTAAGCTGGGTAGTCCTCTTCATCATCATCACCACCATCATCAGCCACAGCAAACGGCGTGGACGACCCAAAGGTCCCCTCAAACACATCGTAATCTTAGTAGTCCGTAGGTCACCCCATACCTTCCCTGCAACACCCCCCTCCTCCCCGTCCCCGGGGATTTTATGAGACATAATTATACCCCACGAAAGCCCAGGCTCTCAGCTATCAAAAGCAGGTTGTTTGCCTTCGACCATCCGCTGGGTGTGGATGTGGCAAGGGCAGACTTACTGGTTTCCGAAACGACATGCATCGGGACGTCCACGACACAAAACATAGTTTTTGCACATGCTTTCCGACACCTAATCTAATTATTTCACGCTCTCATGCAAAATGTAAACGAGAGAGACTGCCGTCACTATTATTGTTTATACATAGTGATAACTATTTAACGGATAGTACTACAGCATAGATTACTGTGACATGGCAATGTCTTCTGTAAAAGAAACATGCTGCTCAGAAATTGTCATCAGAGACAGGCAGCTAAGTAGAGTAATTCATGATCTCATTAATCATCTATGCACATAAAATATTGTTTTTAACTCATATCATTTATAGATAAAATGATGTACTTTTGTTATGTTCTAATCGTGTAAGATAACAGACCATCATCATGATCATGGATGAGAAACGCTTACTAGTTACTAATAATACAAAGTTAAGCTGCAAGCGCAAAAGCTTGTCGGCATCATTCTTTATGAAAACCACAAGTCTGGTGCAAAATAACGATACTGATTCACACAAATTTTAATTATTTTGACCGTTGTTTGCTAGTCTCAGTCTGATGTTCTAGTTTGTTTTCAATCAAACTGTCCTAGTCAAATTAGCAAACTTATTCAAAGTGACAAACCTTCCATGTCAGAAATTAAGAAATGTCTTCGTTCAGTTGACTAGTCTAAAATACTCATTAAGACAAGGCCTAAAAGGCCAACATCACAGGCGGAATTTGGGTCCAATCAAAGGTGTTACTGTGTTAGTGTGGAAAGGATTTTTACAAAAAAATGTTTTTTATTGCCCACCTTGGTCAATTTGATTACGCATTTTTATATTGACGTCACAAGTGTTTTCCTGTTCTCCGAGTTGCTTCCTTACGTATAATGTTTTTTAAAGACCCCACGATTCGAAACTTAGTAGGGCATAAAACCCTAAGGCCGTGTTCATATTAAAAAGGAAGTTCTGTGCTTGTATCTTCCTCTGATCTGCCACTCTCTTTGACTCTGCATTTTTCCCTTTGCTTTCTGTCATCTACTATCTTTCTGACTTTGGCGAATTCTCCTGCCTTTAAAAAAAATCTTCCAAATAATTTTTCTCCTTTGAGCTCCTCCAAAATTGGAATGTGTTGGCTGTGCGCAGCGGAGAGACCAGTGAAAACGGAAAATCGGACACCCGGACACATACGTACCTTACCCATTATGGCCATATGACCTGGGAACACAGAAGAAGAAGAAGCAGAAGTGTGTTTTCAAACTCTTACAATGCTGTAATGTTGTCAGTGCGTTAACCGTGAATGTGACAAGGACTGTTTCCAAGGACTGTTGGTTTTTTTGTCGTCGGTTTTTAACCCGTGAGTGCGGTGAATACGAGTATGTCTTAATTTGCTTTTATGAGCGTGTTTCTCTATTTTTGAATGTTTGTTAACCTTGTGTGTACCTATATGTATACTTTACTTTTGCGGTCATTGTGAATGTGTAACTTGTTTATGTAAATTGAAAATTGATTTTTTTAATGTAATCTGATTGTAAATTGTTATTTTATTATGTATATGTATTTTATTTATATTTAGTTTAATATGTACATATTTCTTTGTGTGCGCATGTGTATGTGTGTGTGTGTGTGTGTGTGTAAGAATGTGAAGGATAGTGTGGAGGTATGTAAGCGGTTGTTTTTAATATGAATAATTTTAGGGCAATTGTAAAGCGCTTAGAGCTTAAAGGTGAAGCGCTATATAAATTTTCTTAAATAATAACTGCATGTCCCCACTCGATCAGCAGAATCTTGAATGCACTCCATAAGTCCATGTTTTGATTAAATGCCCCTATCTTTTATAACTCGGTATGCAGAAACTGGGACAATTTACATACAAAATTGCACATGCGCGTGCAAACTACACATGTCATGACATGTACTCATTTTTGTGCCTACTAATTTCAACATCACTTCAATGTAATACAGGAAGCACTGCGACAAAACAAACCCGACCAGATTAAGTTTAATATGTTGCAGCTAACCACTCATATATGTTATATTATTATTACTATACTTGTTAAAGGGACAGTACTCTTGCTTTGCTATTTGCTCAATACCTAGAGTAGTTAGTTCCTTTTGATTACTGGCAACATTTGGATGGTTAGTGCTTGGACAAAAAAAACATTCTAAAGAAATCACTAACAACCAGCAAGGTCATGATTATCGAAAGGAACCTTCCTTGTTCTCACAGAAACTCAAGCTATTTAGTTAAGAGGCTGAATCTAGAAATCTTAGATAAAAAAATATCCACCAACCACGTCCTTTAAATATTTTGGCTGAATGTTCTACATAGTATTTCAAATATATTTCTATCATCAGATTAATTGTAAAAACTGTTTTTAGTTGAGCAGTATCATGGAACTTATTTAGTAGAAAATGTTCTTAAATAATTCACTTTGAATCGGATACATAAATAAAATTGCCCATGAGTAAAAATCTAGCAATTTTAACTGAATAAAACTAAAATAACACATACTACAACATATTCTTGACTATTATTTATGAAATGTTGCCTATGGTAAACTAAAGTTGGCCTGAAAATAATATTCTCAAAATATAGATGAAATAAATGTTCCTCCCAAAACAGCTGTGTTCTCTTTCTTACGTGCTGCAGCCAAAGGGATGGGCTGGCTTTTGGGGGACCTTCCTCAACGCCTGGTGTGTCCTCAAATCCCTTTGGCTGAGAGTTGAGATGTACCCTGGGGAAGGCATCTCCACTATAAACAAATTCTCGCCCAGCCAGCCAGAATAGTATCTGCCCCCCTCTGCTCTCTGGCAGTCATGGTCGGAAACGACCGACTGGCATACATACTTATCTGTCTAATTTCATTAAAATCCATCCAGTACTTCTTGAGAACATTGATACAAATACAATCAATTACTTTTATTGCAAACTTAATAAAAACTACAATTATGCATCGTTGTCCAGACATGTTAAAAAAACTAACATTGCAATACATGCATGCACACATACATACACACATACAGATAAAAAAAACAATACGTTACAGACTCTGTCTGGCCTGGTAAAAATAGAGCAGATTTGCGCGTTTATGTGTTGGCAGAGGGAGAAGGAGGGGGAGAGAGAGAGAGAGAGAGAGAGAGAGAGAGAGAGAGAGAGAGAGAGAGAGAGAGAGAGAGAGAGAGAGAGATGCACTCTCACGCATTCATATAAATAAACGCTCAACAGACACGCGCAAACTCGCACACCTGAACACACGGTATCACAGATTTGAAGAGTTTCCTGGGAGCTCCTCGGTCACGTTTGCCTTCGCTCAGTTCTTCAAAGAAAACAGCACTGGGCATCCGCGTGTCCTCCATCCTTGCTACATATCCATCCCAATGGAGTTGTTGCTCCAGCGGTATGGACTCCATGTTAGGCAAATGTGCTCGATGCAGGACCTCGTTAGAGGCGTAGTCCTGCCACTTGATGCAGAGGAAGGAGCGAAGGCGGCATTGATGAAAGCACTCCAACAGCCTGATATACGGTAGAAGACACAGATTTCTGATCCGTACAGCAGGGTAGGGAAAACCACAACTCTGCAGACTTAGATCTAGACTGATGTGTTTTCAAAATTCAAAATTCAAAACAACTTTATTCATCCTTGTGGAAATTAAATTGTGCAATCACAGGCTCGATAAACAATACTAAAAACATTCAGATTACATACATCGAAACACCACAGTTAAGACAATAAGATGCATATAGGCTACCATCATCAAGGAATTAAAAGAGGGAGAGAATTTGATTAGAATTATGTGGAAAACTTGAAAAAGTACACTCATATAAAAACTACTAATATTTTCCTAAAATAGATTAACCAATTAAGATTAATATTAAGATTAGGAATGCCTTGTCGGCGACCAATACAAGGCCATGACAGGGCTGTCACCACGTTAAACTGCACCAAAGTTTGTGATATGTACCTCAAGTAAAACATCCTTCACTCTTGTAAATAACATATTAGTGGTCAGTCATGGTCCCAAATGATAATGCCAAAGTTACATCAACATGCAAAAAGAAATAATGTATTAACAAATTCTTCCATAGCACATTTCCAGAAAACATATGCACACATTTCATAATCAGGGCGACTAGTCTATACTAACCATTAGTGGAAATTAATAACAATTGTAGATCCATATTGTCCATAATAGACGTTTACGCTATGTTAGTACTTCCTAATGTTTGCTTTTTTACAGTTCTATTTGTCCAAGGCTTTTTTCATATTAAACGCTTAAGTGGTTTGCAAACTTTGTTGCTAAAAAAAGAGAGATATTATGCTATGCATAAAACTTGATATTGGAATGAACAGGGGTTTGCATAAGCCTACACTTGTTCCCCATTTCAAAGATTAATGTTCACTGAAGGGACTGTGCACCCAAAAGTAAAGAATGTTGTGAAACACATTCCTGAGGGAATGCTAGTTTTCTCTCATATTTCTCTCATAAGGACAATTAAATAACTCTCCAAAGTCCAGAGGCTTCAACATACATTTTTACCATTTCAACACATATACCACATCTCCTGTCACATTTGAAAGAAAAATACATTATTAAGCTTTGATGAGGAAATGTACATTGGACGGAAAGATAATGGACAGATCAGTGTGTGTGCGTCTAAGGCTATGAAAGAACGCGAACACACACACGCGCACACACACGCGCGCGCACGCGCACACGCACACACCACGAGAGAGAGAGAGAGAGAGAGAGAGAGAGAGAGAGAGAGAGAGAGAGAGAGAGAGAGAGAGAGAGAGAGAGAGAGAGAGAGAGAGAGAGATTGCTGACATACTAATGCATACACCTCAAAGAAATAAACTCATATTATTTGACAACTTGGTAATGTCAACATAGTCAGAAAAACAGCATTAAACTAGACATCATTCTGATATCAACAAGTCTGCATTAAAACAATATACGGCTTCAAACGTGTTTCGAGCAAATCACAATTAGTTAAACAAACACACTACGAAGCATATGATTCACGACTGTCCATCAGCTACTTTTGCATCAAACTTTTAAAATAAATATTAGCTTGCACAATGTGCTTGCCTTTCGAAACTGATAACCCATCAAATGATCAATACAAATTGCTGTGGCCATTTTAGCAGTTGAAATGAAGGTGTATTCTCTCTCCCCAACGTGTTGCTCAAGCCTGCTCCATGGGTTATGTGACTCGTTGAAGTCAGCTTTGTTTGCGAGCCATTCGTCTTCTACAGTGGATCCTGTTGTAAATATGACTTACAACCTTAGCACAGTGCAAAACGGCGTAGGCCAAGTCATCTCGACCGACTGCGTTGGATCAATAATCTTAGCATTCAGGGATGACAGAACAACAGTGTTGGACATAATCACCACTGATTATTCAAGTGACCCAGTATGCCACCACTTTGGCGATTTTCAGTTTCCAGAGTACGCTGGTCTAATCCCAATATAACCAATACCAATAAAAACTTTATTCAAAGCGTTCAGCTTTCATTGTAGCATTAAGCGTGTACAAAATGTAAGGAACATGCCAAAATACATTATGTATGCTTTGAAGTGGACATGCAATTTAAAAACCCCAACGAAAACAGAGATGATCTTCAAACCATGGATGAACAGAATACAGTTGACGGATTATGAACGGGCGTGCTATGTTAACCACAAAAGAAGGATGGACGGATGAACTGTAAGTGAACATGAAAAAAAGGAAACAATAAGAATGGATGGATAAAAACACAACTGGATGCATTAATCAGCTAAAAATATCAACGAAAGTGTTGACTCCAGACAACAACAAGAATTAAACATATAGACTAAACATGAAAATTGGCATGAAAGGTTGATAAAGCCATCAAAGCAGTTTGTTAAGAAAGATGAAAGTTGACTAAGAACAAGAACAACAATAGCACACACACACACACATCATTGATTCTAAACGAACGTGCGATAAAAAGCCACTTTAAACAAGGCTAGATGGGGGTGGGGTAGGGGGTGGGGAGGTGGGAGATTGATTGTAAACAACATGAAAACAGTTGAATGGGTTTATTATTGGTTTCATTTGTCTCCAAGGTGCTGGTGCTGGTTAGTGCTCATCAGCCCTCACTGGTGGCATTATGGTTAGTTGTACTGTTCGTGGCTTGTGATGATGGGTCTTTGAGAGGTGAAACTCGGTTTCCACGAAAGAACACCTGAGTAGGTCGTTCCTGGAGGAATAAACCAGAGGACAAATGCATCAGGTTATGAAAAAAATGACTGTTTGTCGTGAAGTGAACTAGAGTAGATTGTTTAGGCCTTTACTAGTCTAGACTGTGAGGGGATTCAATATTGTTTTCGATGTGGATAATTGACCATATGCACCCTCCCTCTGGCTAGGGCACTTTAAAGGTATCCCTTTCAACAGCACACAGTCATGCTCATGGCCATCCTTTCAAACCAGTTTTGGTACCTGTTTCAGATCGACTGAAATATGTAAAAACATTAGGCCCTCGACAAATGTTCCAGCAATTCCAACTTTATAAAATTGTATCCCATTAACTGGCACTTTATGTAAGACAATAGGAAAAATGAACACAGGGCAAAATCGGAAGAAAAATAATAAAGTAAATGAGAGACCAAGTTAACTCAGTGGAAAGTGCTTTCTTGCAAAAATTCCAAAGCTGCTATAAAAGTATGGTGACAATAAAAAGTGAACATCACGATAAAAGTTGTGGACATCAGACATGGATGGCATATCCAAAGCTCATGACTCTTTGGCTACGCATGTGTTAATGCTTTGATGAGCTGTGATGGGCCTTCTCTCTTAGAGAGGAACTGAGGCCAGATAGCAAGGTTTTGAGAAAAAACACAAAAACATTCAGCAACCAGCAACCATTGGTTTGATCAATGTTGCCAGTACATTGTGGTCTTCACTCTTTTCTAAAAACCGAATGGATTTTTCGATGAAGTTTCTATTTTCCAAATTACAAAAATATTTATTAACCTTTTCGCCTTTATTCCATCATCTCACTTTTGACCGTACTGCTATTCCCTGGATTCGTTTGCGATTCCCTTAATTCCTTAAGGTCAGTCTTTAGTTGCTCTAACGTGTGAATGTCATTGCCTTGTAGGGTCTCTTCAAGCTGCTTCATTTCTTGTTCAAGTTCACGCTCATGCTGTAGATTCTGGTGGTTTAAAAAAAAAAAAGTCGCATGAGACATAGTTTTTCCTCTAATCTCAGAGAGAAGAGTTTCAAAGAAAAGTATATCATCGATCTCAAAAACTAAAGCATCATTGGAGCAATATTTTCTAAATTATATATTGTATCTTTACTTCATTAATTTTCTTTTTAATTTCTTCAACATAATGTTTGTCTCTTAATAAGCTATTATTACGATTGCTACTTGGTTTTTGGATTATACAGATACCAAAACGTTTTATCGTCAGTCACGATTTTGAGTGTTAACAGTCACTTGAATATTGCAATGGTCGTTTTCTTCTAATGTTATTGTGGCAAAGCTGACATCCATGAACCAGTTGTGAACTATCACTTCTTACAGGGCAATGTCTAAAAAGAGTTCACCAAAGTTTAATACCTTTCTTTGAATTTCTTCTTCTTCTCACAAACGTACAAGTTCATAATCGCATTATATAAAAAACATTTCGGCGTTAAAACAAATCACAGCTTGGGATCAAAGTTCACCTTGGTGAACATCTTTTTTCGCCCAACGTTTATGACTAGTTGACAATAATGATAATGCATAAGTATGCAATAATGGTCGATCTCATGAGATCTTTAGAATCTTTGTAATGTCACCAGTATCTCCACATTGCAAAATATACTGAGGGCCCCTCATACACTGGACAAAATGCTTTACTCGCTTCACTACATGGCATAACACTTCACCATATGATACGCTTAACACACACACACACACACACAAATATATATATATATATATATATATATATATATATATATATATATATATATATATATATATATACACACACACACACACACACACACACACACAACACACACACACACACACGCACAACACACACACACACACACACACACACCACACACACACACACACACACACACACACACACACACACACACACACACACACACACACGCACACACACACACACACTTGCAAAGTTGACGACTGTTTCTCTTTTTTCATGCTACTTTTTCTTCCGACATTTCTTTTCAGTTAGAGCTACACACGCGTTTCCCCATTTCTGACACTTTCACTTTTAATAGATGACCTGGTCAGGGCTGAGGGTGTTCTTGGTCTCAAAGTCCTCAGGGTTGACCTGGACGCCTTTATCCAGGGCAGAGCCCTGAGCCGATGCTGGATCCTGAGTGCGGGTCTTGACACCAGGGGTTCTCGCAGTCATAGTGTTGATCATACTCTCATCAGGAACGCCCCTGTGCAACGTCCAGATCTAATCAAAAACACATTGCACTGTAAAGATCATCTGCACAGGACCACAGAAGTATGTCAAAATAATGGCAAACAATCCTCAGTTGCAATCAATCGATCTCATATTAGCGTTGGAAACCATTCAACAAACCTT